>CM046663.1:90297352-90652352 GCA_025594165.1 Tamias sibiricus | reverse complement strand
TTGGGGTAGTGAATTAATAAATTATTTAGAAAATTTTATATGGCATTGACCAAGCAATGACATCTCAAGGGACTTATGCCAAAACAATTTTTATGTATAAAGATATAGCTGTATGAATATCTTTAATAATTTTGATTTTAAAGTAGTAAGTTTAACTTAAGTGTTTAACATAAGGTTTTGGATAAAGAAACAATATGATAAAAATTTGGTAGTAAAAGTAACATTGTAAAAGAGCATTAACAATGATTTTATAAGTTTTTAAAATACCAATATAGCCGGGTGCAATGGTGCACGCCTGTAATCCCAGTACTTGGGAGGATGAGGCAGGAGGATTGCGAGTTTTCAAAGCCAGCCTCAGCAATGGCAAGGCACTTAGCAACTCAGTGAGACCCTGTCTAATAAAATACAAAAAAGGGCTGGGGATGTGGCCCAGTGGTCGAGTGCCCCTGAGTTCAATCTCTGGTACCAAAAATAATAATAATAATAAAATACCAATATGATCCTGTTTTATATAAAATATGTATATCTATATGTATAGAAAACAATTTAGAAGGCTATGTATTAGATATTGATAATAGTTATCTATGGACAGTAGAATTTTATGAGACTTTTATGTATACCTCTTAACTTTTGTAACAATGGGTCTCTTGGGAAAAGTTAGATAAGGTGTTATAATCTTGAAATTAATTTCAGTTTCTCATTTGAATATTGGTCTATAAACTTTAGTATGTAATACTTTGGGTCAATATAAACTAGTTGACCCATTTTAATGTTATATCTAGAATATGAAATGGACAAATTAAGAGAACTTTTAATCCCTTCTAGAGAGATGTTAAAACATTTTTATATCTTATAATGTTACCCTTTAAATAAGCTATTGTCTCTCAATTGTCTTTTAAAAATATAGCTAAGTCTACATCCCACTGTATGGAGTAACATATAAGCTCTATAATATATTTATATAATTAATAAAGATCATATTATATGTTTAGGAAATAGATAAATTGATATATAAGAATTAGTAATAATTATCATAATTATATTGGTGTTTTTATTTTTTCCATAACTGTCATAATATAAAACAAATCCTTTAATTTTTCAAGTGTTTTTTAAAAAAAAAAAAAACAATTTTACACTTAAGCCAGCCTTGAAGATAAGCACAAATGTACCAGCTTACAATTAAAAAAAAAAAAAACAAACAAACCTCAAGCACCCATTCTGTGCATAGCACTATTCTAGGTGCAATAAAAGGAAATCTTAACCTTTGAAACATGATTCACTTTCTGGAACTGCATTATCTCCTTTCCAGAGAGTAAAAATAAATAAAATAGCCATTGCTTCCTACTAATCTGCCCCAAACCCACTTCTGGCTCACAGGAAAGTTAATTTCTGACAAATTTAAGATGTGATGAACTCTGTTCCTGCTTCCCCCAAGATAAGAAAGCAGAACTCCTTTTCACTAAAACATTAAAAAATAAACAATTTCCCATGAAAGGGCAGCTTGTTTCCAATAAGTATTTTTAAAAATCCCTTTGTCTCTCTAGTTTTTGTTTTCTTCTTCCAACACTGCCTTTTCTTGTACAAGGCAAATCAGACATCTTTTTGTGCTGTTTTTCCTTTCCTGAAAGTACTACATCTGAAAACAAATCATTCCCAAGAGTAGTGATAAAAATAAAATTATAACTTTAAAGGTGAGTCACATACATCACCTTGATGAAGTAAAAAAATAAAAAGCAGTTGGCACTAAAATAGCTATTTCAAATATTTGTGTCTAAACGGTTTTTAAAAATTGTTTATTTTTAAAAATGCACCCTCTAGTTAAAAGTCACTGTTGTAAAATTTTGGGGCCAAAAAATTTACAAACCCCTTTCAGTTTCATCTATTAAAAATGATATCTAGAAAAATAGTCCACATTAAGTCTGTCTTAAAAGTTCAGATCCTAAAGCATTCCTAAGGCACGGCATTTTGGAAGACAACTGGGCTTCTGCTGGCATTGTGCTGTGTATGAAGTGTCCATGACAGGCACTTCTTCTGATGCTGAGGGACTGTGGGGGCAGTCACACGTAGGCACCCAGGGCAGCATGGAACTCTGTGAGACACTGGACCAGTTGCTGGAACTTGGGCCTTTCCTCCGGATCTAAGGCCCAGCAACGGGCCATCACAGCAAATAGTTCGTCAGGACAGTTGATTGGCTGGGCTATTCTGTAACCATCTTTTAGGTATGCGGCCATCTCAAAGGGATCAATGTCCAGGTAGGGCGTCTGGCCCAGAGTCATGAGCTCCCACAGAGTCACTCCAAAGGCCCACACATCACTAGCGCTAGAGAACTCATTGTTAACCAGACTTTCAAGAGTCATCCATCCAACAGGCCTGTTTTCTCGTCCCCCAGGCAATGATAGTCCATGGGGAACAAGTCTCTGGAGAGGGCATTGTCTGTGATCTTAACTTGGAGTGTGTCATCAATGACACAGTTTCTAGCAGCCAGGTCTTTATGGATGACTTCCCTTCTGGCCAGGTAGCTCATCCCACAGGCAATCTGAATAGCCATGTGTACCAGGTCTTGTTGAGAAATTGCCTGCGGATTATTGGCCTCTACTAATTTGCACTGCCGTAAAAAACAATTTAAGATTCCCCCAGTTCATGTAAGGCAGTATCACCATGGGCTTTTATCCTTCTATACACACATGAGTAATAGGAAGATTTCTGTGATGAAGACCTCGCAGCTTGCAACTTTCAGTGAGCATCATTGTCACCTGAATTTCAGAAGCTTGATCTTTAACTGTTTTTACAAATGTTGGTTTTTCTTTATTTGGATCGTTTTCATCTACTAAAATCCCATGGAAAATACGCCCAAAAGTACCTTCTTGGAGTACATCTTTTAGAGTTATACTCTCCCTGGATATTGCTATATCCTTCACCTTGGCTTTGGCCTCTAAGAAAGTGACACTTCTCAGGTGGTTCTTCTCTATCCTCAAGGTAGGATAATCTGAGGAGCTGGTGATAGATGTTGCATTGTTTGGTGTGTCAGCTCTCAGACACTGAGTCCTATGGGTGGATGGCTGAGACAGCCCTTGGGAACTACTGCTGGCACTGATGCTGTCATCCAGTTCAATCCTTTTCATACTATGAAGTTGCAAAACAGCTAGTATTATTGCTACAAGAAATATTACTGCACAACAAACCCCTACACTGATATAAAACACACGCATAGAAGTGGTTGGAGCTGCATGTACAGGATCATAAATAGTTCTGCTAGTGTTTTGTCCAATGCTGAAGTTTTTACTTCAAGTTTTTTGTAGCACATTTTCCTTCGTTTAAAATTTAAGACTGTAAGCCGGGGCGCGGTGGCGCACGCTTGTAATCCCAGCACTTTTTGGGAGGCTGAGGCAGGAGGATCGCGAGTTCAAAGCCAGCCTCAGCAATGGTGAGGCACTTGGTAACTCAGTGAGACCCTGTCTCTAAATAAAATACAAAAAAGGGCTGGGGATGTGACCCAGTGGTCGAGTGCCCCTGAGTTCAATCCCCGGTACCACAACAAAAAAAAAAAAAAAAATTTAAGACTGTAAATTTTTTTTTTTTTTTTTTTTTGAAGAATTTACTGTCAAGTTGAGCTGCATTAGTATCATAACTTCAGAATCTACTTTGCCAGTGCAGGAAAGCTCGACCCGGAACACTGATAAAGTGCGTGGAACTTCCCCTTGAGCAGAAGTGTTGACCTGGGGCATGTCCATAGCCACGTAATTGTCTACTTGGAATCCCAGCTTATACTCAACCTTGGACTTCGCATGCCAAGTGAAGGGCAGGAAATTTGTCTCACTGGGTACTAACAGGTTAAAGGAGAGGGCGTAGTAACTAATAAGGTCATTTCTCATATAATAAAGTTCTGCATCAAGACCGATCAGCCGGCGCACCTCGTCCTCGCTCAGGTAGAGGCTCACGTTGGGCCCCGCGGCCGCAGACCGCAGCGCGGGGGGCCGCGGGACCGGGGCCGCGGCGGAAACGGGCACGGGCAGCAGCGGCAGCAGCGCGAGCGGGAGCAGCAGCGGCGGCGGCCGGGCCCTCAGGCCGCGGGCCCCCGGGAGGCGGCCCCGGCCCCAGAAAAGAGCCTCGGCCGCCCGCCGCGCCGCCACCCACTCCCGGCTCCAAGCCCCTTACAGCCCCGAGCAGGGGACCGCCGCCCAGCTCATCGCGCCGCCGGCCTGTGGCAGCCAGCCGCCACTTCAGACTGCCGGAGCGCGCCGCCGCGCGGCCTCGTCCACTACGGGAAGGCAGTAGGCCGCCGCCGCCTCGGGAGCGCGCACGCACGCGCGGCCCGCTCTGTGCGGGAGGCGGCCGGGCGGTCTATATTGATGTTTTTAGATCAATTAAATTTTTTTTTTTTTTTTGTACCGGGGATTGAACTCAGCGGCACTCGACCACTGGGCCACATCCCCAGCCCCTTTTTGTATTTTATTAGAGACAGGGTCTGAGTTGCTAAGTGCCTCGCCATTGCTGAGGCTGGCTTTGAACTCGTGATCCTCCTGCCTCAGCCTCCCAAAGTGCTAGGATTACAGGCGTGCGCGACCGCGCCCAGCTAAATCAATTAAATTTAGCTTTTAAGGAGGAGTTTGAAATTTGGAATTTAAGGTGGCATTAGAAAATAATTATTGTTTAAGTAGAAATGTATGAATCTTAATTTATTAAAAAACTAGCCCTTTTTTAAGTAATAAAACTTGCCAGACATAAGTAATTATCCTATTGGAATGAGAGTAGATTAATGTTTTAATAAGTTCTTATCATCTCAAGGTATAGGTTGAAATTTTGGTTTATATTAGCACTTTAATATTTGCTCTAAGGGGAAAGCTTCAAATACTTTTAATTCATGGGTAAAAGTGAGTCAGTAGTATTGCTTGGGACAGTGATTTAATGAATTATTCCATATGTTTATAACCAATTTAGTTACATACAAACTTGTTCTTCCATTTACTCAAACCTTCTATATTACTTACTTAGACCTTTTGTATATAATCATATAAAGATTTTTCTATTTGGAAAAATCTTTTTCCTTCTGTCATTAAAGCCTTCAATACATAAAGACCTTTTTACCCAGAGATGTTTTCTTTCTTCTTTCTAGGGCTCTCCAAGTTTTCTTTCTTCTCTTGTAGAAGCATTTCTTTCTTTCTTTCTAGAATTCTTCGTTTTGGTTACATTTTGGAACAATTCCTGTAAATCTTTGAAACTAGATATTTATATTTTAATAAGAAGAAATATTTCAATGGAAATGTATCCAAAGCTTTTGGACCCTTTGTACACAGAATTACATCTGTTTACCGCTTTATGAAAACATAAACAATAGTTAAGTGTTAAGATTATTTGATGTTAGCATCTTAACTTTATAAGTCAATAAGTATCTCTTGAAATAGGCATTTATATAATGAATTACATTTACCCTGAATTTATTTTTAACTGTAAAAGTCAGGGCATCAAGTAAATGTACATAATAATATGAGTTATGCATTTCCTGTTGATGAAAAACTGTTAAAAGCAAACAGACACATTAACTATCCTATAAATTAAAAATTATGTAGCTTATTTAATCAGATGGAAAAATATGTATTAAGAATGAAGATAGCTGGGCATGGTGGCCCACACCTGTAATCCCAGCACTTGGGAGGCTGATGCAGGAGGATCGTGAGTTCAAAGCCAGCCTCAACAATGGCAAGGCACTTAGCAACTCAGTGAGACCCTGTCTCTAATAAAATAAAAAATAAAAAATAAAAACAGGGCTGGGGATGTGGCCCAGTGGTCGAGTGACCCTGAATTTAATCCCCGGTACCAAAAAAAAAAAAAAACGAATGAAGATATAATTTATTTCTATTAAATTAGCCATTTTAAATTGAATTTTATTAAATCACATGATTTAAAAGTATTTGGATCCATTTTTATTTTAAGTATTATGAGTGCACTCTCTTATCTGTGTAAACTTTGACATTATGTAATAGTTAAAATAGAATTTTTGTGCATATACATATTTAAGTCTTGTGTTTATATATTTAGAAATCAGAAAAATTAAAATTTTAGCCATTATGAGAATGCTGTGAGATTAAACATTTCAGATTGCCAGCTTTTGTTCTCATAATGGTCAAATTTACATTTAGTATCCCTAAAAGGGAAAATAATGTGTGAGAAAACATAAGCAGAACATCTTTTGTCAATGCAATAATTTTTTTGCAATTTTTTAGTAGTGTGACTGTAAAGAAAAGGGGAAGGAAGTTCCTTGGAGAAACCGGTTAATGGAATTAGAGATTAGTTTATTTAACTCAGCATTGGGACAAGAATTAAGCGCAAGGTTGCTGTTAAAGACACAGGAATTTGTTAGATTTTACCTGCAAAAAAATTTTTTTTCCTTAGCGAGTATTTATTTGGAAAAATGATAGAAAATTTTGCAGCTGGGCGTTCCTCTTTAAGGAAGAGAGACTGCAACATGAAGAGCAAAGCTGAAGGGCATGGCTAGAAGGTCCACCCCAGAGGTAGGAGGAACTGAGAAATCCTGAAAAAGTGTGGGAGGCAGGGCTTGCCATGTCACTGCTGCCTAGCCAGAACCACCTTTCTGTGCCTTCTAAGTGACCCAAAATCTTACCTGCAGCCCTGGGGTCCCAACCCTGCACGTGGTCCTGTCTTGAGTGCTTTTCATGTTTGTCCATCTTAAATTAGAATATTGGTAGTCTTGCTGCCTGGCGCGGTGGCACACACCTGTAATCCCAGCACTTGGGAGGCTGAGGCAGGAGGATCGAGAGTTCAAAGCCAGCCTCAGCAATGGTGAGGCACTTAGCAACTCAGTGAGACCCTGTCTCTAATAAAATACAAAAAAGGGCTGGGGATGTGGCCCAGTGGTCGAGTGCCCCGAGTTCAATCCCTGGTACCCAAAATAAAAAATTTAAATATATATATATATATATATATATTTTTTTTTTTTTTTTTTTTTTTTTTTTTTTTCCTGGCTGGACCCCACCGGGCTGAGGGCAGCCATGTTGGCCCTGGGCTCTGCCAGGCCAAGAGCTACAGCGGCCATGGCCCTGCACTGCTCACTCTGGGCCCTATGAGCCACAGTTTGCCCCCAGAACTTTCCCAGCTTCTTGTGTTCTGCTTGCTCTGCAAGCAGCCACAGTTATATCTGGCTCCCACAAGCCTCCCTTAGAGGTCTGCCTGCCTGTGCTTAGATTTCTCCCTGTCTGAGGGCTGGCATCTGGGCTCCTTTTTATCTTTCCATTTTGTTTTATCATCTTATTCAGAGTTGCAAAATAAATTGCTTTCTCTGAAGACAAAGAGTTCCCTTCGCTTAATGTCCCATGACAAGAATCTTTTCCTATCTCCTCTCTCAATATACTAATCCACAAGCATGCTTTTCCTGTGAGAGGGAGCCTAACACCCACTAGCTCCCACCTTTCAATTCCACGTGATGAGGGTCCCTGTTCTAGGCGCCTCTCCACACACACACCCCCAGTGTGGGTGGTGAGAATGGGGTTCCCCTCAGTGAAATGGGCTGGCTGAGAATAAAAGCTAGGAAAATAGAATGAAAAAAAAAAACAAAAAAACCCACAGGATACAGAAAGTAGTAGGGGGAGCTGTACGAGCAAGCCAATCGTACAGATCAAGCTTCTATACTAAGGCAAAATGGAGCCCGCAAAATGGAACCTGCTTTATTTATATTGGGAAACATCAAAGGCCTTCCATAGAATGTTCTTCACCAAAAAAGGTTAAAGGTGGGCTGTCCAGTTCCCAGTGGGTTATGTGCATCTCTGGAGCTACTATGAGGGATCTTTCTAACAGAGCAGAGATAAAGGTCATGTGCACTGTGCAATCTGTTATCACAGGAGAGCCACAGATGGTTCACAATGCCAAACCTAAAAACCTAAATCTCCCTGGCTACCATACCAAGAGAACACCCTCAAGTAATTCACGGATGACTTCACACACATAAGAAAATAACAAAGTTTGGAGTGGATTATTGTTCTTCAAGAGAAACTATAGGGCTGGGGTTGTGGCTCAGCAGCAGAGTGCTCGCCTAGCACATGGGCAGCCCAGGTTCGATCCTCAGCACCACATAAAAATAAACGCATTGTGTAGAACTAAAGCAAATAAATATTAAAAAAAAAAGAGAGAGAGAGGGCTGGGGTTGTGGCTCAGCGGTAGAGCACTCGCCTAACACGTGCACGGCCCGGGTTCGATCCTCAGCACCACGTAAACATAAATGCATTGCATTGTGTACAACTAAAGCAAATAAATAAATATTTTTTAAAAAAAGAGAGAGAAAAACTATAAATACCAAGCCTATAAAAATTTGATACTAAACATTCCCCTACTAAGGTGTTTTTCCCTGTCTCTTTCTAGGAATTTGCTATAACTAGTGCACTGATGAGCAATGCCATCTCTGTACACTAGACTATTTCCTTAAATTTGAGTGGCATTTCTAGATCAATAAAAACATATTTAACAGGTTTATATTTATGTTTGTCAAACTTATCCAAAGCAGCTTAACCAATTTTCACTAATCACTTTGTGACTGCCCACCTGAACTCTATCAGTGACATATTTTTGTCACAAAGTCTCAAGTAATAATGTATGCAACAGGTACCATACCATTATTCTGTGATTTGGCTTTTTTCCCTCTTAATGTCTGAGAAATTGTCCCCTGTCAATTCATACAAGTGAAATTCATCAAAATATTAACTGATTTGGCCAGGCCTGGGCCACCATATATGTAATCCCAGCCACTCAGGAGGCTGAGGCAGAATTAGGAGTTCAAAGACAGCCTCCGACACTTAGCAAGGCTCTAAGCAACTCAGCAAGACTGTGTCTCTAAATAAAATATAAAAAGGGCTGGGGATGTGGTTCAGTGTTAAGTGCCCCTGCTATATTCCTGGTTTATCAAAAAAAAAAAAAAAAAAAAAAAAAAAAAAAAAAAAAAAAAAACTGATTTAATGACTGCCTTTTGTTAAATAACAGCACATAACAGTAGATCATAGAATGCATGTATCTTAATAAAACCACTGCCCTGAAAACAAACATTACAGTGACTCCAACTTTTCATTGCTACAATGCTATAAAAACCATCTTTACTTATTTTGGGGGTGGGTGGTAACAGGGATTGAACTCAGGGGCACTAGACCACTGAGCCATATCCCAAGCCTCTTTTGTATTTTATTTAGTGACAAGATCTCAATGAGTTGCTTAGCACCTCACTTTTGCGCTTTTGCTGAGGCTGGCTTTAAACTCCCGTCTCAGCCTCCTGAGCCCTGAGATTACAGGCATGCGCCAACTCGCCCAGCTATCATCTTTACTTTTTATCAGATCTTACTAAGTAGGAAGAAATGTAAGTTAAAAGGCAGTTGGTAAGTCAAGTTATACTTCTCACCACCAAGCACATTATTAATTTACAATTCCTTCAATAATATGTAAATATGCCAATGTTCTTGTACACTTAAAAGCACCAGATAGTTACATTGATTTTTGCCAAATATGTGCTCCCAAATCTGATTCACTGTTCTCTATAGTTGGCCATCTCTTTTTATTTTAACCATTTATATTTCTTTCCTGATAACAGCACGATAATTTCCAAGACCATATCCCCACTAGGATTTTTTGTCTCACATATTTTTTAGGCTCTCTCTAGTATCTGTTAAGTATGTAGTGGTAATACTTTCCCCAATTCTGACTCTTTGTGTTTTAATATTATGAAGTCTCTGGTCATAAACAGCTTTTAGTATTTATGTGAAATTTATCTTTTGTTTGATTTTTATGGCTTCTAAATTTTCTATTTTAGAAAAATATACTAAGCCAGATGTGGTGGCACATTCCAATGAGACTCCAGAGGCTGAAGCAGGAAGCTTGCAAGTCTGAGGCCAGTCTCAGCAACTTAGTGTAGCCCTAAGCAACTTAGTGAGATGCCATCTCAAAATAAAAAAATAAAAAGGGATGGGGATGTGGCTCAGTGGTTAAGCATCCCTGGATTCAATTCCCTGTACAAAAAGAAAAAAAAACTACATTAAATTATAGAAGATAAATGAACATATGCTTGATTTCAATGTTTCGAAGGATAGAACCAAAGTAAAATTTCACTTCATCACACTAATACCATATCCTCCTCAAAAGTAACTACTGTTACAAGTTTGGCTTTTATTTTTCTAGATCTTTCTGAACACACAGGTAGTTTTTTTAAAAGTTTCATTTTTAAAATGTAAATAATACCATAACATAATGGGAATCAAACTCAAGGCTCAAGGCTAGGCAAGCACTAGTCTACAACTGAGCTACACCTCCAGTCCCAGCAACTTGCTTTTTTAACCTAAGTTGTGAGAAACCTTCTTACCTGTTCAAGCCCAAAGAATGGACACAAGGAACAGCAAAATGTGAGGCTTTACTTTAATGATGGTCTTGCAAGATTGGGCGCCTGGTGGTCAGGGACCCCCCCAGGTTGGGTACAACCAGTGTTTTATCCCCTAGAGAACAGATCCCTCCCCCAGTTCCTCATTAGCTGAGTACCATGAGGTGCACAATCTTCCCAGACATTATCTAGATTTTACTGTCTCCTATTGGTTAGTTTAAAGAATTATACCTTTAGTTGTCCCCACTTCCCTTTGTTCTGTTGTAGAAGTAAAGTCCCCTTGGATTGAATGCCTTTGGTACACAGTTTCTCTGTTGGTCAGGTTGGGGGGAGGGGTCCTTCTCTTCTCCTGATTGTCAGGTGGCTGTGAATTTTAATACTCTGGTGTTAACTACTTCTAACTTTCTATTCTGCTTGGCCTTCCAGGTGTATTTCTTACATCCCAAGTTATTTTACATTTAAAGCTAAATACTACATTTTGAAAATGGAGCAATGGGATCTTCTATTTCTCACAAAGGTATCACAGGAGTTGTCTACTACTGTATTCAAAGCTCTATCTACCCTATTCTTTTCAACTGGTACATAGTATTCTTTTGTAACTATTCCCATGTTGATAGGCACTTAGATTCATTCCTGCAAACCACACTACAATGAATATCCTCACAAGTAACTTCTCCCAGAAGTACACAGAATATTTCTGTCAAATGTGTAATTTATTAAATGTCTCCTCTAATGGTCAGAAGGAATAAAACACTCCACCATGAGTTACCTCACTAACACTAGATGGCTCTTTCCTGATTATGAATTTTCTTATGTTGTTTAAGGGCTGAACTTGTTCCCTCATTCATTACATTTGTAAGGTTTTTCTCTGGTATGGAGTGTCTGATGCTCAACAAGCCCTGAGTGGTGCCAAAACGACTTCCTACATTCCTTACATTGATAGGGTTTTTCTCCAATATGAATTCTCTGATGACCAGTAAGAGTTGAGGTCTTCATGAAAGCTTTCCTAGTCATTACACTGATAGGGTTTATTTCCACTATGAGTCTTTTGATGGTGAGTAAGAGATGAACTATACCTAAAAGATTTCCCACATTTATTACAGTGATAGGGCTTTTCTCCTGTATGCATTCTTCGATGTTTATTAAGAGCTGAGCTCTTCCGAAAGCCTTTTCCACATTCATTACAGGTATATGGTTTCTCACCAGTATGGATTCTTTGGTGTTCCAACATAGTTGAGCTATCCTTGAAAGCTTTCCCACACGAATTACATTTAAAAGGTTTCTCTCCACTATGTATTCTTTCATGCTGAGTAAGGGACGAATTCCAAGTGAAGACTTTCCCACAGATTTCACATTTGTAGGGTTTCTGGCCAGTGTGAATTTTCTGATGACTTAAAAGGATAGAATTCTTTGTGAAAGCTTTTCCACATTCATTGCATTTATGGGATTTTTCTCTAGATTCATTCTTCTGATGGTTAATAAATGTTGATTGCTTCTTGAAGCATTTCCCACATTCAATACATCTATAAGGTTGACTGCTTACATGAATTTGATGATGATTTAAAAGAGATGAACTGTTCGTAAAAGCTATCCCACATTCTTTACATTGATATGGTTTCTCAACAGTATGGTTTCTCTGGTGGCTAATAAAAGAGGTCTTATATTTGAAGACTTTCAAACATTCATTGCATTTATAGGATTTCTTCTCTGTGGGGTTTCTATACTCCCAATCCAGGTCTCTTTCCATCATGGGAGTTTTTGCTTGCTCTACAAGAACAGAACCTTCAGAAGGATTTTGCCTTAGGGCTGACATCTTTGTTTCAGGCCAGTACTCTTGAACTGAAAGAAAATTTTAAGAATTCAAATGTCTTCTTTATTGAAGTACTGAAAATGAGAGTAATGTTCTATTCTATATAACTAAGAGATAATTATCAATCTGTCTCACTTGTGATTCTTGCTGAGATGATAAGACTAAAGACAGGAGAAGTAGGATTCAGGAAGAAATGGAATAACTTATAAACATGGTACGTAGAGAATGCAATGAGCACCTAAGAGGTTGACAAGTTAAGAAAATAACACCGGAAACAGCAAAAAGAAAGAGGGGAGGAGGGAGAGGAAGAGAGGAAGGAAGGGAGAAAGGGAGGAAGGAAGGATTGCAAAGTTCAAGGCCAGCCTCAGCAACTTAGTGAGGCCCTAGCAAGTCAGCAAGATCCAGTCTCAAAATAAAATATAAAAAAGGGCTAGGCATGTGGCTCAGTGTTTAAGCACCCCTGGGTTCAATCCCTGGTAACAAAACAAAAATAATAATAATAATAATAATTTTATATATATATATATATGTATGTATGTATATGTATATATGTACACACACAAAGCATACATATCTAGAAATTTCCACATGTAACTTACACGGGATGCCTCTGGGAAGGGAAACTGTGTGATCAGAAAGGTATGTGAAGAATACTGCACAAAATTTAAACCATCAGAAATTTATACCATAAGCATTTCTAAAATCTAACAAAGACAGGAAAATATGTGGAAAAAGAAAAAATATCACAAAACACCAAAGAGTTGTTAAGTCTTTGCAGAAACATTTATTAGTCCTCTAAATTGATAAAAGAAATATCAAAGGTTTCAAATTAATAAAGATAATATGTGGGCTGGGGTTGTGGCTCAGCAGTGGACCGTTTGCCTAGCACGTGCGCGGCCCGGGTTCAATCCTCAGCACCACGTAAACATAAATGCATTGCATTGTGAACAACTAAAGCAAATAAATGAATATTTAAAAAAAAAAAAAAAAAAGATAATATGTGCTACAAAAAATATAAAAATTAGAAATACCAGGGCTGGGGTTGTGGCTCAGTAGTAGAGTATTAGTAGTAGAGTGCTCACGTAGCACAGATGAGGCACTGGGTTCCATTCTCAGCACCACATAAAAAATAAATAAATAAAATACCAGAGGAAACAGCTAGATTTCATTACATCTAAATTATAAACATCCTATTTCAAATAACAAACAAAATTAAATCAGAAAGACAGACTAAGGACTACTGAGTTATTAGTGTCAATGTATAAAGAATCTACACAATAATTTGGGGAGAGAGCAAATTATACACAGCAAAAATAAAAGGAATTATATCAAAAGCATTCAAAACACCCCCCCTTAAATCTCCCATAAATGCTATTTGTCACTGAAGTACAGTTATAAAAGTTTATTTTATACAAGTTTATATTTTCCATGAAGTATAGTCATAAAAGTTCCCCTGAGGGCCGGGGATATGGCTCAGTTGGTACAGTGCTTGCCTAGCATGCACAAGTCCCTGAGTTCAATCCCCAGCACCACCCAAAAAAAAAAAAAAAAAATCATTCTCGTATATATTTGAGCCAAGCGCAGTGGCATACTACTATAATCCCAGCACTTGGGAGGCTGAGGCAGGAGGATCCCGAGTTCAAAGCCAGCCTCAGCAATGGCGAGGCACTTAGCAACTCAGTGAGACCCTGTCTCTAATAAAATACAAAAAAAAAAAGGGCTGGGGATGTGGCCCAGCGGTCGAGTGCCCCTGAGGTCAATCCCCAGTACCAAAAAAATTTTTAAAAGTTCCCCTGAACGGGCTGAGGTTGTGGCTCAGCGGTAGAGCGCTCGCCTAGCACGTGCGCAGCCCGGGTTCAATCCTCAGCACCACGTAAAACTAAAGGCATTGTGTACAACTAAAGCAAATAAATAAATATTAAAAAAAAATAAAAAAAAAGTTCCCCTGAAAATACTATAAGCAAAAGAATAATTTTTAGGGGCTGGGATTGTGGCTCAGCAGAACAGCGCTCACCTAGCATGTGCGTGGCCCGGGTTCGATCCTCAGCACCATGTAAAGAATAAAGGCATTGTGTACAACTAAAACAAACAAATAAATATTAAAAAAAAAAAAAAAAAAAAAAAGGAATAATTTTAAGGCCAGACCACAGTGGCACATGACTGTAATCCCAAAAGCAGCTAGGGAGGCTGAAGCAGGAGGACTACAAGTTCAAAGCCATCCTTAGCAAGGCCCTAAGCAACAGAGCAAGACTCTTGTCTCCAAATAAAAACTAAAAAGGGCTGGGGATGTGGCTCAGTGATTAAGCTCTCCTGAGTACAATCCCTGGTGCTCCTCCCTGACCAAAAATAAAGAGTAATTTGAGTTTTAGAGGGAGGAATACTGGCAGGATAAATATTTTAGGTGAGAAAAACACTACTGTTTAAAAATTTTGAAATGAAGTATGACAATGAGAAAGTGATATACAGAAATGTATGCAAAGTATACATAGGAAAAAAACTGAAAATACTTCCCTATCAGTTTACTTGCCACAAACAACAATTACCAGAGAGTTAGGAAACTATGCTTATATTTGTGATCCTTCACTGCCACTGGAAAGTGGTATATAATCATTTAACAAGCTAACTGTGAGGTAGAAAGAAACACTAGAAGCCTAAAAAAATGCCTGAAACAGGTTAGCTGGGGTATATAGCTGGGTGGTGGAACACAGGCTTACTATGTCCAAGGCCCGGGGTTCTGCCTCAGGAATACTAAAGAGATTGAATTTTTCAGGGCAGAAGTAATGGGCCTGAAGCCCTCAAGAAGGGAACAGCTCTCCACAGAAGAAAGAACAAGGAGGACTACGGCAAGTTGCTTGACATGAGGATGACATTAAAGAAGAAACTATCAGCAAGTGCAAGGCCCTGGCATCAATTCACAGCACCAAAAAACAAATAAATAAAAACTCAACAGTAAAACAAAACAAACAAAAAGAACCCTCAAAAAGAGGAAACTAGTACCAAGTGGCCTGGCCCTTGTGTACAATCTTGGGCACTTGGAGATGAACTTTCTGCCCAAGTATCTGCTCCTTGCTGTTCTGTATAAGCTGCTGCTAGAAATGGTTCCTGCCTTACTCACCTGCATGAATACCTGAGGGAACCTCTTGCACCTCCATCCAAGGCTCTGCTCCTTGCTCCAATTGAGTAATTAGTTTGGGTTTGAAAGAGAGAAGCCCTATTAATAGAGAAAGAAAAGGAAACTGACCATGGTCATAAGCCCAAGGAATCATCCCAGACCTCAATGTAAACTGGAAGGTCTACAGGGAGGAAATAGGTCAGGGAAGCCTAAAAGACAGCTTTAAGCATGCTCAAGTCATGTAGTAACACAAATTGAGAAGGGAAGGTCTTTTAGAAAACTGGGTCCTCCTTGTAGATGAAAAACTCCTATTTTGGAGGTAGATAAGTTTTAACATGGAAAAGTCAGAAAACTGAGCTAGCCTGAATAATAATGTCATCCATCTTAAATTCTATGACTCTGACCTTCCTGAGAAGTGGAAGGACTCCAGGATCTAAGGCCAGGTTTTACTTTGTTTTTTTAAGTCAATTAAAATTTTTTTAATATCCCAAACCATGTACCCTATGAAAACACTAAGTTGTCCAGTAGACCAATTCTGAGTTAAGAAGAAATATATCGGGGCTGGGATTGTGGCTCAGCGGTAGAGCGCTCGCCTCAAGCAAGTGCGGCCCGGGTTCGATCCTTAGCACCACATAAACATAAATGCATTGCATTGTGTACAACTAAAGCAAATAAATATTTAAAAAAAAAAAAAAAAAAAAAAAAGAAGAAGAAATATATCCTTACCCACAAACACCAGATTCCTATAGTTCTCCATCATCACATCCCTGTACAGGGCCTGCTGAACAGCATCCAGGTGTCTCCACTCCAGCTGCGTAAAGGTCACAGTGACATCCCCAAATGTCAATGAGTCCTGTAAAACAAAACCCAATTCTGCTCATCCAGGAACCACTGTTTACATCCTCACCCCTGAGGCCTAAGCCAGGATCACTTCACTAGAGAAGCAAAGCAAGAGGTTCAAGGCCAGCTTCTGGTAGTTCAGATTGTGTTTCTGGGAATCAGGAAGCTAGAAAACTGGGTGGGGTGGCTATAACACTCACCCTGGGCTCTTCCAACATGACAGACATGTTTTGAGGGGCCTGGCCTTTACTCAGTTCTCCCTTCATTGATGCTTGCTTTTGTTGCCTCTTCTTTTTTCTCCATCACATTCTTACTACTCTACCCAGAGCCTTGCTTGATTCATTTTCCATCCTGTAATTTCTTATTACCTGACAGGAGAGGCTTGTATTTACTGTCAGTATCCTCTCAGATATGAGCTCATGGGGGTGAAGATTTCCTGGGTCACTGCTGGCTCCCTAGCCTAAAACACTGCCCAACATATACAAGTGTTCAGGATTTGTTCAATCAACAAATGAATAGACACTGAAAGACATGGAACGTGATACCAGATTTCTCTCCAAAATTTACAGGAAACACGGTCTGACTGTGGGGAAGAATTTTTTTAAAATAGAGAAAAAAATTGTTTTCCATACCAGTAACTCAGTATACAGTAGTTACAGTGCCAAGTTCTAAGACATACATCATTGTAACCCACCCGTAAACCATCTCCATCTGAGGGCCTATTAACCCTGTGCTTTATAAACCCTGTCCTTGCTACAAGCAGGTGCCATTTTCTACCACCCTGCTTTGTGCGGGTACTAGTTGGTGGCCCCGGCCCAGAATAAAGGCTTCATTGGCTATTATGTGAGTGGCTTGTGAGACTTTTTTCCTGCAAATTGGGTACAACATCATGACTCTGAATTTTCACAATTGTATAGAGTACTACTTTGTTTTGAGGTTTTGCTGTTGTTTTGTTATGGCAAGATTGCAATAAATCACCAAATAGATCTTAAAGCAGGAACAAAACGATCTTTATTCAACAGTTGGTGGTCTGGATCCACCAGCTGGCAGGCTAAGGGACAGGCTGCAAGTCTAAACCCTTTGACATCCTTCCAGGGTTTGAGTATACCTTTTATAGTCCAAAATCATATTAATCATAAGTGGCTGTTGCTATGATTCAAAACATAAGCAAACGTCATGAGATCTATAAATCATAAGTAGAAGGGAAAGTCAGTCAAAATGATGCTCCTGTGCCGGGTGGTGCATGCCTATAATCCCAGCACTTGGAAGGCTAAGGCAGGAGGATCCTGAGTTCAAAGCCAGCCTCAGCAATGGTGAGGCACTTAGCAACTCAGTGAGACCCTGTCTCTAATAAAATACAAAAAAGGGCTGGGATGTGGCCAGTGGTCGAGTGCCCCTGAGTGCAATCCCCGGTACTCCTTAAGTACAAATTAAAAAAATGGTTACTAACACCTAGGCAATCATTCTTTGACAGGGTACACTGTCCCACAAAAATGGGAACCAAAAAGAGAACAATTTTACATTGTATAAGAATTGCCATTTTGTGTTTACCAAACATGCTATGCTAAGCAACTCTTGAAAGGGTACAGATGGGAGGAGCATTTCTTAAATGAGGTGGAGTCTCAGGGCAAAATGGAGTCTGTTTAGTCATTGCCCCTATAGCCTGGCCCATAACAGATTTGCAGTGCTGAGAATTAAACCCATGACCTCCTGCAAGAAGTCAAGAGAGTTGCCTTCCCTGTCATGAATCATTCACCAATATTTTAGCCTAGGTGCTAAATATATCTACTTTCCATCTTCTGTAACTCTGCAAAATACTCTTCCATTTCCAGCACTGTAGAAGGCAAGCGCAGCAATAATATGTTTGGTGACTGAGTATGTAATGGAGAAGAAAATGAAGGGATAACAGTAGAGAGAGATTGTATTGGCTCAAGCAGCTTGGCCCATACACTGAGCACTGCATCTTCAGGTCAATGGGCATAAACCCCACCTCCCAGGGAAACCCACTGGGGGATCTCCTAGGAAAAGGAAAATGCAACTTGCCTGGATCTGGGGTCTTGGTAGTCTTGGCGCCGCCATCTGTCTCTTCCAAGTAATGGCAGAGAATCCTGCGTTACCCAATATGAGAAAGAAGAAGGAAGCACAAGAAAAGTGGTTCCAAGTCCTACAGAATTAAGTATGGGATGAGACCAGTCCACAACCCGCCCTGCTCCCTACCAAAACAGGTGAACAGGTGGGTGAGGTAAGTAAGAAAGAACATGACAGAGTTTCAGGCCAAGCACCTTTGCTAGCACAGGTGGGCAGTCTGGTCAGAAGCTCAGTCTCCAGGAGGGCGCAAGCCTCACGCGGCACAACCCCTGCAACTGCGCCCGGCCCACAACGCCGGCCCTTCCCAGCCCGCCTCTCTCCTCTACCTGCCCCAGGAAAAGGAAGGGCGCACCCGCCAACCCCGGGGTCTCAGGGCCCCGGCGCCTCTGGGCGGCCTGCCTCCGGAACGGAACGGTAAGCGACCGCAACCACCCCAGCTGCGCTGCTCAGTGAGAGCCGTGGCGCGAGTTCCCCAGGCCCGCGGGGCTGGGCGGTGGAGGGAGCAGAAGTGGCCGCGGAGGCCTCTGGGAAATGTAGTCTAAGTCAGAAGTCTTAGTTTCCCCATCCCCAAGGCAGATTGGCTTCAGTCCCTGGAGCTTTGAAAAATGAAGAACAGGAAATGTAGCTCAGTAGTGGAGCATTCACCTAGCATGGATGAGCCCCTGGGTTTGGTCCTTAGTGCCACAAAGACAGTTAAACTATTTAAAAAAAGAAAAAAAAAAAGGTCCCAGCTGGAGATTCTGAACTAATTGGTCTGGGTGTTTTACTGGCATTGTGATAACATCATCAGCATCAGTATTAATACGTATTAGTTGTGCCAGTTAATAGTACTCACTGTGGGCTGGGCTTGTGGCTCAGTGATAGAGCGCTCGCTTAGCACATGCGCGGCCAAGGTTCCATCCTCAGCACCATGTAAAAATAAAGGTATTGTGTACAACTAAAACAAATAAATAAATATTTTTTAAAATAAAAAAAAATTTTAAAAAAATAGTTTGGGATGGGGTTGTGGCTCAGTGGTAGAGCGCTCGCCTAGCACGTGCGCAGCCCGGGTTCGATCTCAGCACCACGTAAAAACACATTGTGTACAACTAAAAGCAAATAAATAAATATTTTTTTAAATAGTACTCACTGTGGTATTTCTGAAGCCAGAATTAAAGACAGTGAGTCAGTGTAGGTAGGCAATCCTGTCAGATGGAGAAAACAGAAGGCCAGTATGGATCCAGGAAGTTGGAGACAGCCCCTGAGGAATTGAAGATAACCTGGCCCTGCTCCAACCTGTTGCTAAGGTAACCTGTCCCAGGAATTGTCCCTTCCTACAGGGAGTTATAAATGAAGGGCAAAGGAACACACGCTGGGACCGCCATGTAGAAAAGGGGTTTATTAACTGGCCCCTAAAGGCCGTGGGGACCCAGGGACACGTGGAGTGGGGAGGGAATGAGGAAAACCAGCGGGAGGGGAGGAAAGGAGAAGGGACAAAGAAAAGAAGGGAAGGGCTTTCAGTCCGGAGAAGGCTGAAGTAGCGAACCGGTGGTCAGAGAGACCCCCAAACTCCATAGGCCGTCTGGGGTGGAAAGGGAAGGGGAAACTGTGTGTCATAATTGGCTCAGTAAGGCACCTGAGGTGTGGCCAGCAGCATGGCCAGCTTCAGGAGCTTGGGAAGTGTGTCTTGTCATAAGGTACCTGGGAGGTGTGGCCTGTCGACCAGGAATCTAACAATAAAAGTTGTAAATTAATGTCTCCTTGACTACTTCCTGCCTGGATCACTCCATTCTTGTGACCAAGTCAGAACGTTTCAGACATTCACTAAGAGTAATAAGGCATGAGTTTACTGAAGGTATAGGAAAGGGAAAAGGGACACTCTCAAAGGAAAAAGTAAGTCCTCCAAGACAGGACGGGGACAATGTGCCTCTCTTGCAATCCAGTTTTATTGGGGATCCCAGAGAAGTTTCCAGAGAGCACCACCAATGTTCTCCTCTTGACTTTTGACTGACAGCAAAATGACATCAGACTTTCAAGTCCCCACTACCATGGCAAATCTAGGTCAGTTTGGCCAGGCTGACTGGTTCTATTTGGTTTTGTTGTTGTTGTTGTTGTTGTTGTTGTTTTTAATGGGGCTAGGGATTGAACCCAGGGCTGTGTGCATTTGAGGTAAGCACTCTACCAACTGGTCAGAAGCTCAATGTCCAGGCTCAATGTGCAAGCCTTATGCTGCACAATCCCTGTGATAGGGCCTGGCCTACACACGATGGCCCAACTCTATCCCCAGCCCCTAATTGGATTCTTAAGCACACATTCCTACTGATTTTATGGCTAGGAGGAACTATCCTTATCTCCCAGAGTTTCAGGATCTGGTCACAAAAGTCCCCTTATTTTCTCCCATTGACATTATCTTGGGCTGCCATTTCTCCTGCAGTTAACAGGTAGTTTGCTGAGGAATGTAACATATCCTGTCCATTTAGGCCAGGCAGGGCTGTGGGTAAATTTCTTCTTGGAAAAGAAAGCATGTGAGGGTCAACACAGTGGGCCCATTTTATAGAATTATTCTCTCATCCTTGTGGCTTCACCATCCACACCTGTCTGTCCCACAACACCGCCTATGGATCTAAACCTCGCTAAGAAAAAGACAATGTTTTACTGTAACTGTCTGGTCTTTATTATTGTACAATTATTATTGTACAATCTTGCAGTTGGAGTTGATCTGTCAGAGATAAAATAATTAAAAGAAATTCTATATGTACAGGCATGTATCCAACTGCACAATAAGAAGTCTGAACAGTCTAAAACTAAATTGAGGGTACAAGAAGGTGCTGCCTCTAATGTGTGAGAACAGCAGGACACCAAAAGAAAGGATTTTTTTTTTTTTAATTTCTTTAATCCTCTCAATCAAGTGCTGACAGTCTGAGTACTACTTCTCAGCCAGGCCCCAGGAAGCTGCAAATCATCCTGCTGTGGGTCAGGGACACCAGTCCTGGATAAATTAAAAGAAAAGAAAAAAATCCCAGGAAAGCTGCCTGGTCTTTAGAGAAATGGGCAAAAAGGACCTGGCCTCCACCCTGCCTTTTAGCCACTCTGCCCATGGGAATAAAATTGGAGTTTGAAAAAGGAGCTCAGTTCACTGCTTCTGCTGACAAATGAAATCTACATGGGCTATAGGTGAAGGACATGAAAAATGGAACCTCCAAGACAGAAAAATGACAACCCCCCAAAACTGTATGACCAGGAGGAAGAAGGATGAAGAAGGCAATCATTAATCCACTCCCAGTAAACCCTTTCCCAGTATCAATGGGTCCCAGGGAAAGAAAGTAAACTGTCATCCCTTCCTGGGTTCATCCCCAGAATCTCTGTCAAAAGCAAACACTCACCCCTTCCCAACCACCATCTATCCTGAAGGGAGAAGGCTGATACTGAAACACTGGGCCCTGGACTTTTACCCTTCCCCATTGTTGATGAGTCCTGGAAAAAGAGCAAATAGTCAAACTCTGGGTAACAGGAAGAAAATAAACAGTGAACTTTGGCCAATTTCTGACATTTTCCCAGTGACATTGAGTTTCAGGCTTTTTACAACTTCTTTGCTGACTGTCCAAACCAACACATCCTGCTTCAGTCTCCAATAATTAAATCACCCTCATTGTAAACCATAAAACTCAGACTCCATCTGTAACCAGCAGCCATTTTTCTGCCCAGAAAATGAGCCTAATTGATTGACTCCACTCCAGAATAAAGGAAAGCTTGCCGATCAGTTTGAGGTCTGCTTCTGCACTGTTATTTGTGTTTTCATAATGGTGCTGAAACTGTGTTGGTTATTTTTGCTTAAGGGAGGTCTCACTGATTTCTTTCTGAGTTCTTGTCTTATGGGTTCAAAGAAATCCACAGATGGTAGCAGAAAACAAAAACGAAGAAATAAAATTTGTTTTGAATGAGAGGAGAAAAGATGGAACTCCCAGTGACGCTAGGAGAAAACTGGTGGAAAGTTTTCCATGTGAGTATACTAGTCTGGGGATTTAAAGAGTCTGGAAAAATGGCATTGATCAGAGTCCCTGAACAACAGACATTTAAAAGCATTGGGGCTAATTGCTGGAATCTATATTGTCAAAAGCTCCATCCTTGTCCCTGATGCCAATCCAATAAGGAAGACAGAGTTTGGAGACAAAAAGAAAAAAAGGTGTATTGCTTTGCTAGCAAAGGAGAAACACAGGGGACTCCTGTCCCAAAGGCTATGATTCTGCCCATCAGCAGAAACAGGGTTTTTTTTTTAAGAGGTGATTCAGTGAAATTGAGATTAGGGAGATCAGAAAGGAGAATATGGGGAAAAGGTTAGGGAAAGGAAGATCGGGAGGAGAAGGTCAGAGAGAAGAGGTTAGGAAAAAGAGAAAAACATGTAAGTTTCAAAGCCACAGGGATATAGTCAAAGCATCAAGTGAACCCCTGTTACATCTATGCTGTACAGATAGATGTTGGGAAGGTACCGAGGCTCTTGGCTTGGTCTATGACTTTCTATTTGGCTGTGTGCTTTTTGTTCTTAATTCTGAATTTTTTTGTAACCTGTAAGCAAAAATAACTAACATGGTTTTGGCACCATAATGAAAATTCAAATAACTGGGACAGAAGCAGAACTCAAATGGATCAGCAAGCATTCCTTTTATTCTGCAGTGAAGTCAATTAATCAGGCATGTGAAGGCTCTTTTTCTGGGTACAGAAATTGCCCCTGGATTACAGAAGGAGTCTGAGTTTTACAGTTTAAATTAGGATGAATTAATCATTGGAGACTGCAGACGTGCTGTTCAGACAGTCAGGGACCTAGTTGTGTAGGTTAAAATTTTAACTCAGGAAGGCAGTTGTAAAAAGTTTAAAACTCATTATCACTGGGAAATGCTCAGAATTTGATGTTCACTGCGTATCTTCCTTCCTGGGAGACCCATTGTCACCCAGAGCTTCATTATTTGCTCTTCTCCTTCCAGGACTCTCTGGCAATGGGAAAAGGTAAAATTCCAGGGCCCAGTGTTTCAGTATCAGCCTCCTCCCTGCAGACCCCATTGTGGTTGGGAAGGGATGAGTGTTTGCTTTTGGTAGTATTGGCATCAGACCAATATTGGCATCAGATTCGCCATTTTAGGTTGGGAGCCATTTTATCTAGAGGCTCCAAAGTTTTGATTCTGAGGCAATGCTGCTTAACTTCTCATAAGGACATGGGCCTGCTAAATGGTCAACCCCACCCCAGCTTATGACACAACAGCTAAGCAGTTTATCAAATTCCTCTCATGGGCTATAAAGCTGCACTGTGAGTGCCCACATGCTGCTTCTCTCCTCGGAGGGACAGCCTTGTGGGTTTCCCTCGTGCTATTGACAATAAATCTCTTGCGTGAGATTCTAGTGCGTAGCATGGTCTTTGTATTTTGTGTGGACTCTGCAAGTGTCCTTTCAGGTAGAGATGCTAGGGATGAACCCAGGAAGGGATGAAAGTATGCTTTTTCCCTTGAGGCTGTCTTGTAGAAATATTATTTTCCTTAAACCTTCATAACCTCTATTTGGGTCCACTCCTATTTTTATTTTCCCACCACCATACTCTGAGACAAAGGAGTGGACTAGAATGCTTAACCTCACAGGGTTGCCTTTAAATCTGGGGGGGGGGGGGCACTTAATACAGAGCAATTTTTTACCTGTTGAGATAATTGAAATTAATGAGCTATTAAACAAATAAAGTTAATAACAAATAAACAATCTTAAGTCAAAACACCAAAATATCAGGTTATATAGCACTAGTCATATTGTTTGCTAAAGAGAAGTCCCAGGGACACCTATAAATCAAAATTGAAAGTACCTTCATTTATAAAATTATTTACCTAAATTGAATACTCTTAACCTAAAATGAATTAAAGTTATTTGGATCCATATATATATATATTTTTTTTCTTTTTCATAAGCACTTTGTTCTTTGTGACGTCACACTGGACAGACGAACAAACATACAAACATATATTTTGTGACGTCACATTAACATGAAATATAGACAAATGTACAGACATAAAGACATGTACAAAAAGAAAAGAAAAAAAATACAATTGTGTGCACACTAAAGAGAGATCTCCTCGTCCCGGCCGGGAGGAATGACACTTAAGTTGTGAAATATTTTGAAGATAATAAAGTTGGCCAAAATACTCCTGTGGGTGTACTCATTAGTCCTCATTGATCCTTCGATGACAATTAATCAGGAGTCAATGTTCGTGGTGAAGATGGATCCTAAGGATCAAATTTTTATTGGGTAGTGAGATTTAGCGTAGGGCGAAGCCAATTAATGTCTCCCAGTAGTTTTTGGAAATCATTGAGGGTGGTCAAATGTTCTTTATTTATTAAAATTTTTTGGGGTCTAACAAAAGTATCCATGATTTTAAATCCTAAATATAATATGGGAGATCTGGTTTGAACTTTTTCTTCTGCTATATATAATCCATATTTTTTTAAATTTTCTACCACATCACTGAATATATTAAATAAGATTTTTTGATTAGGGTGGGCCAATAAAATATCATCCATGTAATGTAGACACATGAGGTTTGGATATTTATTTTTAATGGGTTGGATAGCCTTGTCCACATATATTTGGCATATGGTGGGGCTATTAGCCATTCCCTGTGGTAAAACCTTCCATTGATATCTCTGATCAGGGCCATTATTGTTCATAGAAGGAACGGAAAAAGCAAACCTGGGGCCATCCAGAGGATGTAGGGGAATAGAAAAGAAGCAATCCTTTATATTAAGAGTAATAAGATGGAAATTTTTGGAATAGCTACGGACTAGGAAGTCCAGGTTGAGTAGGCCCCATAACTTGCATGGTTTTATTGATTTGTCTAAGATCATGTAACAATCGCCATTTTCCTGACTTTTTCTTGATCACAAATATGGGGGAATTCCAGGGAGAGGTGGAAGGTTCTATATGACCTGCTTCTAATTGTTCCTGAACTAATTGGTGGGCCGCTTGTAATTTCTCTTTAGATAGGGGCCACTGAGGGACCCACACTGGCTTATCAGAAAGCCATGGTATTTTCAAAATTATTTTCTCAGTGGCCCCGAAAAAAAAATATCTTTTTCCTTTATGACAATTATTACTTTTAGGTTTAAGATTACTCTGTACTTTTTGATAATGAGTTCTTTTATGGTTAAGATTACCCTGTAGGTTTTCACATTTAACATCTGCAGGCTTGGTTGCAAGGTGTACTCCCATTTGTTGCAAAAATATCTCTTCCCCATAAAGTAACCGTAGATTAGGTAAAACATAAGGCTGAAATGTTCCTTTATGGCCTTCATCATCCTCCCATTTTAAAATTACTGCACTTTTATCTGGGAGGTTATTATATCCCAAGCCTCTTAAACTGGTTGAAGCTTTTTGCAGAGGCCAGTGCTTGGGCCATTGGCGTAAGTTAATAATGGAAGAGTCAGCTCCAGTATCTATTAATCCCTCCATTTCTATTCCTTGGATTTTTTATTTTACACATAGGCCTCCTTGAACAGTCTCGAACCCAGCAAGCCATGGGACTTGAGTCAGTGGAACAAAATCCTCTATTGTTCCCTTCTTGAGGCATACCCATTTTAAATGAATTATGTAAATTGGGAAGGAGAAGCAACTGAGCAATTCTATCTCCTTGATTAACAGAACTTATACTTTGGGGTGAGCTAAGCATTATTTTTATTTCCCCTTTGTAGTCTGAGTTTATTACACCTGGGGTCACTTGCAAACCTAATAAGCTTTTAGGACTACGCCCGATAATAAGTCCTACAGTCCCTGAGGGAAGAGGTCCCCTGACTCCTGTGGGAATCAGTTGAACCCCCATTTCAGGTGTTAACACTATTCGGGCGGTGGAACAGAGGTCTAATCTTGCATTTCCTCTTGTTCCTCTGGTGAGGGAGTGGATGGGGTAGTAGGGATTGTGTCGGGGAAGCATCTGAGTGGATGCTTGAGGATACTCCTTCTGCAATGCCCCGTACATTTGTGGGCCCCGGGGTATTGGGCCCCCGTGCCCCGTTTTTTGAATTCCTGAACAAAGGATTTCCATGGATGTCAAATTTTGAATGGCATTTATTGGCCCAATGATTTCCCTTTTTACACCTGGGGCAGCGGCTGGGGCACGATACGAGCTTGGTCTTATTTCTCTTTTGGGATTTTGCCTAAAATTGCCTAATTGATTATGATAATTTTGCCTGGAATATCCTGATTGATTATAATATTTACGTTTAGCCTTTGTGAAATTTCGAGAGGAAGCACCTCTCATTGAGGCTGCAATCACATTTCCTGTGACAAAGGCGTCATTTATATCTTTACGTAGTTGTATATATTATGGAAAGATCCTTTTTAGTTCTCCATGGCCTGATGGCTGCTTGGCACCATTTATTTGCATTTTCATAAGCTAATTGAACAACTAATGGCATAGCTTGGTCAACATCTGCAAACACACTACCTGCAGTTCTCAAAAGTCGATCAGCAAAGTCGGCATACGGCTCATTAGGTCCTTGAATCACTTTTGACAAGCTACCTTGTAGATCCCCAGGTCCTTGTACAGTTTTCCATGCCTCTAAGGCAGCATGCATTTATCTGAGCATATATATCTGGGTCATAATCTGTTTGAGCCTGTAAGTCTGCGAATTGCCTTCTCCTGTGAGCATATCTATATTATAGTTTTCAAACCCTGCAGCCGCGTTTCTTTTAGCCGTTTTCTATACAAAGTTCTTGGAATTGCGATCGCCAAACCAAGAATTGCCCCCCGCTGAGTAGAGGACACAAGTGACTCCTCTGCCTGACGGACCTTTTTCTCAGTCTTTTTAAATTTCTTTTTCTCATTTTCTCAGGATCACTTTTACTAGATTCCTCACCACTGCTAATTTCACTGACAGCAATATCCTGAGGCCCAGGTTCCAGTGAGAGCAAGTATCCTTCAGCTTTCGCCAATAACTCCCGAATAGCTTTAATAGCTTGGATTTTTGTCATTTTGGGGTCTCTTCTAATACTCTCTTTACTGGTCTCAGTTGGCCAGTGGAATCTACACTTTTTGATCACTTTCACTTTTGTCTATATACTCCTCACTGAGAACAGAGTCAGGTATATCAAGGAGTCTTTGCATAGCCTCTATCACTTGGGATTCAGTTATATATTCGAACCCATCTTTAGAGACCTTTCAGTTCTTACCTGTCCGCTCCGAAGTTCCCCGGGCCGCCACCTGTCGCCGCCTGAAGCTAGAAGCAAACTGGAGACAAACAGCTTTTTATTCTGATAACTTTTCTCTCTGGTTCTAACAACAACTAACACACGCCAAACACACCACTAAAATGGCGCTGACCCGATCAGCAATTTCGGCCAAGTCACTCGAGATCCCGCAACAAATCCCGTGAGACTACGGGTGGCGACAATGGCCAAATCTCCATGGCTCATAGTCAACTGAATTCAAGTCAATCCCCAAACAGGGCTCCTGCAAGTGGGACTCATTATCCTCATTATCTGACAATTAACTAGCCTATCTTATGGGGTAAAGGTGAAAGCTACCAGTCACAAAGAATGTGGCAAACCAGTACTATTAAATTATAACCTGGGGACAAAATAGTCTTCCCTTTTTAACAGCTGACAGGATGCCCCATTTGGCTATATGACACATCAGGGTATAGCCCTGCCTGTTGCCCACAGAGATAAAATACATGGGCCTTCCAGAGTCCCCATGTATGCAGGAATCTATGTCTTGGCCCTGCTGGTTTCTGCAGAGAGAGGTCGCTAACAGTATCCCTACACTCAATATGACCTTCATTGGACAGAGTTGCCTAGAGACACACACACACACACACACACACACACACACACACACATCTGTATATATGTATATGTATGTATACATGTACATACACATATATATGTATACGCATATGTGTACGTGTTAGTGTGTGCATGTGTGTGTGTGTGTGGAGAGAGAGAGAGAGTGTGTGTGTGTGTTTCTGGATACAATTGACAGTGGGGAATTCCTTTAAAGCTTAAAGTTGATGGCACTTTGATGATGATAAGTGAGACTGGTCAGACAACAATATCCTGTACTCCAACCACTTTACAAACTGAAAAAGAAAAAAAAATAATAATTAACTCAAAGATTTTTTTTTTTGTAAAAGCCAGACTGTCAAGATCCCTCTCCTGAGATAAATTTTGTTGTGTAAATTAAATGTACAGATAACATTTTCACCCCAAAAGAAACGACTTCATTTGCAAGTGCCTCCCAGGAAAAGGAGCCCACTCTGCTGAAGGTCTACTAAAAATGAGTAAGGCCTTTTAGGCCAAAGAGACCCTGAGAAAGGTGATCAGTGTTATCTTAACCAAGATTCTGTTTTGTAAAGAAATAACTTGCCTCAGGGAGAAAAAAATAACCCCCAAAAGAGAGGCATTAATGGAGATCCATTCTTTTCTGGACAAATGTTTAAAACATGAATTGAGTCAGTTTTGCCAGGAACCCTACAATATGCCTATTCTGCCTGTTTAAAAAAAAAAATACAGCACCCCTTTATGTTCAAAACACTAGAAAAACTAGGGATAACAGGAACATATCTCAATATCGTAAAAGCTATATATGCTAATCCCCAGGCCAACATTATTCTAAATGGAGAAAAATTGAAAGCATTCCCTTTAAAAACTGGAACAAGACAGGGATGCCCTCTTTCACCACTTCTATTCAACATAGTAATTGAAATGCTGGCCAGAGCAATAAGACAGATGAAAGAAATTAAAGGGATACAGATAGGTAAAGTTGAACTCAATTTATCAACTCTCGCGCTTTCCCCCTCTCCCCGCCAGCGAATGGTGACCATGTGTTTGCCATTCAT
Organism: Tamias sibiricus; assembly: GCA_025594165.1. Lineage (NCBI taxonomy): Eukaryota > Metazoa > Chordata > Mammalia > Rodentia > Sciuridae > Tamias > Tamias sibiricus. The sequence continues at coordinate 90,623,297 of CM046663.1, read as the reverse complement.
CCAAGCTGCCACCGCTCAGCGGCGCACTCCCCATCCGCGCTCCCAGCCCGCGCAGCGGTGTGCTCCCTGTCCGCGCTCCTAGCCCGCTCCGCGGCGCTCCCCCAGCCCGCTGCCGCTGCAGCCACAGCACGCCCCTTGCTCGCTTCCTCTGCTCTCTTGCATCTGGCACCCGACAGCCCGTTCCACCCTCAGATGTATTTCGCGGCTTCTTGGCCTCACGGTCACTTTCCGATCCGCCAGCTCTGCTACTTAGCTCCCTTCCCTCCCTCAGATCCGCCATGTTCTTCCGCCCAAATCTGTCTCCACTTCCGCTCCACTTCCGCCCTTCCTTGATCCGCCATCTTCTATCCCAACCCACGTGGTTCCCTCCGACTGCCTTCCAGGTACAGCCTTACCGCGCACCTTCGCTGCTGTCCTCCGCGGGCCAGCCTGTGCCCTGCCTTATAGCAGCAGCGGCGGCAACCGCGGGACTCTTCCACCCTCCCTCCAGCTTTTCAGAGCCGCCTGCGGATGTGGGTAGCTTTTGCTCAGTTCTCCCTAAAATCTCTTCAGGCCTTATACTTCACCTTTGCCTCTTCAGCTCCTCGCTTCCCCTTCCAAAGTACACACACACAAAAAAAATGACTAATACTGTTCAGCCTCATATTTTCGTATTTGACATCAGATTATTCATTTGTAACTAACTTTGTTTGTTAAACGTCTGATTAATTTATATGCTTCAACAGGTATGATTCTACATACTTAAACATTGTGTTCTCATGAAAGGGTTACTAGATGTGTGTAATTTTATATACAAAGGTTTATAAAAGATTTCTATGTATGCAGAGGCTCAAAGGTTTCTATTCCAACTAAGAGTACTATAAATAACAAAATATTTTTTATTAAGATAAAATAATTTGTCTAAATTCAAATTGCTATAAAGATTGTTTCAAAAGATGAACAGCAAAGGAAGTTAACACGTGAAAGAAATAAATTAGAAAGTTATAGGTGTGGAAACCATACTCAATAGAAGGAAAAAGAAATGTTTCAAGATAAGAATGTCTTATAGTTAAGTAAATAAGAGGGTTTATGTAAGTGATATAAAGGCCTGTGAAAGTTGGTTGAATAAGTGTGTGAAACAATCAGCAAAAACTATGTAAAGTTTTTTTTTCCCCCTAAGGTTAAATGGTAATATACTAATATCATGTTCTCTCTTTAGGAGCTAAACTTGATTTATGGAAACATCAATGTAATTGTAATATTTTATCAGCTAAATACTCTCAGCCTTTCTTTAATTTGTTCTAAATATGATATTTTATCAGCTAATGTTCTTGGAAGCTCAAATAGGTTAACAGAAAACTTCAAAACATAAACACCTGACCTTCGAAAACCATCAAGACAGACAGGTACCACAGACCCCGGCTACTGTAAGTTTATAAGTTAAAGCCCAATGTTCTCAATTTAAGATTAGCTTGAAGGAGCCCCAATTAGGAAGGGCTATTGCGGCTAGCTGGAAACCATAAGTTCCACCTGATATGTATGTGACGCACCTGTAAATGCATGTGAGGCACCCGCAAAGCTAAAGGTATATAACCGGGTGAAAGCAGTCCGAGAACGGAGAACGAATTCATTCAGTCAGTCGTGCAGTCGCTCGGTCGGTCAGAAGAAGAGTTCAGGTCGGAGAAGAAGAAAAGAATCAGAGCGGCCAGAACGTAGGCAGAGCGGTTACAGAAGAGAAACCAGGTAGAAGAAGTAATTGCTGGTCAGAGTTAGGCCGAGGCTCCCGAGGAAGAAAGAAGAAAGAAGAAAGAAGAAAAGAAGCTCTAAAAAATAATCTTTCTCTAAGCTATCTCTCTCTAATCTTTCTCTCTAAGCTCTTTCTAAGAAGAAGAAAAATCTTTCTTTCTCTCTCTAAGTTCTCTCTAAGAAAGTAGAAGTAAAAGTAGTAATAGCTTTACTCTGCCTCCGAGTTTTCCTCCCGCGGCGCTGTGGCTGGCCATGACAGGCAGTTTACATTAGCTTACTGGACGTCTAAGATCAAAACTTTTAAATTAATCAAAAAGGGCCAAGAAGACCAGTATTTGGTTCTTGTCCCAGAGTCTGCCTGTGAGGGAAGAGGAAACATCTCTACAGAGCTTTACATCTCTGGGTCACATGATCTCCCGATAAGGGAGGTAAATGAGACCGATAGAGAAAAAAGCCAATCAGTGCACTTGCTAACAAGAGGGTCCATAAAAAGGGAGAAACATCCCTAATGCTTCTGAAAAAAGCCACAAGGTCAAGCAAGACCTGGACCCATCCTTACAGAAGGCACCGAGCACAAAAGCTGCTCTCAAGTTTCCCCAAGATTCCCATCAGAAACAGCCGACTCTTACCAATGGTCAAAACAGAAGTCAGTTTGACAAATTTCATCCTAGACATCCAGTAACAGTTAAAAACAGATGCACAACCATTTCTGAACATTTTAGAAGCAAAGGTAACTTCAGCCCTAAGTGAAGTGTTGTGTTAACATTCCCGATAATTCTGTACATGTTAAAAATTTAAATTATCTCCATGGTATACATTGACATGTTCCAGATGCTGCAACATTTATTCGGTACTCATGTTTTTTGCTTCTCTCATAGAGGCTCCTGTCCCTGATGACTTTACAACCTTCCCCCAGCTTCAATCTGGCCTGACTTCTAAAATGGGAACTCCAAACTACTTGTCCCCATCTCGTTGCCCCTGTTCAGCTGGAAGAAGCCAGATCCGGTCATCGTCCCATTCCCTTGCAGTAGTAAGGAGTTCCTAAAATTAGAAGGCAAATGAAGCCAGAATCTCATAGGCAGTCAGCATACATAGGTAAATCGAGTCAGGTCGAAAGCCAATTTTGGGAAGTTGGGAAACTGTCCCCTGAGGGATTGAAATGCTGATTCCCTCAGAGCCCTTCGTCCACCCTTAACAACCTGTCCCAACATGTTGCCAAGGTAACCCATCTCAGGAATTGCCCCTCCCTACAGGGAGCTATCTCAGATCTTCCGCAGAAACGTTTTCTCAGATCCACCCATTCCCTTATAATATCACCTTCTCTGCAGTCCCTCCTTTTTCACAGCTTGTGAGTACTCTTGCACTCTTTTAAACTTTCTTTCCTCTCGTGGGTATCGTGTTTCCCCATCTAACTTGCTCAGACCCAGGTGGTTTACCTAAGAGTTCAGACTTCCCATCAGTTGAAGGCCATTACTGTAGACAGAGAGGCTTTCATCAAGGCCCTTCCATGTCCCAAGACAAAGAAAGAGATTCTTCTCTTCCTAGGCCTAGTGGGATACTTCTGTGCCTGGATTCCCAATTTCTCTCTTTATGCAAAACTCCTATATGAGGCAGCTAAGGAGATTGAGGGAAAATTCCTTCCTGACAGCATTCAGGCCGAGTTTAAGCATCTGCAGCAGGCACTGTCACAGGCCCCAGCTCTTCATCTCCCAGACCTTCTTCAGCCATTCACCCTTTATGTCCATTAAATGAAGGGTTTGGCTCTCAGTGTTCTAGGCCGATACAAGGGCCCCACCTTTGCCTACCTTTCTAAACAGCTTGACCCCACCATTTGTGGATGGGCCCCCTGTCTTCGGGCTCTGGCCGCTGCTTACCTACTTCTACAGAAATCTAAAAAGCTAAATTTGGTGCTCATGTCACTATTGCCTCTCCTCACCATTTAAAGACTAACGTATAAGAGCCTTCAAACTCTCCTGCCCTGTCGCGCTCGGCTCCTCAACCTCGTTCCAGTCCTGCTCCTCTTTACATCCAGTTTCCCTTCTCCCAGTCTCCTCAGAGCCCCCAGAACATGACGCTTCAGGCTTAAACTCCTGCAAGCCTCTCTTCTGCCCAAACTAATAGGGATCTCCCATTGTCCTTCACTGTAAGCTGCCTGGTACCGTAACCCGGAGGAAAAACTCTCGGAGGCAGAGTTAAGCTTTTACTACTTTTACTTCTACTTTCTTAGAGAGAGCTTAGAGAGGGAAAGAAATATTTTTAGAGAGAGAAAAATTAAAGCGAGCTTTTCTTCTTGTCTTCTTAGCTTAGAGTCTTAGAGAGAAAGAAAGATAGAGCTAGAGCTTAGCTTAGAGAAAGATTAGAGCTTCTTTCTTCTCTCTTCTTTCTTCCTTCTTCTTTCTTCTGTCTTCTGTCTTCCTCAGGAGTCTCGGCCTAACTCTGACCAGTCATTACTTCTTCTCTTCTGTCTTCTATCTGGTTTCTCTTCTGTAACCGCTCTGCCTACGTTCTGGCCGCTCTGATTCTTCTGACCGACCGAGTGACTGCCCGGCTGACTGAATTCTCCGTTCTCCTAACTCGGACCGCTTTCACCCGGTTATATACCTTCAGGTTTGTGGGTGCCTACAGGTGCGTCACATACATATCAGGTGGAACTTATGGCTTCCAGCTAGCTACAACAGCCCTTCCTAATTAGGGCTCCTTCACTTCACAACAAAGTGGAGACTCTCCCATAGTTCAGGGAAACATGAAGGCTGAAGCAGCACTGTCTTCTCCTTCTCTTCTGGCTTCAGTCCAATCTACTACCCAGGCCCCCACATTCCCTGCCATACAATCAATCGTCTCCTATCTCCATTCACTTTTCCATCCTATTCCAAGGGCATAAACCTTCTGGAATATCCAAGCTTTCTTCCTCCTCTGATCAAACCCGATTCAGTTGTGCTTGTTGCACTAGTTACCCAGAATATATCTACTTCCCTTAACATTCCTCGGCATTTTTACATCCCGTATCACCCCATGTCTTCAGGGAAGGTAGAGAGTAATAGAACTCTTACTTCCCCTCGCCCTCTTTAGGCTCAGAGTCCTCCCAAAAAGCCCTCCTTACTATCCCCTTTTGAGGTTATGTTTGGGCGACCAGCCCTTCCACCCGGAGTTTCCCCAACTCAGGGACCCTTACCCAAAGATCTCTCTTCTCCTCTCTTATCCTTCATCAGACATCAGATATGGAAGTGCCAAGATTTCATTCTTCCTGACCCAGGTAGACTCACTGCTTCATTCCCATTAATACCCGATTCTTGGGTATATTTCTCCCCTCCCCAGGACACAGGAACAATCTCCTTTGTCCCAAAGTGGACAAGACCTTTCCACGTTGTGCTGTGCATACCCACAGCTGCTAAACTTCGTGAAACCTCAGAAAATTTGACTTCTTAGATTCATATTTCCAGACTGTAACCAGCTGATCAACCAGCTGAAGATCCACAAAAAGACAACTACTTCAGTATACTTGCTCTCCCATTCCCACCGGTCCCCTAAAAATTCGTTTCTCTTGTGTTCCTGATACTGACTCAAAATAATCTTTTCTGTTTTTTTCTTGTTTTGAACCTTTAACCAGTTTTTCCCAGGGACTATCAACTGTTAAAAAACCAACGAATGACTTTCCAACCAGAGACCCCTGCTGAGTCCTGCCCTTATGCTGCCACCCGATGCTCATTATGATGTGCTTCGCACTCTCCATTGGCCTCTTCACCGTAAGTCCCACCTGGTGGAACAGAGGCCTATGGAAAATAATCCATCTCACCTTCTTTCCCTTTGTTGCTTCCATAATAGTGTTACCTGCAAACTCGCAAGACCCACAATTTCTACATGCTCTCCGGCTGACTCCCCCGGTGACCTCTGCAGAAGCCTGGTTTGACACCCTCACCAATCTTTGGCTTCAAGGAAAACTTCATCCATCCCATACCTGGACAGATTCATCTTTCCACACCCGCCTCCTGGAAATTTTTTCACCCTCAAGCCTGACCTGCCTGCCCGCATCCCCCCTCCTCAAAACTACCCCACGTCGCCCCATTTCAGCTCCAAAGCAGCCAGATCGAAACACGACGCCCCACTTCCTAAGAAAACAAAAAGGGGGGAATGTTGGATTCCAGGCAGGAGGCCGCGCCTCCCAGGCAGGAGGCCACACCTCCCCAGGTGCTTTATTAAAAACTACACCTCCCAAGATCCTCAGCGTGACCAAAAAACCTGACCAGCAAGTCCCCTGTCCACTACCCCCCCCCTTGACCTCTGCTGGCCAATAGGGCAAGGACTCACTCCAAGAGGGTTTTATGACCCCTACTCTATTTAAACCAGCCCCAGACTGAAATCGCTCTCTGTTCGCGCTTGCCTCGGGTCCTGCCTGTCCCTATTCCCGTCCATCCCTTCCCTACCCCCCTTCCCTTCCTTTCCCTACCCTTGCCCATGTGGCACCCCAATAAACCCTTTTATTTCACTAACACAGTGTTCCCGGCTAAGTTAACTATGTTTCAGCATTTTTCTAACAGAGACAATGCTATCTCCACATTTATTGTTGTTTGCTCTTTCCCAGGAGAGCTGGGGACCACCTTCTGTACTCTTTACCAAGCAGGTGTTTAACTCCTTCTTCACAATGGGCAGTGGAGGTTTTGGATTTCATTGGTCCTCTCCAGAACTGTCATGGTGTCCATCCTATTTAAGAGGGCTTTATCTACAAGTCAATCCCATGTTATTGTGGGCACTGGGGTTGATATCTGGTCAGAAGTTACCTTAGTGCACCTGTGCTACTAAAGAAATCTTCCCAGACAATTGAAGACAGTTATAACAATAATTTCTAGCTTTACATCAACATCAATGGACCCTGTCAAGGGTTAGTCTCCTTAATCTTTTTCTTCTGACATGATTTCCAACTAGCTCCCTTGCTTCTGTTTATTTTCTACAAATTAACTACCACCCTTTGTTCTCTTGTCTACTTTGGAAGTTGTTTAAAGAAGACCCTAAAAGTAATTTAAAGAACACTTGTGAACTTGCCTGCATTTCCCTGTTTATTGCTACAGGAGCACAGGATACTTTTGAGCCTGACCTGTCTCCATTATCATTATCACAATTCCACAAACTTTAAGTGAGTTTCCCTCTGTCAGTTGTATTCAGAGTCTCCTTTGGGGCCTTTTTCTTATCTAGGCATATTGATATGCAATGGAGGAGGCCCTTTCCATCCTTTTCTTTAGTCTTCCCTGAAGACCTCTTTACAGAAGCTGCCTACAAAATACAGGTGGGCCTTAGTTCCTGTCTTTTTCTTTTCTAGGTGCAGGTGTTTATCCTGCCAGTATCCCCATGCGTTTAGTTTGATGGGATTCTGTCACAGCAACAACTGCTTTGCTCCAGTGATGAATATCCCCTGGCCAAATAGGGTGTCCTGTGAGATCTTAAAAGGGGAGATTATTCTTGTCCCCAGGTCATAAACTAACAGTGCTGGAACCTATTGCCACATCTTTTGTTGCCAACAGTCTCCACCACCCTTTACCCACCATGGGCAAAAGGGGCTGGAAGGCAGGGCAGAGGCCAGGTTCTCCTTGGGCACTTTTCTACAGCCCAGGGAGGTTTTCTGGAATTTTTCTTTTTTTTTTTTTTTTTTTTTTTTTTTTTTTTTTTGGTACCAGGGATTGAACTCAGGGGCACTCAACCACTGGGCCACATCCCCAGCCCTTTTTTGTATTTTATTATAGACAGGGTCTCACTGAGTTGCTAAGTGCCTTGCCATTGCTGAAGCTGGCTTTGAACTCGCGATCCTCCTGCCTCAGCCTCCCAAGTGCTGGGATTACAGGCGTGCGCCACCGCGCCCGGCTTTTCTGGAATTTTTCAGTGAGACAATCTGTTGATGACTGGGGCCAGGCTAAGAAACAGTGCAGGGAGTGCCAGCACTGGGTTTAAAAGATTTAAATCTTCTACAGAAATTAAAAGGAAAATTATAATTTTATGCCAAAAAAAAAAAAAAAAAAAGATTTAAGTCTTTTTTTAACCCTTTCTTCTGGCGCTATCCTTACACACCAGAAACAGTGCCTTTTGGCACCTTCAAATTAGTTCAGACCCCTTATCATGCAACTGCATAAATGAATGTACATACAGAATCTCTTTCATACATTAACTGTGACAGACCAACTTCAAGATTGTACAATAATCCTGAAAAACCATTCAAAGGCCAGATTGTGTTGCAATAAATGGTCTTTCTCTTAGACAGACTTATATCTAAAGGTGGCCCTTTCTTCAGCTTACTTTACCTCTGACAGACCAACTCCAGAGCGCTCGCCTAACACGTGCACAGCCCGGCTTCGATCCTCAGCACCACGTAAAAATAAAGGCATTGTGTACAACTAAAGATGCCCATTGATCATCTTTCCTTCCATCCATCATTCCTGGAACATCTTTAGAGAAAGCAAAATTCTTATGGGGATGTGTCGCTGCCTACACCAATTGAAGCTTGCAGCAATGATACCGCAGGCGAGAAAACTCAGAGGCAGACTGGAAATGAAAAAGTTCTTTTATTCTTCTTTCTTCTAACTTCTCTCTCCGGCTCCAACAACCTCTCCAACTCTAACCACTCAAACTCCAACCACCCCTCTAACTAACCTCATCCGGTTAAATACATTTTGCCTTAACAAGGACAAATGCTAACAGCTCGAGCTTACAGGTGCATCACACAGTGTTCACGGGCATAAAAAGATTCTTAGATAAATGCATGAATATCAGGTGAAAATACTTGAACACCTTTATGGTTCTCAGCTAACCGCCATCTTAGCTATCCTCAATTAGGGCTCTTACAGGGATGAACCTTGATTTTGCCTTTTCTCTCTGCTGGAGTCCTTGGGGATCCTCCTTAATTGTTTTGTCCAACATGGGCCAGGCCCCCTCAAAACTCCCACAGACACTCCTTAGGGTGTTTCTTCAAACACATTAAGACCCTGAGTCTCCAAGACACACTCAAATCTAAATGACTGATGTTCTTTAATATTGCCTGGCCCCTATAGAGGTTGGCACATTCAAATTCCAAATTCTCCAAGGTGTTGAAAGCTTTCTCCAAAGCAATAGCAAATGTTCTCTACGTCCAGGCTTGACACCCACTCCATATATTCTCTCTGCCAAAACTGCTCAACTTTTCACATTTTCAACCCCTCAGGGCTTCCTTCTCTTGTGACCCCTCCCTCTTTGGGGACTCTGCTTTCTATTATGCTAATAAATCCTGTTACTTTGCCTTCTCTCACCCCTGTGTCTGTGAATTATATTCTTTGAAATCATGAGACAAAGAATCCACCCATCTACCCTCTGTGTTACATTTATAGGGGCTTGCCCAAGCCTACCAGAGGGTGAGTAATATGGACAATGAAACTCTCATTTCTCTTCTTTGTGCTCTTTTTTTTTTTTTAAATTTGTTTTAATTGGTTATACATGACAGTAGAATGCATTTATGCACTTTGATATATCATACATAGATGGAGTATAATTTCTTATTTTTCTGATTGTACATGTTGTAAAATCACATTGGTCATGCAGTCATATATATACATAAAGTAAGAATCTGTTTCATTCTACTATCCTTCCTATCCCCACATCCCCACCCCTCCCCTCCCCTCCCCTCTACCTAAAGTAACTCTATTCTTCCCTAGTGCCCCTCATTGTGAATTAGAATCCACATATTAGAGAAAATGTTCTGCCTTTGTTTTTTGAGGATTGGCTTATTTCACTTAGCATGATAATCTCCAACTCCATTCATTTAGTAGCAAATGCCATAATTTCATTCTTCTTTGAAGCTGAATAATATTCCATTGAATATATATACCACATTTTCTTTATCCATTAATCTACAGAAGGACATCTAGGTTGATTCCATAGTTTAGCTATTGTGAATTGAGCTCCTATAAACATTGACATGGCTGCATCACTCTAGTATGCTGATTTTTTTTTTTTTTTTTTTTTTTTTTTTTTTTTTTTTTTTTTTTTTTTTGGTGCTGGGGATTGAGCCCAGGACCTTGTGCATGTGAGGCAAGCACTCTTTCAACTAAGCTATAACCCCAGCCCCATAGTATGCTGGTTTTAAGTCCTTTGGGTATAAACTGAGGAGTGGGATAGCTGGGTCAAATGCTGGTTCCATTCCAAGTTTTCTGAGGGACCTCCATACTACTTTCTAAAGAGGCTGCTCCAATTTGCTGTCCCACCAGCAACGTATGAGTGTACCTTTTCCCCCACATCCATGCCAACATTTATTGATGCCCATATTCTTTTTTTTTTTTTTTTAATATTTATGTATTTGCTTTAGTTGTACGCATGCAATGCATTTATGTTTATGTGGTGCTGAGGATCGAACCCGGGCCACGCACGTGCTAGGCGAGCACTCTACCGCTGAGCCACAACCCCAGCCCTGTATTCTTTTTTTTTTTTTTTTTTTTTTTTTTTTGTACCAGGGATTGAACTCAGGGGCACTTAACCACTGAGCCGCATCCCCAGCCCTATTTTTTTTTTTTTTTTTTTTTTTTTTTTTGGTACCAGGTATTGAACTCAGGGGCACTCAACCACTGGGCCACATCCCCAGCCCTTTTTTGTATTTTATTAGAGACAGGGTCTCACTGAGTTTCTAAGTGCCTTGCCATTGCTGAGGCTGGCTTTGAACTTGCGATCCTCCTGCCTCAGCCTCCCAAGTGCTGGGATTACAGGCATGCGCCACCACGCCCGGCCCCCAGCCCTATTTTGTATTTTATTTAGAGACAGGGTCTCACTGAGTTGCTTAGCACATCCCTTTTGTTGAGGCTGGCTTTGAACTTGCAATCCTCCTGCCTCAGCCTCCCCTGTTGCTGGAATTGCAGGTGTGCACCACCGCACCCAGTTATTGTTGCCTCTAAGTATTCTTGATGATTGCCACTCACTCCACAATGACTGGAGTGAGATGAAATCTTAGTGTAGTTTTGATTTGCATATCTCTAATTGCAAGAGATGTTGAACATTTTTTCATATATTTGTTGTATTTCTTCTTCTGTGAAGTGTCTATTCTGTTCCTTAGCCCATTTAGTGATTGGGTTATTTGTTTTTTGGTGTGCTTTTTGAGTTCTTTATATATCCTAGAGGTGCATATAGTAAAGATTTTCTCCCAATCTTTTTAACATTTATTTTTTAGTTGTAGTTGGACATGATACCTTTATTCTATTTATTTATTTTTACATGGCGCTGAGGATCGAACCCAGTGCCACGCATGTGCTAAGCAAGTACTCTACCACTGAGCCACAACCCCAGCCCATCTCCCAATCTGTAGGCTCTCTACTCACATTATTGATTATTTCCTTTGCTGAGAAGAAGCTTTTTAGTTTGAATCCATCCCATTTACTGATTCTTGATTTTACTTCTTGTGCTTTAGGTTGTTTTTTTTTTTTTTTTTTGGTACCAGGGATTTAACTCAGGGGCACTCAACCACTGGGCCACATCCCCAGTTCTTTTGTGTATTTTATTAGAGACAGAGTCTCACTGAGTTGCCAAGTGCCTCGCCATTGCTGAGGCTGGCTTTGAACTCGCGATCCCCCTGCCTCAGCCTCCCAAGTGCTGGGATTACAGGCGCACGCCACCGCGCCGGGCTTAGGTTTTTTTGTTAAGGAAGTCAGATCCTAGGCCAACATGGTGAACATTTGGGCCTCCTTTTTTTTCTACTAGACTCTGCACCTGCAGAGTCTCTGTTCTAGTGCCTAAATCTTTGATCCACTTTGAGTTGATTTTTGTGCAGGGTGAAAGATAGAGGTTTATTTTCATTTTGCTACATATGGATTTTGAGTTTTGCCAGCACCATTTGTTGAATAGACTATCTTTTCTCCAGTGAATGTTTTTGGCATCTTTGTCTTGTATGAGATAACTGTATTTATGTGGGTTTGTCTCTGTGTCTTCTATTCTGTACCATTGGTCTATGTGTCTGTTTTGGTGCCAATACCATGCTGTTTTTGTTACTATAGCTCTGTAGTATAGTTTAAGGTGTGGTATTGTGATGCCTCCTGCTTCACTTTTCTTGCTAAGGATTGCTTTGTCTATTCTGGGTCTCTTATTTTTTCCAAATAAATTTCATGATTGCTTTTTCTATTTCTATGAAAATGTCATTGGGATTTTAATAGAAATTGCATATAATCAGTATAGTGCTTTTCGTAGTATGGCCATTTTGACAATATTAATTCTGCCTATCCAGGAGCATGGGAGAGCTTTCCATCTTCTAAGGTCTTCTTCAATTTCTTTCTTTAGTGTTCTGTAGTTTTCATTGTAGAATTCTTTCACCTCTTTTGTTAGATTGATTCCCAGGTTTTTTGTTTGTTTTTGAGGCTAGTGTGAATGGGGTAGTTTTCCTAATTTCTCTTTCAGTGGATTCATCATTGATGTATAAGAATGCATTTGAGGGGCTGGAATTGTGGCTCAGCGGTAGAGCGCTCGCCTAACACGTGCGCGGCCCGGGTTCCATCCTCAGCACCTCGTACAAATAAACACATTATGTATAACTAAAGCAAATAAATAAATATTTTTTTAAAAAAGAATGCATTTGATTTATCGGTGTTGATTTTATATCCTGCTACTTTGCTGAATTCATTTATTAGTTCTAAAAGTTTTCTGGTGAAATTTTTTGGATCTTATGGATATGGAATCATGTCATAGGCAAACAGTAATAGTTTGAGTTCTTTTTTACCTATTTGTATCCCTTAATTTCTTTTTTCTAATTGCTCTGGCTAGAATTTCTAGGATGATGTTGAATAAAAGTGGTGAAAGAGGACATCCTTGTCTTGTTCCAGTTTTTGGAGGGAATACTTTCAATTTTTCTCCATTTAGAATGATGCTGGCCTTGGGTTTGGCATATATAGCTTTTAGGATGTTGAGGTATGTTCCTAATATCCCTAGTTTTTCCTTGTGTTTTGAATATGAAGGTGTGCTGTTTTTTGTCAAATGCTTTTTCTGCATCTATTGAGATGATCATATGATTCTTGCTTTTAAGTCTATTAATATGATGAATTACATTCATTGATTTCCATAAGTTGAACCAACCCTGCACCCCTGGGATGAATCCCACTTATCGTGGTGTACTTTTTTTTTTTTTTTTTTTTTTTTTTTTTTTTGGTGGTGCTGGGGATCGAACCCAGGGTTTTGTGCATGCAAGGCAAGCACTCTACCAACTGAGCTATATCCCTAGCCTTTTTTTAGTATTTGTTTTAGTTGTAAATAGACACAATAACCTTTATTTTATTTTTATGTAGTGCCAAGGATTGAACCCAGTGTGTCACACATGCTAGGTGAGTTCTCTACCACTAAGCCACAACCCCAGCCCCACACTATCTCTTTAATATGGTTTTGTATGCAATTTGCCAGAATTGTGTTGAGAATTTTTGCATCTATGTTCATCAGGGATTCTGTGCTCTTTCTTATTGGACATACTGTCTTTAAACTTAAGGTACCTGTCAGATAGTTAAAAGTGACTAGTATGGTTGCCAGTCTTAAGACTCAGGTGACAGGCTTGCTAGGCAGGCAGGGCTGATCTCCCTTTGCCTAGATTAGGAATGTTGGTCCTGACTTATTTCAATTCCCTGTCTGTGGGAGAGAATTGGTGTGTGGGACAGAGGAAGACTTGAGACAACTGAAGGCAGATGACCACAGCAACTCCCTGGTGCTACATGATGGTATCAGGTCCCAAGTCTGACCCTGACAGCCCTCAAGGGTATGAAATATTGACCACAATTTATCTGATGTTATTCATCACTGATGCTTTCTTTCTTTCTGCCAGGACAAGGCATCCCAGTTTCACGCCGTTCTTTGCCACAAACCAACTATTTCTCTAAAGAGCCCTCCATTCTTCAGTTCTCTGTAGTCTTGTTTGGACTTGCCTCCAAACTGGTGCTTGTAACAACAGGTTATAGAGGAATCTGTGGAACCTTAGCCTGGTTTCAATGATATTCACAGAACTGTGTGCTGACAATTCTACTCACAATGGGGCTTTCTTCTTTGGGGCTGTGCTACTTGTTGGTAACTTCTATTTGTTGGCAACAAAATGTTGTCCAGAGGGATGTTTCTTCTGTTATCCTAGTTACTCTGTAAATTTTTATAAGTGATTTGAGGTGATTCTAAAATTCTCCTGCCATCAGGATCCCACCCTGAATTTTACTTTTTTTTTTTTTTTTTTTTTTTTTGGGTACCGGGGATTGAACTCAGGGGCACTCGACCACTGGGCCACATCCCCAGCCCTTTTTTGTATTTCATTACAGACAGGGTCTCACTGAGTTGCTAAGTGCCTCGCCATTGCTGAGGCTGGCTTTGAACTTGCGATCCTCCTGCCTCAGCCTCCCAAAGTGCTGGGATTACAGGCATGCTCCACCGCGCCCGGCACTTTTTTTTAAACACATAGCAAGATAGAGACTAAATAACATGGCATCAATTTGCTCATCTGCAAAACAGTTAATACCCTCTGCTCATCTATTTCCTAAGACCATTGTGATAATTAACTGAGATAAAAGAAATGGAAAAAGTCAAGATCCTCAAGAAGAGGGTCGCCACAGGGAACAGACACATCAGGAGAAGGGGTAAAACATCATGCCTTCCTGTCTCCAAGGTTATACCTCCAAGAGAGTCATCCAAAGTTCAGACAATAGCTAACTTCTGCCAATTCCTGTGATAATAAGCACCACCCATTAATTCATATACTCTTCCAAGGGAAGATAGGGACTGTACAACATCAAGGAGTAGAGTCTATGAGTCTTATTTGACAGGGGGCTTAGAGACAATTGATAAACCTTCTCAGAGTCACAGTTTCCCTGTGGCAGAGCGAGTTTTTAATCCCAATGATCTGACTCCACAAACCCTGCCTTTAGCTGTTGTGTTGGGCCTCCTAGAGCTGAGGAAGTTAAGTTTTCACCAAAGATTCAGGAAAGACAGAGAAGAGAGTAGCAGGAGGGCCTGGTTAAGACTTTTCTTTTGAGAAGCTTTGGGCACTATCAGGTGTGACACAAGTGCTATTCTCGGTGTTTTCTTTCTCTGTGGTAGATGACTGAGTTGAAGGCAGGTGTAAACTAATCTTTTAGTTAAACCTACAGGCAAGTCTTTTCAGGAGTTCTCGGAAGTATGACCCTCCATGGGGTTGCCAGATAAAATACAGGATGCTCAGTTACTTTGAATTTCAGATAGGCAAACATTGCATAGAGTATCCCTTTAAAAAAATTAATCTGGGCATAAAGTATATTTATTTGCTAAATCTAGCAACCTGACCTTTCTTATGCCTCACAGGTGTTTTTGTTGTTGTTGTTGTTGTTTTTTTTAAAGTGCTGGGGATCAAACCCAGGGCCTTTCACATGTTATGGAAGTGCAGGCAACCACATCACCAATACTTTTTTTTTTTTTTTTTAACTTTTTAAATTTTTTGGCACTGGGGGTAAAACCCATGGGTGTTTAACCACAGAGCTATATCCCCAGCCATTTTTTTAAAGTATTTAAAGTATTTATTTATTTGTTTTAGTTGTACATGTTGGATTCTAGGCAGAGGCTGCACCTCCCCAGGTGCCTTGTGAAAAACTACAGCTCCCAGGATCCTCAGCGTGACCAAAAACCTGACCAGCAAGTCCCCTGTCCACCACCCCCCCTGACCTCTGCTGGCCTATAGGACAAGGACTCACTCCAAGGGGGTTTTATGGCCCCTACTCTATTTAAGCCAGCCCCGGACTGAACTCTGCCCCTTTCTTGTTCCTGCCGCCTTTTGTTCTTGCTCTCTGTTCCTGCCTGTCCCTATTCCCCTCCATCCCTTCCCTACCCCCCCCCTTCCCTTCCCTACCCTTGCCCATGTGGCACCCCAATAAACCCTTTTATTTCACTAACACGGTGTTCCCAGCTAAGTTAACTATGTTTCAGCAGTTTTCTAACAGTACACAATGCCTTTATTTTTATGTGGTGCTGAGGATTGAACCCGGGCTGCGAATGTTCTAGGCGAGCGCTCTACCACTGAGCCACAACCCCAGCCCCAGCCATTTTTAATTTTTTATTTTGAGATAGGGCCTCACTAAGTTGCTTAGGGCCTTGTTAAATTTCTCAGGCTGGCTTTGAACTTGTGATGGTGAGTGCCACCATGCATGGTTTACAATCATTCTTTTTTTGTTTTTTAATATTTATTTATTTACTTTAGTTGTACACAATGCAATGCATTTATGTTTACATGGTGCTGAGGATCAAACCCGGGCCGCGCACGTGCGAGGCGAGTGCTCTGCTGCTGAGCCACAACCCCAGCCCTTACAATCATTCTTAATGCATGTATTCACATCTCATTCACAAACAATGGGACCAAAGCAAGTGACCCTGCAGAGCCAAACACCAATGGGCCTGTCATTGCCTTCTCCGTCTGGTAAAAGGCATGCAAATTCATATAGAAAAGAACATGAATAGGTTAAAATAATTAAAACAGGAGTTTCTTATTTCAGCCAAGAAGAAATAGTTCTATTTCTCCAAATTTTCTCTCCTACAACTAAAACATCTTGAACATAACACAGTTAACAGGCCCCAAGATGACACTTAAAAATAGAAAAAGAAGACTGCCTACGTGCTTTGGGAATAGAAGAACAACGGTGAGTTTCCAGGTTTTCCCATCCCCCAACTCCTCCACCCTGGATCAAACCCAGGGTCTCACACAATGCTAGGCAAGTGCTCTACCATTAAACTACACCCGTAGTTGTTTTACTTTCTTTTTTCAGTGTTGAGTGTGAAACCCAGGGTTTCATGAATGCTAGGCAAGACTACTAGCACTGAGCTATACCCCTGGCCTAATTGTTGGGTTTTCTTTTGTGCTTTCTATATAGCCCTACTGTGTCCTGGGGCAGAAACCATAGTCCAGAACCACCAATAAGCACAGACTGGAAAACAAAAAGCTTCAAGAAAAACCTAATCCCTTAGGACAAAATCCTGGAAAAGAAGCTTAACTGATGGTATTTTTTGACAATGCTCAGGCTAAAGTAGGCTAGTTGGCTCCAATAGGATATTTCTCTGCGCCATCCCTCCCCACCCCCACCAGTTTTAGCCAAGAAAAGTGGATGGCTGTTTTTCCACCTGTCTTTCTGAACCACACACACACATGTGAAGCCAGATTTAAAGCTAGGCAGTGAGTGTAGACAGACAAATCAGGTCTAACATTGAGTCTCATAAAGAACATGGAGTCCATAAGGAAAATGAAGTCAGTCTGAGTCCTGGAAAGACATAGAACAACTCTAAGGGAGATAAGATGGTTAATGTTCCCAAGTTTAGGGCCCATCTTATGGAATGTTAATGAAACAGCTCCCAACAAACAGAGATGCTAATCAACTAGCCCTTAGCCCTTCCTGTGAGTCCCCCACCCACCATGGGCCCTCCAGTGTCACATCTTTTGACATTCCTGTCCCAGGCAGGATAGAGATAAGAGAACATAAAAAGAACAAAGGAAAGATTTCAAATATAAAAGGGAGAAGGCCTCTCCTCCCTTGGGATTCCTGGATTCTGGGTCCCCTTCTCCCTCTGGGAGAAGTCTTTTTGCTATCCTTTAAATAAAGCTTTCCATTTTCCATTCGGGGGGAGCAAGAACTTGTCACGGGTAAAAAGCAGTTTCACTAGGACTGGGGGTGTAGCTCAGTTGTAGAGCACATGCTTAGCATGTATAAGGGCTTGAGTTCAATCCCCAATGACAAAACCAAAACAATATTGTTAAAGAAAAAAGGCAAAGTTAACCTAGGGCTGGGAACACCATTTAATAAAAGGGAAGTTTATTAGGGGCCACGCTAAAGGTAGGGAGAACAAGGGAGAACAGGGACAGGCGCAAACAGAGAGAGGTTTCAGTCCGGGGCAGGCTTAAATAGCAAACTGGTGGTCAGAGAGGCCCTGGAGTGAGTCCGTGCTCTATAAGCTGCTGGAGGTCAGGAGGTGGTGGCCAGGGCACCTGCTAGCCAGGTTTGCTGGCAAGGCTGAGGCACCTGGGGAATGTAGTCTTTCCACAAAGTACCTAGGAGGTGTGGCCTTCTACCTGGAAGGTGCAGCCTCCCTGCCCGGAATCCAACATTTATGATCTGTAATCTTTCCAAAGAAAATTAAATACTTAGAAAGTTTAATGAAACATGTACAGGATCTATATCTAAAAAAATATGAAATTTAGTTATGCAAGATGTACTATCGGAGCCAGGCGCGGTGGCGCACACCTGTAATCCCAGCACTTGAGAGGCTAAGGCAGGAGGATCAAGAATTCAAAGCCAGCCTCAGCAATGGCGAGGCACTTAGTAACTCAGTGAGACCCTGTCTCTAAATAAAATACAAAAAGGGCTGGGGATGTGGCCCAGTGGTCGAGTGCCCCTGAATTCAATCCCCAGTATCAAAAAAAAAAAAAAAAAAAGATGTACTATTAGTACAAACTAAAAACACAGGGATTCCTTTGTACATTTTTCTGATTTCCTATAAATTTACAATTATTTTAAAATAAAAAGTTTTGTTGAAAGTGCTGGGGATAAAATAAAAAGTTTTACAAAAAACCTGGACTAGAAAACTAAGGAATAATAATGCAATCTACCACACATAATAATGGGTAAATGTGTATATATATATATATATATATATATACACATATGCATTGCCTTGCCAGCAAACCTGGCTAGCAGGTGCCCTGGCCATCACCTCCTGACCTCCAGCAGCTTATAGAGCACATATGTATATACACACACACATACACACACACACACACACACACACACACACACACACATATATGCTGTGTACAAATATGGTTGTATGGGGGGAATCATGTTGTGAGAGGATACAAATTATATTTAAGAATATAGTTTGTGGCAGGTTGGTCACTGTCAGCACAATGCCATTCAGCTTGCTTCCTGGGTTCCATTATCACTCAACATAAACAAAGAAATGTTATCATTCTCCAAGGACCCCAAATTGCACATAACACAATGTGAATGTCTTGTCTCTATTATGACCCCTGCTGAGACCCCTCAACTTTCTCACAAATTACCTGGAACTATCCCACATTTGAAGGAATGAGAATCATCTCCAACTTATGGATCTCTAGAAAGTTCCTAACTACAATTTAACCTCCTTTGCCTTCCTGGGAGTTTCAAAGAAAGGGTCTATGATTATCGGGTTCCCCTTGTGTTGGCAAAACCAGGCCTGGTTGTAAAATGGAATTATAAGAACACTATTGTGAAAAACTAGTGCCTGGGAAAAGGAAAACCTAATTAATCATAGACCCCAGCCTTTTGGATTGTAATTTAACCACTCCCCTTTGAAGTGAAAATAAAGCCCCTGTTGAGGCCTGGGCCCAAGGCTAGATTTATCCATGGCCTGTAAGAAGAGTTTGTTTTCCCCCATATCACACTCTGGATCTATAAACACACTGGAAACTCCTACTATCATGTGGAGTAGTAATTTTAGGGCATTAGATAGTCTATAAAAGATCTGACAAACTGGGGATGGGGGCTCATAATCTGGACTTTGATCTCCTCTGGGCCTGCTGGTGTAAAAATAAAGTTTGAGTTCTCCCACTCTCTATTCTTGACAGGTCTGATCCCCAAAACATTATAAATGGAAAAACCAAGTCTTATGAGGAATAACCAAATGAAGCAAGAAAGTAATAGAGTTAATTATGAAGAACATGTGCTTTTGGATTTAAAACACACAAACACATGCCAGGCATGGTGGTACATACCTGTAATCCCAGCAATTCCACATATTGAGGCAGAGGAATTGCAAGTTTAAGGTCAGCTTCAGCAATTTAGCAAGACCTTGTCTCAAAATAAAAAATAAAAAAGACTGGGAGTGTAGCTCAGTTGTAGAGCATCCCTGGGTTCAATCCCTGGCACTAAAAAAATAAACATATAATAACACACACAAACATGTAAACTGGGTTTGAATCTATCCTCTGGCCTTTGTTAATTATAAGACACTATATTTTTTTTTCTTGCTTGCTTTTTTTTTTGTTGTTGTTGTTGTTGTTATTATTTTTTGGTTTTGCTTTTGTTTTGGGTACTGTGGATTGAAACCAAAGGTACTTTATCACTGAGCTACCCCAGCCCTTAGGGTCTTTACTAAGTAGCTTAAGGCCTTGTGAATGTCTTGTCTCTATTAAGAATGCTGTTGAGACCCCTCAACTTCCTCACAAATACCTGGAACTATCCCATATTTGAAGGAATGAGAATCATCTCCAACTCTACAGACTTAAGGCCTCAACTTAAGGCATTGCTACTAAATTTCTTAGTGTCATGAGCAGCGCTATTAATAATTACTCAGAGGCAGATTGTCTGTGTGATTGTATATTCAATCACACCAATCATCAAATATAAACAATTAATGCAAAAAGTATTGGGTGTGCTGGAGCAACCCATCTAGCATTTAATGCACACTAACTAAACAAAATAAGCAAATCACACAATCCTAGAGCAACCGCAAGCCCCAAAATATCTCCATGCCATGCAACTTCTCTTAGCCAAAGAGCAGACATTGTCCTTGTCTGGTGATTCTCTCCAGCCGATGTCTGGACAGGGACTTACAGCAAACCAGCCAGTCTCACCAATGTCCTTGGAGCAAAATCCTTCAATGTGGCAGGATGAGCAATTTAAATGCAGTTCCTGTTGCCGCCTGCGGCTGCCGCTTGCAGAAACAACGCCACAGGAGAAAATTTGGAGGCAGGATGGAAATGAAAAAGTTCTTTTATTCTTCTCTCTCCTGCTTCAACAACCACTCCAACTCCAACCACCACTAACCAACCCTCACCCAGTTAAATACCTTTTGCCTTAACAAGGACACGTGCTAACAGCTCGAGCTTACAGGTGCGTCACGCAGTGTTCACGGGCATAAAAAGATTCAGGTGAAAATACTTGAACACCTTAATGGCTCTCAGCTAGCCACCATCTTAGCTATCTCCTCATTTAGGGCTCTTACAGTTCCAAGTTAGTGGTGTATGTTGGTGATTGGTTACACCCAATGTTCATTGGTTATATCCAGTGAGGTGATATAATTGCAACTGGGCATGTTATTTGCATAGGTCCATGGAGCTGTGCTCCCTATCAATTGTAACCAGTCATTGCTAAGCATGCCTATGACTAATGCCCCTTACAGCTCTTTATAATTGCCAGCAGACATGACTAAGCTGTTCAATGGCTGTTATTCCTTATGGCCAGCAACTTAGTGAGTCCCAGCTTGTCCCAGCATGTCTATGGCAGATGCTCTTAGGCTGGCCTGAAGTTTGTAATCCTTCTGCCTCAGCCTCCCATATCACTGGAATTACAGGCCTGTGCCACTGTGCCTGTTAGAAAAATGCTGAACATAGTTAACTTAGCCGGGAACACTGTGTTAGTGAAATAAAAGGGTTTATTGGGGTGCCACGTGGGCAAGGGTAGGGAAAGGAAGGGAAGGGAAGGGGATTCGGGAAGGGGGAAAAGGGATGGATGGGATCAGGGACAGGCAGGAACAGAGAGCGATTTCAGTCCGGGGCTGGCTTAAATAGAGTGGGGGTCAGAAAGCCCCCCCTGGAGTGAGTCCTTGCCCTATAGGCCAGCAGAGGTCAGGAGGTAGTGGACAGGGCACTTGCTGGTCAGGTTTGCTGGTCATGCTGAGGATCTTGGGAAGTGTAGTTTTTCACAAAGCACCTGGGGAGGTGTGGCCTTCTGCCTGGGAGGCACAGCCTCCTGCCTGGAATCCAACAGCGCCTGCCTGGATATGCTTCTCAAGGCTGTGTATGTGTGTATGTGTGCCCTGAAACTCAGGATCAAATCTTTTTTTTTTTTTTTTTTTCTTTTTGGTACCAGGGATTGAACTCAGCGGCACTTGACCACTGGGCCACATCCCCAGCTCTTTCTTTTATTTTATTAGACAGGGTCTCACTGAGTTGCTAAGTGCCTCACCATTGCTGAGGCTGGCTTTGAACTCGCGATTCTCCTGCCTCAGCCTCCCAAGTGCTGGGATTACAGGCGTGCGCCACCACACCTGGATGGGATCAAATCTTCAGGCTTTTAAAAAGTAAAAATTATAGGGGATGGAGTTGTGGTTCAGTGGTAGAGTATGTGTAAGGATCTGGATTTAATCCCCAGTACTCTCTCCACAAAAAAATTTTTTAAAAACTATAAACTATGAACTGGGGTGACATTGCCTATCTTGTTGGGGTGTCTAGAATAATTACATGTGACAAAAGTATAGTATTCCTTCTTCCCTACTAGACCAAGAACATATGGGCCTTTTCCTGTTGCAAATAATCAGCTGTATCATAGCAGGCAACAGAATAAGAAATGCCATTACCCTGTTAATTAAGGGTGTGAATACCAGTTTCTCTTCCTATCCTTTTGTTTACCATCTAACCCTATTTCCCTCCCTTTAGGATGGACCTCTGTCCCATCTACCCCAACTCTATTCTAGGGGAGAAGATTTTGAGGAAAAAGTACTTTCTCAAAAAGAGGAAATGTTTTGGCCTTATAAGTTGAATAACTTCAAGAGAATTGCATTTTTCCCTTATCTTCCCACATCTATAAAATTGAGCCAAAGTTGGAAAGACAAGATCCCTAGGTTGATTTGTACATTACAGACAGCAAAATAATCCAGATGGCATATAATCTTGGGTTCTTGGAAAATGGGAATTAGAGCCATATATAAAGAATTTACAGGCTTTAATTTGTTTTTGGTATGAAAATACAATACATAGTTTAAATATTACAAATAGATTCTGCTCCAACTGTAGTCGTTTCCCAGAAAACCACCATGTCCTTCCCAGGATATGAAACTAGTTTGGGCTGTGTAAGTACTATTTGAGACTCTCTGGGCTCAATAGAACAAAGTTCAGTGTTTGGTGAATGGTGTCAGAAACCACATGGGCAGCATGTTCGTGGGATAGTATTTAGAGGACACATATAAAGTCCTCTGGTTGGGGTCACAATTGGTAGCAAAGTGAACCACTGAACCAAAACCCCAACTCCTGAAGGTTCTCCCCTCCCCTCATTCTGTGGATTGAATCCTGAATCCAGAATTCTGAGCTTCATCGCCAGCCCATCTGCCCAGACTTTTTTTTTTTTTTTTATATAGGGTCTCACTAAATTTCCAAGGCTATCCTCAAACTTGTGATCCCCCTGCTTTAAGCTGCTAAGTAGCTGGAATTACAAGTGAGCACCCTTACATCCAGCCTGAAGTTCCTTTTGGTAAGTGAAATTTGACTGTATAATACCAACCAAAAACTTGTTGAAATTTTCTTCCAGATTTAATGGAAATGATCTTTGTGATTGTTTCATGTTCAAAATACCTATTTTTTTTTAAATTTTGTACTCCACTATACAATATGTTCTAAATCAAGTGTATTAACTGTTTTTTCTGGTTTTCTATATCCCAAGCATATTATTGTTGACACTTTTTTTTTTTTTTTTTTTTTTTTTGGTACTGGGGATTGAACTCAAGGGCACTCAACCACTGAGCCACATCCCCAGCCCCATTTTGTATTTTATTTAGAGACAAGGTCTCACTGAGTTGCTTAGTGTCCTGACCTTACTGAGGCTGGCTTTGAACTCACAAACGTCCTGTCTCAGCCTCCAAAACTGCTGGGATTACAGGTATGCACCTCCACATGAGGCTGGACACTTTTTTTTTCTGTAAGAGGTGTGTTCCAGAAAAATCCTACACTATGATAGCTAATATAAATTAACATTCATAACAGCCAGGCATCATGGCGTATGCCTATAATCCCAGTACTTGGGAGGCTGAGGCAGGAGGATCACGAGTCCAAAGCCAGCCTCAGCAATGGCGAGGCACTTAGCAACTCAGTGAGACCCTGTCTCTAATAAAATGCAAAAGAAAAAAAGGGCTGGGGATGTGGCCCAGTGGCTAAGTGCCCCTGAGTTCAATCCCTGGTACAAAAAAAAAAAAAAAAATTCATAACTTTCAGGGTTCAAGTGGTGGTTTCTTTGATTTGGTTTTTTTTTTTTTTTTTTTTGCTTTAGTTGTACATAATGCAATGCATTTATGTTTACGTGGTGCTGAGAATCGAACCCCGGGCCGCACACGTGCTAGGCGAGCACTCTACCGCTGAACCACAACCCCAGCCCACCACAACCCCAGCCCATGGGTTTTGTTTTTGTTTTGGTGCTAGGGATTGAATCCAGAGCCTCATGCATACTAAGCAAGTGCTCTACCACTGATCTATAACCCCAGGCTAAAACATTTTTACTCACATATTTTGAAACTATGCTGTTTAAAGTTAATGATGACTTTTGCATTGGACTGATAATGGAAAACACCTAACTGCAGTAGGTTTAAGAGAATAGAGGAGAAGAGGAATTGAAAATAGGTATAGAAAATTCTTTTGAGGAGGTCTGCTTTAAGGGGAAGCAGAGAAATAGGGTGGTAGCTGAAGGGAAATAGGATGGGAGGAAAACAGTATTTTAAAGCAGATAGTACAGCATATCCATTAGTATGTTGGTAATTCAGTACAGGATGAAAAACTGGTAACAGAAGAAAAAGGTGGATATCATCATGCACAAGAAAAGGAATGAGATCCAGGACACAGAATTCAGAATGCAAAGTGGAGCACATAGGTTCCATGCAGAGAGGTCTATAGATGTGCTTGTGCTTGGGTACAGAAATTCTCTTTTCTCAATAATAGAGAAGTCAAATTCATCAGTTATCAATGAGATGGGAGAAAGGAGTTGTTGGAGATTTGGAGAAGGAGGAGAAGTTGTGAACTCGTCATTTAGGAGAATGGATGGACTAAGAAAATGTAGGATAGCTGGGTAGCATAATGGGTCCACTTGAACTTATTGGTCACAAATTGAAAGCGAGAACAATCATCAGGGGCTATATGTTTTTCTCAGGCCACATCCGCTATGCAAGTAGAGGCAGAGGATGGACAGGGAGTTGAATTCAACTAGGTTTTGTGGTTTTATCAGAATAAAATAAAATGAGATTGGGCAAGACAGTTAGTGGTCTATACAAAGGACTGATCATATGATGGGCAATGGCCTCTAAAATATATCAGCAGAAGCCAGGCACAGTGGTGCACGCCTATAATCCTAGCACTTGGGAGGCTGAGGCAGGAGGATCACGAGTTCAAAGCCATCCTCAGCAATGGTGAGGCACTTAGCAACTCAGTGAGACCCTGTCTCTAATAAAACACAAAAAAAGGATGGGGAAGTGGCCCAGTGGTTGAGTGCCCCTGAGTTCAATCCCCAGTACCAAAATTAATTAATTAATTAATGAAAATAAAATATATCAGCAGAAAGGGATATGAAGACATGGGGGTGGGGATAAGGAGTGAGACAAGGGTTATAGAATCAAAGAATCAGGGAAGAGCTCTGTAATTTTCTATCAGAGATTAATAGTGTTGAGTCTAAAAGATATAACTTTGTGTTCCCAGACAAAAGGTAGGAAAGAAGTTCTGAAGAGGTGCCCGGACAGGAAATGGGCCCGTGCACATACAACAGGCTGAACATAGGGTTCCCCCAATGTGTCCATGTCCTAATCCCTGGAAGTTGTGAATGTTAATTTATATGACAAAAGAAATTTTTAAAATGTGATTAAATTAAACATCTTGATGTAGAATGATTATCCCACATTATCCAGCTGGGTCCAATATAATTGCAACTTATTATAATTTAAGAAAAATCTAAGAGTCACCAGTGTCTGAAAAGTGATGTGATGAAGGAAGCACAGATTGAATCACGGTACTTGGAAGACAGAAAGAGGCCACAAGCAAAGGAATACAGTGAGTCACTGGAAGTTGGCAAACATTCTCTCTCTAAAGCTTCCCAAAAGAACCAGCCCTGTAGACACCATTAGCCCCGTGAAAATTATATCAGACTATTGACCTCCAGAACTGCAAGATAATAAATTTGTTTGGGTGTACACCAATTTGTGGTAATTTGTTACAGGAACAAATAGAAACTAATAGACTGAAGAAGGAGAAGGGTATGGAAGAGAGGTCCAGGATGCAGCTTTCTGCTCTCCCAAATAAATGTGAAAGAATTCGGAAGAGGCCAAATGGGCAGCATTGTGTCACTCAGTGAGAGGTGAAGAAAAGGGAAGTGCAGCCTGGTAGAATAATGGTACCACCCCATGAAGATAGCAAATAAAAGGGTCTGCAGCAACATTTCTGCTTCCCCTAGTAAGTCTTTGATACTATTCAATTGTAAAAATCAGGCCCACATACGTGACTTTTTTTTTAGTATTTTTTACTTTAGTTGTACATAATGCCTTTATTTTTACGTGGTGCTGAGGATCGAACCCGGCCTCGCATGGGCTAGGCGAGTGCTCTACCGCTGAGCCACAACCCCAGGCCCTGTGACATGTTTTTAAAAATGCGTATAAACAGTCATATCTGTGTAGTTAGGCGAGTTCTGACTGCTGAATGCCACATGACCAATTCCCTCACCTCCTCAGCCTTTTAAATGTACCCTACATAAAATCAACCCACACGCAACCACACAAACACCACCCCCATCAAGCTGTATTTTTCCATTACACCTTTCCATATCACCTTGTAACATGTCACTTATTTCTATTTAGAGATTGCTTGTTTCCCCCACTAGAATTTAACAAGATTCACTGAAAGAGCAATGATTTGGGAGTAGTAACATTTGGTAAGTATTAATTTCAGAATTTTTTTAAAGAGACAATTATGGTGGTATTTACGTCCCCCAGCGGTATTTTGCCATATGAAAAACATCATAACAGGTATTCCTAAAATAATTCTTAGGCGTTTGTAATAAAAAGCCCGGAGAATAACCTTTTAACTATCACGTTTCGAGGCGCGGCGAACAGCAGTCTGCGGACAAAAGCCTGCACCGCACCTCAGCTACTCGCAAAACCCAAGCACCCAAGGCGGCGCCGGAAGTAAGCGCCGGAAGTGGGCTGCCCCGCGCGCGGCATTCTGGTACTTGTAGTTGGGGGCCCACCGCAAGGGCACGGGTCAGTATGCGGATTACGGCGTTGCCAGGTGTGGGATCCCACGTGGGAGGTGAGACAAGCCCGGCTGCCTTCGTGGCTGGCAGAGGCGTCACGGGTCAGGGTCGTGGGCCCGTGGTGAGGTGCTGGGCCGCCAAGATCAGAAGCCGGGCGAGAAGGCCATAGGAGAGCGCGACCCGTGGAGGGCAACCCGGGGCCGCACGTGTGTCTGGGCGCCGCATTCCGAGCAGTGGCGCCCCCTGGGCTGGGTCGCTGTCACACGGAGGCGAGGCCCCCACCGCAGAGGAGGCCTGGCCCCTGAGGGCCCCTCCTCTCGCATGGCTGAGCCCTGGCCTGGGCCTGCGTGGGGGCTTTGTGGTTGGCCACATTGGCCTTTTCCACGCCGGTAAACAGCCTTATTCCAAGGAGTTGTTCTGTGGACATTAGGCAGTCGAGAAGGGCTCTCTACAGGGACCCAGGTTTCTGCTCCACAGCACCACCCTCGCTGAAAACAATGTTCCATCAGAACCCCTGTACCCTAGAAATGAGTCAGGTTGCAGAGAAAAAGGATGGCGTCTTGGGCGTCCAAAATCCCACTTCAGAGGCGATCCATATAACCTGAGAGCGCCTACTCCAACCAGAACTTTAGGGCAGAAATTGGGAAGTCTGAGGAAATAGGCACAGCTTACAGATGCAGATGGCTGCCGAATTTGCTTACCCTCATGTGCTTCGATGGGAAGACTTGGCCTGTGTGATCAAAACCCTGTGGAGACGGGTAAGGGAACTGCTGGGAAGGGAGTGCGAGAGGAAGGATTGACTGAAAAGGAGTCAATAGCAAGAGCTGAGTAACTTTTTCCAGTGTTGGACTGGCTAGTCTGTCCTGCAGGGTGGGCTTGGTTTTCATGGATTTTTCTCTAACTGCCTTTCCAGGAATCTGCATTTCCCTGAGAGGAAGATGTGACAAAAGTTCCAGGTGAGTTCGAGTTTTTCCTAAAATACCTTCTTTCTGAAATTAAACATAACCTTTTTTTCTTGGAACAAAGAGAATATCTACATGAGAGCCTGGGTAGTGTTAGATCCTGTGTCTGTACTGTATTTATTTCCTCTCCGTTACCCCTCCCCCCTTTTTTTCTTTGTCGAAGTTCAGTATGAGAAATATATTTCTTTCTTTTTTTTTTTTTTTTTTTTTTTTTTGGTACCATGGACTGAACGCAGGGGCACTCAACCACTGGGCCACATCCCCAGCCCTTTTTTGTATTTTATTAGAGACAGGGTCTCACTGAGTTGCTAAGTGCCTCACCATGGCTGGATTTGAACTTGCGATCCTCCTGCCTCAGCCTCCCAAGTGCTGGGATTACACGTGTGCACCACCACGCCAGGGGAGAAATATATTTCTGAATATATTTTATACTGCCCTACATTTGGTCCACTCCTCAGAATACCTGGATGTGCACTTCTACAGAAGGACCACAGAGCATCTTTGCCTGGTCCTTTCAAAGCTAGCCTTTTCCTGCCAGATATTTCACTTACATCCTGTTAGTCAACTTTCTGTTGCTGTGAGAAAATGCCTGATGTAATCAATTTATAAGGAAGAAATATTTATTTTGGCTTACAGTTTCAGAGGTTTCAGTCCCATGGTTGCCTGTGGTCCTGTGACAGCACAGTACATCATGGTGGGAGAACAAGGTAGAGGAATTCTGTTCACTTCGTGGCAGGCAGGTCACAAAGAGGTAAAGGGGCTGGGATTCCAATATTGCCTCCAAGGGCATGCCCCCAATGACCTAGTTTTGCTTCCACTAGGCCCCACCTTCTAAAGGTTCCACTACCTCAGTGCCACAAGCTGTTCTTTTAACATTTGAACCTTTGGGAAACACCCAAGATCCAAACTATAGCATGTTGGAAGTCATTCAGAGCTAATGTATGTTCAATCCAGTGCTAATGGTCTCAGGAAAACAAATAAAATGATAAATTATGGTGCTTTTCTTCAAGAAGCTCACGTTCTTTTTTTTTGATTCCAGGGATTGAACTCAGGGGCAGTTGACCACTGGGCCACATCCCCAGCCCTTTTTTTGTATTTTATTTAGAGACAGAGTCTCACTGAGTTGCTAAGTGCCTCGCCATTGCTGAGGCTGGCTTTGAACTCACAATCCTCCTGCCTCAGCCTCCCAAAGTGCTGGGATTACAGGCGTGAGCCACCGCGCCCGGCTAAGAAGCTCACGTTCTTGATGAGCATATTATGTGTACATATTATGTGCCATGGGATAACCTGTATGGAGTAATAAGAACTTTAAATGCATGCATATTAATGATGATCATTTATAACTGTGAAAGAATGAAAAATATTAGAACATTAGCTAAATGGCAGCACAGTAGTAACAAAATCACTCCTACAAATGCTCCTCACCCAGGCTCTGCATCAGAATCATCTGTAGTGGTTTCCAAGAATTAAGGTTCTTAGCCCTCCCCTGCAGACCTACTGAAAAGAGAATCTCATTCCTCTTTATTATCTGAAGATTTGTTGTGAAATAATAATACTCCACATACTTGATGTTAGTAAGTATGGTAGGTAAGATGCTTCCTAACCAGATCATTTATGCTCTGGTTGCTATGTTCCCTTCCACCAACATGTTTACCAAATTGATATAGTAAATGTAGATTTACAGAGTAGCACTTTAAAAAAAATTTTGTCTCTGTAAAACCATGTGTAGATAGTTACTTAAAGATTGACAGAATCAAGGGTTGTGGGTCAGCGGTAGAGTACTCGCCTAGCACATGCACGGCCCAGGTTTCATCCTCAGCACCACGTAAAAATAAAGGCATTGTGTACAACTAAAATAAACATTTAAAAAAAAAGATTGACAGAATCATGAGCGTTTGAGATGGAAACGATCAGCTAGCCCCCTTTATTTCAGGGTGCTGATATCTTATGGCTGCAGAGAGCTGTGACTCAGAGGAAGCTGAAGAGAAAGGTCTTGTCCTTTGTTGCAAAGAGCAGCAGAGCCAGAAATAAACCCCATGTTTTCTAGATCGAAGGTGTTCTTTCTCCATAACTAAATAGGTCATCACACCTGAAGTCATCACACGCCCGGCAAACTCCTAGGTTAAAATGATCCTCTTGCCTCAGCCTGATATCACAGGCCCAAGCCGCTATGTTAGGCTCAGACTGCATTTTTTTTTTTTTTAACATTTATTTGCTTTAGTTGTACACAATGCGTTTATTTTTACATGGATGATGAAGATCGAACCCGGGCCACACACGTGCTAGGCAAGTGCTCTACCACTTGAGCCACAATCCCAGCCCCTCTCAGACTGAATTTTAAGAAAAGAAAAGGGGAAAAAAAAAAAAAAAATTGGTTCTTAACACCACCAGCAGTAGAAGCATCTTTTTGTGTCCTCTGGTTTACAGGAAGGGACCATGAACCTTATAAAAATCTGTGTATATGCCAGGTGCGGTGGCGCACGCCTGTAATCCCAGCACTTTGGGAGGCTGAGGCAGGAGGATTGTGAGTTCAAAGCCAGCCTCACCAATGGAATAATAATACTCCACATACTTGATGTTAGTAAGTATGGTAGGTAAGAGGCTTACCTACCAGTGAGACCCTGTCTCTAAATAAAATACAAAAAAGGGCTGGGGATGTGACCCAGTGGTTGAGTGCCCCTGAGTTCAATCCCCAGTACCAAAAAAAAAAAAAATCTGTGTATATGGAGGATAGTAACCTCCCTGGCGGTATGGAGAGCATTGGAAAATATTTGAGGACTTCAGGAGAGATTAACATGCACAAGACCCTGTGTTCAATATATTTTCTCCCTTCTACCTATTCCCCTATGATTATTCAATGTTGATGTAGTTAGGGACTGCAGGCATAGTAAGTTTTGAGATTCTGGTATGTTAAATAATGTTAATTATGTTAAATAATAAATTTTTTAATTTAAAGAAAGGACTTTATTCTACCACATATACTTGTTTTCTATATTCCAGATGTTGTTCTTGCGTGTACTGAAAGGCAGAAGTCCCACTTTAACCCTTTCCTCCCTCTGCAACCTTCATTATGAACCTTGGTTTCTCATCTATAAAATGAGGGTGTTTGGCATGATGATCTTTAGGGTTTCTTTATTTGTTGCATTTCATTAGTCATTTAAATAGAATGTGGCCAGGCATGGTGGGGCACACCGTAATCCCAGCAACTTGGAAGGCAAGGCAGGAGCGTTGCAAATTTGAGGCCAGCTTCAGCAACTTAGCAAGGCACTACACAACTTAGTGAGACCCTGTCTCAAAAAATAAAACGGGAGCCGGGCATGGTGGCACATGCCTGTAATCCTAGCACTTGGGAGGCTGAGGCAGGAGGATCGCAAGTTCAAAGCCAGCCTCAGTAATGGTGAGGCACTTAGCAACTCAGTGAGACCCTGTCTCTAATAAAACACAAAAAAGGGATGGGGATGTGGCCCAGTGGTCGAGTGCCACTGAGTTCAATCCCCGGTACCAAAAAAATAAAAAATAAAACGGGCTGGAGATATAACTCAGAGGTAAAGCAATCCTAGGTTCATTCCTCAGTACCAAAAAAGAAAAAAGAAAGAAAGAAAAAGAATTGAATGTGAATTTATACACTTCTATCATTTAGATTCCAAGTTGGTTGTGCTAATTGCTGGGGATTTAAAGATGAGTTGTGTGTGACAATCTGAGAGCCAACTTGGAAGACAGATTTAATAGCTATATCAGAGGTATGTGAAAGATGCTCTGAGTCTCAAAGAAAGAAGCATCTGACTTATTCTCCTGCTTCAGAATGGGCTTGCTGATTATCCCGAGACAAAGGAATTCCAAAATGGATTTGAGAAATCCAAGTCAGGGTAGAAGCAATGTGGAAAGGACTATGCTTGACTAGAACATGCTGGGTTCAGATGGCTCCAGGTAATCCATTGTGACTATACCACTTACCAGTTTCTGCATTACTGTGTCCTGCCCCTCAGTAAATTGTTTGATACAGCAGGGAGGCATCTGGAAAGGAAGTTGAGAGCCATGGGATAACCTATATGGAGTAACGAGAACTTTAACATTTGTCAGGTGAAAATAGGAAACTACTGGTCCTATGACCTTCCTCTTTGACCAGCCTACAGGATATTGAGAACACTTTCCCACTGTATGCAGAAGTTCAGTCTTGGGGGTGACTCATTAGCTCCGCTGATACCAAGGAAAACTGTTTATTATTTAGATTCTTTCAGTCTCAACTCTGTCTTGCTATAAAGGGAGCACTAATTTTTTTCCCTTTCTCCCTCCCCTTTCTCTCACTTGGTCCACTCTTGTACTATTTCTCATTCTGGAATTTTCAGCCTACTACAGTTAATAATCCACCCACATATCCTTTCCATTCTTGGCATGGATTTCCCCCTGCCACTTTATTTGCAGGATCTTAAAAAACTACTAAGTCTGACTATGGACTGAAAGACAATAAAACTTGTACTATGACAATTTGGTAAGGAGTTATTGTTGTCTAAGATTTTTTTTAAAAAATGATGACCATACTAAAACATTGGTAATGGAGGAGAGAGAACACTTTGGAAGGAAATTTAGAGGATAGAACTGACAAGATCTGAAGTGGTTTAAATATTGTTGAGGTAGAGAAGGATGCTTAAACAATCCAGGTGACTAGTGGAAAGTGATAAAAAAATGAAAGAAAAGATAATTGATGGATCTGAATTTGAAGAAAGAGGAAGGGATTCAATCTAGAATGCTCAAAGAGAGGTTAGCTTGAGCAGAAAAAAACCTTTATGGAGATTTCTTGGAAAACTGGGAATGGAACCACCCTATGACCCAGCCATCCCACTCCTGGGTCTATTCCCAAAGGACTTAAAAACAGCATATTACAGTGACACAGCTATCTCAATGTTTGTAGCTGCGCAATTCACAATAGCTAGGTTGTGGAACCAACCTAGATGTCCCTCAGTAAATGAGTGGATTAAGAAAATGTGGTATATACGCACAATGGAATTTTTTTTTTTTTTTGGTACCGGGGATTGAACTCAGGGGCACTTGACCACTGGGCCACATCCCCAGCCCTTTTTTGTATTTTATTGGAGACAGGGTCTCACTGAGTTGCCGCCTTGCTGTTGCTGAGGCTGGCTTTGAACTCGCGATCCTCCTGCCTCAGCCTCCCAAAGTGCTGGGATTACAGGCGTGCGCCACCACGCCTGGCTTCGCACAATGGAATTTTACTCAGCAATAAAAGAAAATAAATTAATGGCATTTGCAGGTAAATGGATGAAGTTGGAAGACATAATGCTAAGTGAAGTTAGTCAGTCTCAAAAATCCAAGTACCAAATGTTTTCTCTGATAAAAGGAGGCTAGTTCACAGTATTGTTGGCTGGGGGTACATAGGAGGATTAGAGGAACACTAGAATGGTCAAGGGAAGGGAGGGGGAGAAAAGAAAAAAAAAAAAGATGGTTGAATGAGACGGATACCATTTTCCTTAATGCATGATTGAAGACCTGAATTGTATGAATATACTTTGTATACAAACAGTTGTATGTAAAAAGATACTAAATATATGCACTATGTGTTGTACATATTAAAAATTATAAAAATAAAAAAAAAGGATAGGGATGGGATCACAGGAAAAAAATAAATAAATAAAATAAAGGTATTGTGATAACTACAACTAAAAAATAAATTAAAAAAGAAAGCTTTCTAATTTGCCTCTCAAAAAAAAAAACCTTTATGAAGTGGGGAAGAAAAGGTCTGGTTGAGAGGAGTGACTGATTCCTCTCCTCACAGCCCCCAACCCAGTGCTGGGGATTGAATCCAGAGGCTCATGCAAAGCCAGGTTAAGTGCTCTCCTCCTGAGCTCTACTCCAACAAATCCACTTGCTTGATATTCACTGGGCCCTACTTCACTAGATGCTGTGGTGATGGAGCACGAAGGCATCATTCTCCACTTCTACTTCTTTAAGGGTCCCACCTTTGCCCAGGCCTCTCTTGCCTAGCCTTTTAGGCAGAGTAGAGACAGTCATTGAAAGGAGAGCTTGAGAGAAAGCTTCTACTCTTCTCATTTTTAACTTCTCAACTGGTGACTAGTTGGGTAAGTCACATGTCTCCTGCATGTTAGGCCTGGATGTCCTCAGTTTCTGAGGAGGAAGTTAAGGGTGCCTTCTCAGCCTCAGGTGGAAGCTGTCTAGACTAATCAAATTTATGAGGCACTGCTGCCTTCTAAAAGGTGTTGTGGACTTTCTGGTCCATAATTTAACTTTAGGCTTCATTTGACTCATATTATTTTTAATATATTCTATCACTTTGCTTTTCAAAGTGTGCCTTCTTGACTGGTGCCAGCCCATGAACCATGCAGACGTAAGTACAGAATTGAGAGCAAATGTTTACTAAAAAATAGAATCCTGGTCCTTCACAGCAGATAGTTTGAAAAGTGTTGCTCCATCAGACAGAACCCTGGAGAGAAACAGACATCTGAAATTAGCTAAATAAGTAATTGGTTTCCTTTTATGTGCCGGCCTATTTGAGGCCTTAGGAATGCAGCAAAGAATGACAACTTCTGTCCCAGGAAACTTACATCTTAGGGAAAGAGACAGACAGTAAGTAAGAAAGCCAATGAATAGATAATGAGGTAAGATAGAAGTAGAATGAAGAAATTTAAGGGAAAATGATAATCACTGTGCTTCTGTGGATTAGCTGGTCAAGGAAATGATTTTCTGAGGAGACAATAGGTGGGCTGAGACCTAAATGATAAAAGAACTGGGATGGAGGTATGAAAAAGAACATTTGGGACAGAGGGAAGCTAGTGCAAAGGACTTGAGAATGAGTTTGATGTGGTTCAGGGACCTGCAAGTTTGCTGGGGCCACTTATAATATTAAGAAAGGAGTGTATAGGGCTGAGGTTGGGGAAGGGACAGGTATTGATACTGCTGGTTACCATGAATGACCCAAGTTCCATTTCCCAGATGTGAAGATTAAACACTGAAGCAAGCATAGAAAGCAAGTTTTATTTAAAGAGTAGTAACATGGGGCTGGGGTTGTGGCTTAGTGGTAGAGCGCTCACCTAACCTGTGCGTGACCTGGGTTCAATCCTCAGCACCACGTAAAAATAAAAAGGCATTGTGTATGACTAAAACAAATAATAAATATTAAAAAAAAAGTAGTAACAAACTTCTGGGAGGAAGAAGGGGCCATAGCTGGTGTTCTGATATCCCAAGAAGTACGAGTGTCCTGCACCTTTTATACATTTTAGATTTTCTTTGTTCTCCTGCCCTCTTATCTTGCTCCTTCCTTTTCCAATCCTGCCTATATCACTAATGACCTGACTAGTTGGGGGGAGGCAGGGAGGTGAGCAGGTGGGCGAGAAGGGCCAAAGGTGGAGTGATCCAGGACAGGAAGGGAGCTACAGCCCAGGAGGCATTAATTAACAGCTCCGTGTCTGCTCAGGAGGTGCTTCATTAACAACCTTTTTGGGGGGAACAGTATAGGCTGGTAATCTTGGTAATGGGTGGAGAAAGGGCTCTGGAGGCATTAGCATTTCAGTCCACCAGAAGCAGTCTCCAACTTCCCAGATCTAACTTACCTTCCATCTTCCTCATTCCCACTCCATCACCTATCTACACTAACTGCCTGTCCTTAATTCTTGCTTTAGTACTGGCTCTACAGAAGCTTCCAGGCCAAGATGAAGGGTCTGGATTTTATTTGATGTTCCCTGAGAAACCTTGGGAGGTCTCATTCCTGGTTTGTGATTTTCAAAAATCATGCTAGCTGCTTTTTTTTTTTTTTTTTTTTTTTTTTGGTGCTGGGGATTGAACCCAGGGCCTTGTGCATGTGAGGCAAGCACTGTACCAACTGAGCTACATCCCCAGCCCTCATGCTAGCTGCTGTATGGCAAACATTTATGTTCAGAGGAGTGAAAGTAAAAACAGAGTGATTAAAAGGTTGGTGCATGTGGAAGAAGATGACCCCTGGGGCTGTAGCAAAAACAATGCAAGATGGAGAGACACAGATATGTTTTAAGAGTAAGTGGGGGTGAGAGTTGGTGATGGATGAAATGGGAAGAAGTGTGAAGGAATCAAAGAATAAACTATTCCTGATTATAGTGATTGTGATTTAATAAATTGGCTCAATGGTGTTTAACAAATGCAAGGTCGGATTGTGGGATCAGTTGTTGCTAGTGTTGAGGTTGCCAGGATAATGGGGGTAATGGGATGAAAAAGACAACACAGCAGTGACCATGAGATGACAGTGATAAGGAAAAATGGAATAGCTAATAGCTTGAGCTTGGATGGGTAGTGGGCAAGAAAGGAAGATTTGAATGGAAGTAGCAAAGTAGCTGTAAAAGGAAAGATTTTCCAACGAAACTTGATTTAGTTTGCTCAGATCCCTGATCTGCAAACTTCTCAATTCTTCTTACCTTTTCCAGGGCTACCAATTTCACTCTTCTAGGGCATTTGTGCAGTAGTTGTTGGTTGAGGAGGAATGTGCCTAATATTTTAGGAACCAGTAAAATTCGTGGATGTATCTCTGGACTTCACTGAGGAAGAGTGCAGTTACCTGGATCCTACTGAGAGGAAGCTGTACAGAGTTGTGATGGTGAAAAATTACAGGAACTTGGTCTCAGTGGATAAGAACATTACAAACCTGAACATTGCTTATTGGAGTCTTTGTTTCCTAATTCTTTTTTAATACCAAAGGATATTTTCTAATTATCCTAAGCAGTTGAAGAACTTTATTAGGAATTGAGAATAGTGAGGGGCTTTACTGAATTGTTTTCAGAACCCAGACGTGTTCCTTTCTTATAAGCAAGGACTTGGGACTGATTTGCTTTCTGCACAAACACCCAGTACCTGCATGTTTCCCACATGTGCTCTTTTAGTTGGAGTAAGGTGATGATCATCATATGATAGAGAATGAACTCTAAAGAGCATCAGGCATTGTGGCAAGTTAGAAACCCAGGTTAATCCATGAAAGAGGAATCCCTCTAGGCAGTGCTCTACTACTTAGCTACATCTCCACCCAAAAGAAAGAATTTCTCTGTGAATGTTCTAGAAGTCTAATGAAGTTCTTTTGTCTATGTAGGAAGCAGAGCCATCTGGAATACTACTTTCTTCATACTGTTCTACCTGGATCTGTTCAGTTTGCCTCCCTTCTCCCTCTTCAGAAGGTTGTAGTTTTTCCCTTTCCTATTGACCCTCCTATCCATACTGTCATCTTTATCCAGGTTTCCCCTACATTGGTTGGCCCAATCTTAGCTTGGACTTTATTTTTATCAAATATCTTCCTGCCTTATGATACCTAGATTCCATTGTTTTCTTCTCCTATACATTATGGGATTCATCTTATTTCCCTCCTGGGAGTGATCCATACTTTTGGTGATATTCTTTCATTCACTGTATCATTGATACACTTTTTTTCTGGAAAACAGTTTGACTTCTTGAATCAAAAAGCTTTAAACATTTTTGAAAGGAGTGATTCATTTTTAGATACCTATCCTAAGGAAATAATCACAACAACTGAAAATAGTGACTAGCAACAATCACTATAGAGTTATTTAAAGTAGTGAAAAAGCTGGGTGCAGTGGCACATGTCTGTAATCCCAGTGGCTCTGGAGGCTGAGGCCAAAGGATTACAAGTTCCAGGCCAGCCTCAGCAGTTTAGCCAGGCCCTAGCCAACTTAGTGAGACCCTGCCTTAAAAGGACTAAGGAAATAGCTCAGTGGTAAAGTACCTCTGGGTTCAATCCCTAGTACCAAAAACTAAAAAAAATAAATAAAGTAGTGAAAAAAATGTGTTACTAAATGTATCCAAGGGGACTAGTTAGATGAATTATTATGAATCACAGAAAAGATAATATATCCTGTTGATAAAAATATTTAATTAGTTGGGAAGATGAATGGACACACATTAGGTTAAACCATGTGAAATTACCATTTTGTAGTAAAAAATAGATAGTACGAAAATGACTGAAAAGAAGCATACTATCGGGGTGGCTCTCAGGGGTTTTCCTGCCTTTGTCCATGGCAGGGCCCTGGTTCTTCTTCTCTTGATAACTGTGGCTCTTCGTTCATTATTTCAGCTAAACCTACAGAGGAGGTTGGAACATACTTCTGAGTGGAAAGAGTCATGTATTTTCATGTTCTTTATATAAACCCCAGGCCTGTGCTTTATCCTTGTACCAGAATTACTTACTTGGAGCAATAAAGCAAAAGTTTCATAAGAAAGTTTTTTAATTTTTAATTTTGTTTTTGGTACTGGGGATTGAGCCCAGGGGTGCTTTACCACTGAACAACATCCCCAGTCCTTTTTCTTTTTTATTTTGAGACAGGGTCTTGTTGAGTTGCTGAGGGTCTCAATAAATTGCTGAGGCTGGCCTTGAACTTAAGATCCTCCTGCCTCAGCCTCCCGGTCCACTGAGATTTCAGGCATGTGCCACCACACCTGCCTTGACTTTGTGTTTTTGAAATGGAGTATCTCTGTGTTCCCCAGGCCAGCCTTGAACTTTGGGCTCAAGAGATCCTCCCAAGTAGCTGGTACATACTTGTATGTATGTGCCACTGTGCTGGCTTGTTTGTCCCCTTCAGAGTTTTTCCTTCCCCCTCCCCCCTCTTCCAGAGTATTTACTGTTATCAGTTTTATTACTGGGTTTTACAGTGTTAACCTTTTCTTGAAATTCTTTGCCTTGTATGAGGTCATAGTTGTCCCGTTTCCTCCAGCCTCCTTCATATTCCTTTTTGCTGCAGATTCAGTTTCTTCTAAATTTGGAAATCCCAGAGGGCTGTTTTGTTTTTGCAGTTCTGGAGATTGAACCCAGAGCTCATAGATGCTAGGGTAAGTGCTCAATCATAAGACACACTCCCAGCCTTTGTTTTTTTGTTGTTGTTCTTGTTGCTGTTGTTGTTTTGTGGTGCTGGGGATTGAACACCATGACATTGTGCATGCGAGGCAAGCACTCTACCAACTGAGCTGTATCCCCAGCGCCTGGATGGTTTTTGTTTGTTTGTTTGGTACTGGGGATTGAACTCAGGGGCACTCGATCACTGAGCCACATCCCCAGCCCTATTTTGTATTTTATTTTAGAGACAGGGTCTCACTGAGTTGCTTAGTGCTTCACCTCAGCCTGTTTGTCCCCAAAAGTATCTGTCCACTGCAATTGAAAAAAATTTTTTTGTTTTTCCTGTGGTACCGGCGATTGAATTCAGGGGCACTCGACCACTGGGCCACATCCCCAGCCCTTTTTTGTATTTTGTTTAGAGATAGGGTCTCACTGAGTTGCTAAGTGCCTTGCCATTGCTAAGGCTGGCTTTGAACTCGTGATCCTCCTGCCTCAGCCTCCCAAAGTGCTGGGATTACAGGCGTGTGCCACTGTGCCCGGCGAAAAAAATTTTTTTTTTAACTAACAATTTAAGTGTTAATAAATTTAAAATAGCTTAAAGTAAACCAAAAAATTAGTGACTAGGGTGTGGCTCAGTGGTAGAGTACATCCATGAGGTCCTGGGTTCAGTCCTTTGATTATCCCATGCTGTAGTTCCTGATCAGTTTTGCCCTTTAAGATTTTTTTTTTAAACATTTCTTTTAGTTGTAGGTGGACACAATACCTTTATTTTGTTTATGTGGTGCTTAGGATAGAACCCAGGGCCTCACACATGTGAGACGAGC
This sequence comes from Tamias sibiricus, assembly GCA_025594165.1. Classification (NCBI taxonomy): domain Eukaryota; kingdom Metazoa; phylum Chordata; class Mammalia; order Rodentia; family Sciuridae; genus Tamias; species Tamias sibiricus. Next base: position 90,584,020 of record CM046663.1, on the reverse strand, counting down.
ACTCTACCACTGAGCCATAGCCTCAGCCCCTAAGATTTTTTTTTTTTTTTTTTCAGTTCATTACCTATACAAAACCTTTTCTTGAATCTTCCGCCACTTTTCAAAGCTTTCTATTTATATCTCACAATCTCGGACCTAGTGACATATTCTTTTATATGTTCTTCTTTTAACCATTGGATATTACAAGTCTGATTTTTCCTTGTTTCCTGCTAGGTTCCTGGAGAGAAAGCCAAGTATCTAACACAGACATCCATCAGTATCCATAGATTTGTTCCAGGGTCTCTGCAGATATCAAGATCAGAGGATGCTCAAGACTCATATGAAATGACATAGTATCTACATGTAACCTATGCACATCCTCCTATATACCTTACATGATTTCCAATACAGTGTAAATTCTAGGTAAATTGTTGTTACACTATATTATCTAGGGAATAATGACAAGAAAAAATTCTGTACATGGTCAGTTATAGGCACAGTATTTTTCCCAGATATTTCTCATCCACGATTGGTTGAATCCATGAATGTGGAACCCACAGACATGGAAGACTGATTCTATTTTTAGTGCTGTGTGTACATAATCAGTATTTAATAATTGACTACTGCAGAATTTAGTAGAGAAGAAATTTTTCCCTGCAATGTTGAGAAATTATTGTACATTAATTCTTTGTATTATTGCAGGATTTTGGTGGTGGTGATGGTTTTGTTGTTGTTGTTGTTGTTGTTGTTGTTGTTGTTGTTGTTTTTGTGGTAGGGGGGATTGAACTCAGGGGCACTTGACCACTGGGTCACATCCCCAGCCCTTTTTTGTATTTTATTTAGAGACAGGGTCTCACTGAGTTGCTAAGTGCCTCACCATTGCTGAGGCTGGCTTTGAACTCGCGATCCTCCTGCCTCAACCTCCCAAAGTGCTGGGATTACAGGCGTGCACCACTGTGCCCGGCTTGTTCTTTGTTTTTGTTTTTTATTTTTTGTTTTTTTTGCAGTGCTGGGGTGCTTTAACACAGAGTCACCTACCAGCACTTTTTATTTTTTGTTTTGAGACGGGGTCTCCCTAAGTTGCCCCAACTAGCCTTAGGCTGGCCTTGAACTTGCTATCCTCCTACCTCACCCTCCTGAGCCACTGAAATTACAGGTATATGCCACCATGCCCAACCATGTTATTTTAAATATTAAAAAACGTAATAACCACAAAGTTTTATTACTACTTATGAAAGCTATCAATAAAATTTCTCCTTCATTGATTTTATATACCTATAATTTCTGTAGCCACTAGTCATTCCCAAGTATTGTGCAGTGAAGGTGTTGAAACAATATTCTTTTACTCTTTGATAATTTTGGCCTCAAATTAGTGGTTTTTCTTTTGTCATGTTTCCTTTTTTTATTCTTTTTGGGTCAGTGTGGGTTATTGTTGTTATGTTCTTTTTGTTCATTTTTTTCTTCCCATTACTCTTTTTCTTTTGGTTCTAGGAATCTAACCCAGGGGCTCTTTACCACTGATCCATATCCCAAGGCATTTTTACTCTCTATTTTGAGACAGGATCTCACTAAGTTGCTTAGGGCCTTGCTAAATTGCTGAGGCTGTCCTCAAACTTGTGATCCTCCTGTCTCAGCCTCCCAAGTTGTTGGGATCACAGATGTATACCACTGTGCCTGGCTCTTCCCATTACTCTTAAAATTTGTAAACACAGCTATATATTTACCATGTAAACAAACTATAACAAAAGGCTTATGATAAAAGTTCTTCCTTATCTGCTGCTCCTCTAGCCCCACTGAGGCTTCCTAAGAGCACTCAGTTGTGATCCTTTCAGCTGTTCTTTAGTAAGTGTGTCTTCATTCCAAACCATAGGCTTAGACAGCTGTTTCTTATCTCTTTTTAAAGAACAAATGCATTCACATGGTTAAGAAAAGAAGTTTGAAAAGGAACACATTGAAAAGTTTCTTCCTGTCCCTAACAACTGTCTACCCAGATTCTAGTCACTGGCTTTTACAAGCCACATAAGGTGATTAACCTTATATAAATACCATTTTATAAATGCCTGGAAATCTAGAACATGAGTGCACACATTTATGATTTTGATAGATAACTGTCAAAATGTGTGTCCTTCATGACGAACTTCAATTTGTACTGAAGTATCATGAGTGATACTAGTTTGAGAAGTATGACTTCAGACTTTTGAGTTTGTGCTGATATAGAAAATGGGATATAATACCTCTGTATCATTTTAATTTTAATTTGTAGTATTGTGATATACTGCTATTTCCCAGTTTATCAATATTTGATATTTTCTATTGACTTCTTCATATCATAGATGATATAGCTTTTTTAATATAATTTTTTTGTTTTGATTAGTTACATATGACAGTATAATGCATTTATGCACTTTGATATATCATACATAGATGGTATATAATTTCTCATTTTTCTGAGTGTATATGTTGTAGAATCACATTGCTCATGCAGTCACATATATACATAAAGTAATAATGTCTGTTTCGTTCTACTAGAGGATATAGCTTTTTGATCTTACCTCCCCTAGCAGCATTATTCTCCCAAGAACGTATGTTAGTCTTTCAGTAATTAATGCTTACATTGCTTTTTACTTCGGACTTATGGGTCATTGTAGAGTAAAGTAGTACATACTATGATTATGATTCCTTTTTTTTTTTTTTTTTTTTTCCACAACTCTAGCTAATATTTGCTTCTCTTCCCCCCCTCCACCAGTGCTAGGACTTGAACTCAGGGCCTTGCTCATGCTAGGCAGGTAAGCAGTGTGCCACTGAACTATACTCCTAGCCCTTGTAAAAAATTTTAAGACAGGCTCTCACTAAATTGCCCCAGCTCGTCTCAAACTTGCAATTGCAATGGTCTCCCAAACTGCTGGAATTATGGGTGTGCACCATCATGTGTGGATAATACTTGCATTTAAAAATATATAGAGGGAGTTGGGATTGTGGCTCAGCGGTAGAGCGCTCGCCTGGCGTGTGGGCGACCCGGGTTCGATCCTCAGCACCACGTACAAATAAAACGCATTGAACAAAACGCATTGTGTGCAAATAAACAAAAATATTAAAAAAAAAAAAAATATATATAGATCTTATTTGCGAGGATTTTTATTCCATACTGATATTGTAGAGTTTGGGTTATTTCTTTTTATGTTAGCTGTTGATGCAACCTAATTATGTATTTTATTGACATATTTGCTTGCTGCTATTCTATCATGCATCTTCTTTTCCTTAATTAAAAAAAAAAAAAATTGTAGTCCATCTCTGAATGTTTCAGTAATTGAATCATTTCTTATCTGAAAAAGTATCTCTTTTAGCCGGGCACGGTGCCCGCCTGTAATCCCAGCACTTGGGAGGCTGAGGCAGGAGAATCGTAAGTTCAAAGCCAGACTCAGTAATGGCGAGGCACTTAGCAACTCAGTGAGACCCTGTCTCTAATAAAAAAATACAAAAAAAGGGCTGAGGATGTGGCCCAGTGGTCGAGTGCCCCTGAGTTCTGAGTCCAATCCCTGGTACCAAAAAAAAAGTATCTCTTTTCCTTCCATTGGATTGAATGTGTATAGAATTGTTTTTAAATATATTTTAGTTATCAATGGACCTTTTCATTTATTTATATGTGGTGCTGAGAATTGAACCCAATGCCTCACACATGCTAGGCAAGTGCTCTACCACTGAGCTAAAACCCCAGCCCATAGAATTTTAGACACTTATTCTCCAGAATTTGTTCAGTGTCCATATAATTTACATTTTTTGCACATAATCTGGCTTTCCTATCTGGTTGCTTTTAGCATTTTGGGGGTTTTGTGGTTTTTTTATTGTTTGTTTCTCACCCTTAGGATTGAATCCAGGTATACTCTACCACTGAACTATATCCCCAGACCTTTTAGATTTAAAAATTTTGAGATAGGGTCTCACTAAAGTTGTTTAGGCTACTCTCAAGCCTGTGATCCTTCTCCTTCAGCTTCCTGAGTTGCTGGGATTGCAAATATGTGTCACCATGCCCTGCTTTTTTGTTTGGTTTTGGTGGGCCTTGTTATTGTTTGTGTTTCTTGAAGTCCTGAGCTTTTATAAGGTTGTGCCTTAAAACTATGGGTCTTTTCACATACCATTTTAGCATAGGCTCTGAATCTTGAGTTCTGCGGGGAAAATTTTTTTGTTATCTCTTTGATAATTTTCTCTGACTTTATTCTGCCATTACTACTCTTATAATACTACTAGGAAGTGGACCTTTACTTTTATCTTTCTTCTAGGAGAATCCCTCAGTCTTCCAGCTTAGCCATGTTTTCTTTTCACCATTCCCCCAATCTAGATTGTAGGCCTTAAAATAAGATAGCCTGCTGCTTGTCTGTGAGACAGGTCGCTTAAGGTTTTTCAGCCTGAGTTTCCTCGTGTGAAAAATGAGTGTTCTAGCCGGGCGCGGTGGCGCACGCCTGTAATCCCAGCACTTTGGGAGGCTAAGGCAGGAGGATTGCGAGTTCAAAGCCAGCCTCAGCAATGGCGAGGCACTTAGCAACTCAGTGAGACCCTGTCTCTAAATAAAATACAAAAAAGGTCTGGGGATGTGACCCAGTGGTCGAGTGCCCCTGAGTTCAATCCCCGGTACCACACAAAAAAAAAAAAAAAAAAAAGTGTCCTGCTAGTTCTTGTAACATCAAATTATGCAGCCAATGCTTGAATGCTTTAGTTGGGTACAGCAGGTATTACTTATGAGTAATCATTTTTTAGAAGAATTATGATTTATTTTTCATAGCAGTATGTTTATATTATTCAATTGTATCTAAATATGATATCCTCTGATTTCTCTGGTATTTTAATTATGTGCCTTTAAAATTCTGTTTCCTCTGTTCACTGTTGAGTTTGTGTCTCTTAGTAATTTTTATTAGTTTGCTTATATATATATATATATATATATATATATATATATATTTTTTTTTTTTTTTTTTTTTTTTTTTTTTTTTTTGTGTGGTACCAGGGATTGAACCCAGGGGCACTCGACCACTGGGTCACATCCCCAGACCTTTTTTGTATTTTATTTAGAGACAGGGTCTCACTGAGTTGCTAAGTGCCTCGCCATTGCTGAGGCTGGCTTTGAACTCGCGATCCTCCTGCCTCAGCCTCCCAAAGTGCTGGGATTACAGGCGTGCGCCACCGCGCCCGGCTTGCTTATATATTTTTTAATTGTCTCCTTATATATTTTTTCAAAAGTCTTGGTGTTCCCAGTATGATGCTGTGCTGTACATCCTCAGCCAATGCCTACCACTGTGGCACATGTGTGTTCTACTTTAGGGACTCCTCTGCTTATTGGGCTTGGGAGGAATCTAATGAAAATCCAGATGGTGGATGGTAGAAGCCACTTTTTTTTTTTTTTTTTTTTTTTTGGTACCGGGCATTGAACTCAGGGGCACTCGACCACTGGGCCACATCCCCAGCCCTTTTATGTATTTTATTAGAGACAGGGTCTCACTGAGTTGCTAAGTGCCTCGCCATTGCTGAGGCTGGCTTTGAACTCATGATCCTCCTGCCTCAGCCTCCCAAGTGCTAGGATTACAGGTGTGCGCCACCACGCCAGGCAGAAGCCACTTTTTAAGGCCACCTTTTTGTTCCAGTAAGTTGCTTGGGGCAAGTCCTGCTTCTCCGGCAAGTCCTGCTTCTCCGGCTCTAGCTCTGGGCTATTTGCTTTTGAGAAAGTCCACTTCAGAGGTCACCATAAGGCTTTATCTTAGGCACATGTGGAGTCAGTTGCTTCTTTTTGTACCTTAATCAGTCCTGTCATTGTGTAGATTCAACATTAACCCAACATGTGCTTCTCTCTTCAGCCCAAGTAATACTGGTTTTTTAAAATTTTTATTTGTTTTAGTTGTACACAATGCCTTTATTTTTATGTGGTGCTGAGGATTGAACCCGGGCTTAGCATGTGCTAGGCGAGCGCTCTACCGATGAGCCACAACCCCAGCCCCCAAGTAATACTATTAGACTTTTGGCAGATAATGTTTTGCTCTTGAGACCTTATATGGGGGTCACTGCTGTTAGCCACCAAAATTTCAGGTTTTGTGGGCAAGATGAGAGTTGGGAGAGTGGTGCTACTAATGGCAGTGACTACCCTGCCATTTGGAATGCTTAACTTGAATTAATTAGCCTGTCTTGCTTTATATTGTTGATTTTGAGTCTGGTTTTGAAATTTTAGGACTTCTTGAGAAACTCTCTTACCCCCAAATTCTTCTCCTATACATGATTTGAGCTGTGTACTTTTTTCTCTATGATTTTCTCATCATTCCTAATCTATCTGTTCTCCATCATCTAGGAGTTCCTCAACCTTTCTATTCTAATAGAAATCTTCCTCTTTTTTCAAGACCATTAAGGAAGGATTTCTTTTTGCCATTTTATTGTAATAGTAATATATTTACACTATTTTAATTTTTTTTTTTTTTTTTTTTTTTTTTTTGGTAGATGGACAGCATGCCTTTATTTTGTTTCATTTTTATGTAGTGCTAAGGATCAAACCCAGTGCCTCACATGTGCTAGGCAAGTGCTCTGCCACTGAGCTACAGCCTCAGCCTGACACTGTATTTTAACTATCATGCATACCAGTAAGTAAACTCTGTATTCTGAGCACAACTCTCTCAAGATTCTAGACTCATGTAGCTCTCTGGTCCTAAACAGTGCTATAACAACATCCCACCAGCAACACAAATTAAACAAGTCAAAATTTAAGTTTGTTATCTATTCTCCTTCCCCACTTAAACCTTTTCCCCTTTCACTTCCTATCCATTATATAGCACCAACACACCAGTCACTTGGACAGGGAACTCGGACAGGGAACCCAGGGAGCATGCATAGTGTCTCTTTCCCCTAGGCTTCTAGGTTTTGTTTTGTTTTTTTTTAATCACATGATTTAGAATGAATTTCTTTATGTCTCTTCACAACAATCACCCTTACCATTTTTCTCATGAAATTTTATAGCAACTGTCTCTCTCCTAAAGTCTTGCTTTCCACTGGTGTTTATAATCACAGTTATTTCACCCTGAATATAAATCCTTTAATAGGTTTCAGTTAATGCAAAGTTTGGTTGGAAGACCTCAGTGTCAGACATCAAGCCCTTTGCTCTGCCTCCTGCTTTGTGTGTGTGTGTTTGGGGGGTGGGGGGAGATTGGGAATGGAGCTCTGGAGCCTTGTATGTGCTAGGCATGTACTTTTCCACTGAGCTACACCCTCCAGTCTCACTGTTACCTTTCTTACCTTTCAGTAAGCTAATTTTAGTTCTTCTAAACACATATTTTCTCTCCACATTTATTTTTTTCTTTGGGGTGGAGGTACTAAGGATTGAAGCCAGGGGTGCTTAACTACTGAGCAACATCCCAAGCTCTTTTTTTTCTTTCTTTCTTTCTTTTCTTTTGAGACAGGGTCTTTTATTTTTTATTCTTTTTAGTTATCCATCACAGTAGAATGTATTTTGACTTATCATACATACATGGAATATAACTTCCCATTTTTGTGGTTGTGCATGATATGGAGTTACTGGTCATGTATTCATATATGAACATAGGAAAGATATATCCAATTCATTCTACTGTCTTTCTCATTTCCCTTTCCCTTCCCTACCCCCCACCCCCACTCCAATCTAATGAACCTCCACTCCCCTCTCCCCCAGCCTATTGTGATGTCAGCATCCACATATCAGAGAGAAAATTCGACCTTTGGTTTTTTGGAATTGGCTTATTTCACTTAGCATGATGGTCTCCAGTTCCATCCATTTACTGGCAAATGCCATAATTTCATTCTTCTTTAAAGCTGAGTAATATTCCATTATGTATATGTATCACATTTTCTTTATCCATTTAACTGTTGAAGGGCACCTCGGTTGGTTCCATAGCTTAGCTATTGTGAATTGAGTTGTTATAAACATTGATGTGGCTGCGTTGCTATAGTATGCTGATTTTAAGTCCTTTGGGCATAAACCAAGGAGTGGGATAGCTGGGTCAAATGGTGGTTCCATTCCAAGTTTTCTGAGGAATCTCCACACTGCTTTCCAGAGTGATTGCACCCATATGCAGTCCCACCAGCAATGTATAAGTGTACCTTTTTCCTCACATCCTTACCAACATTGTTACTTGTATTTTTGATAATTGCCCTTCTGACTGGAGTGAGATGAAATCTCAGTGCAGTTTTAATTTGCATTTCAGTAATTGCTAGAGGTGTTGAACATTTTTTCATGTATTTGTTGAATCATGTTTCTTCTGTAAAGTGTTGAGACAGGGTCTTGCTAAGTTGCTTAGGGCCTCAGCCTCCCAAGCCACTGGGAACATTTCACTTTTTTCCTCATTTGGTCATCATATTCTCTGAGAAATATTTCCAGTGCCCCAGGGTTTGAGTTGATTTCCCCTTTTTTTTGCTCCCATTGCTAGTTGTGCATGTATTATGTTATATATACATGTGTACCACTTACCTTGGTATTATTGTTGTTGGTATATTTGTCTTTCATCCCAGGAAGCTCTAGCTTGCTAAGCAGAAAGATTTCTATTTTCTTTCTTATATTCTCAACACCTCTGAAAATAGGGTATTAATAAAATAAAAATGTGTTAAAAACAAAATGCAGTAAAATGAAATGTTATTTGTGGGAGGGAAGGATGTAAGATTCAGTAACCTCTTCAGGATTATTGGCCTTGTCTTAAATCAGAGAGGGAATGTCTGTCTTCTGAACTCAAGTGTTTCTCTCCTGACATTAACCCAAGGACATAACTAGAAAGACAAGCTGAACTTTCGCCTAGTTACCAAGTCTTCAGGCCTTAACTATTCTTGTTCTGATATCTTGGAATTTACCCTTGGTTCTTATCACTAAATTCTTGTTCCCTAGGAGACCTGAATGAAAGTTCTGTGGAAAATCAAGAGAAAGAACTTCAGGATCTGTTATGGAATCTACTGGCTAATTTGGGGAGAGATGACAATATAATACCTGGAATCTGGATTACATTGTAAATCCTTAAGGGGAACTACATGGGGATCCTGAGATCTTTCCCTGTGTCAAAAGTGGAGAGAAGCATCTTGTCATAGTTCCAGAAACAGGAACAGTGTGTTTACTCTTCAAAGTGATGATTTCAAAAACATTGCAAGTGGAATATATTTGTCTTTGAAATTCCAAGCCAAATGGCCACACAAGACTTCCCTATGAGATTCTATAAGAATGAACTTCAGGATCCTCAGGAGAGCAGAGGTCTCTTTGTAACTGAAGAAAGCACTCAGAGAAAAGTGATAAGAGGAGAAAATCTTCCTATGAACAATTGTCCAGAAAACCTTCAAGTTAAACTTGTGTCTGATGTAACAGAACTGGAGTCACCATTGTTTGGTCAAGAGGCAAATTGCCAGAGTAGCCAATTGGAGGGCTCTTTGGATCCCTTTGACTTTAACTGTAAAGATATTTATAGATGGAAATCACAGTTGGTCAGCTGTAGTCATCAGAGAGCTCACACAGCGGAACAACCCTATAACCATAATGACTGTAGGAAAATACCAAATACCAGCCCAGATGCTCACCCCTCTGAAAAAATCCATACTTCAGAGAAACAGTGCAAATGTGGTGGGTGTGGCAAGGACTTCAGTCAGAACTCAGAAATACAACTTCATCAGAGAGACCACACAGAAGAAAAACCCTACAAATGTGAGCAGTGTGGGAAGGCCTTCACCAGGAGTTCAAGTCTGCTGATCCATCAAGCAGTCCACACAGATGAGAAACCTTATAAGTGTGACAAGTGTGGAAAGGGCTTCACCAGGAGCTCAAGTCTGCTTATCCATCATGCAGTCCATACAGGCGAGAAACCTTATAAATGTGACAAGTGTGGGAAGGGCTTCAGTCAGAGTTCCAAACTGCACATTCACCAGCGAGTCCATACTGGGGAGAAACCCTATGAGTGTGGGGAGTGTGGTATGAGCTTCAGTCAGCGCTCAAACCTGCACATCCACCAGCGAGTCCACACTGGAGAGAGGCCCTACAAGTGTGGAGAGTGTGGGAAGGGCTTCAGCCAGAGCTCTAACCTTCACATTCACAGGTGCATCCACACAGGAGAGAAGCCTTACCAGTGCTATGAGTGTGGGAAGGGCTTCAGCCAGAGCTCGGACCTTCGCATCCATCTCAGGGTCCACACTGGGGAGAAGCCCTATCACTGCGGCAAGTGTGGGAAAGGGTTTAGCCAGAGTTCCAAACTCCTCATCCACCAGAGAGTGCATACTGGAGAGAAGCCCTATGAGTGCAGCAAATGTGGAAAGGGCTTTAGCCAGAGCTCCAACCTTCACATCCACCAGCGAGTTCACAGGAAAGATCCCCATTAAGTGACATAAACCTGTTCAGGTCTTTGGGAATTGGACTGTAAAGACTCAAATATTTTTAGTATAACTCTTACTGTATCTCATGAATGAGATAGATATGAAGGTTATTCAGATATGTTCCCTCACTGAAAAATTATTCATCCATTTAAAGTATTTAAGTATCAGCATTATGTTATGCTATACAATGAGTGGACTATTATTCTGGTTGATGATAGAGTGAAAACTTCTGTGCTGTGCAATTTACCCAGTGTTATTAGAACTATATATCTTATCTATCATTTTTAATTACAAGAACTTTATGTTTTTCCAAGCAGGGCGTGGTTCCCTTTGTTCACCTTCTCTTGAGAAATTGGAATTCTTATTTCTCTTCAAATTATGTGCCTTATATTTTTCATATTTCCTCTAGGTTCTAGGTAGCCCTCTCTCTAAAATTCAAATTGAAAAGAGCAGGGATCAAGTTACTAATGGAAATGGAAAATGGTATAGCCCTTTGGAAAACAATTTGGCTGTTCCTATAAAGTGAGACAAACTTATCATATGGCATGGCAATTCCACTTCTAGGAGTTTATTTAAGAATAGTGAAAATTATGTTCACCCATAGCCTTTACATGAAAGTTTATAGCAAGCTTATAACAGGCATAATAGAATGAAGACAACCGAAGTATCCATCAGTAGGTGAAAAAGTAAAACAAATTGGACATCCATATAATAGAATACTTTTTTCATAATAAAACTGCTGAGAAAACAACAGGGATGAATTGCAAAAGCATTGTGCCAAGTGAAAGAATTCAGGCTCAAAATGCTGCATAATGTATAGGAAATTCTAGAAAAGGCCGATCTGTAATGAGAGAAAGCAGTTTAGTGGTTGTTAGTGGGGTGAGAGGTGACTGAAGTGGCATAAGGGATGGAAATTTCTGTAACTGATCAGTCAATTGAGATAACTCAGTACTGTCAGACCAGCCTGAGGGATGGAAATATTCTATCTCAGGTGTGACTACATGACTACATTCATTGAATTGCTCATATAAATAGGTAGATTTTATTGTGTATAAATTGTACCTCAATAAAACTAATTGACATACACACACCAGTGCACATCATCTTAAAATCAAAACACTGGTTTCATAATCTCTCCTTAGGCAGTGTTGGCAGTTTGTTCTACTGTTGAAAACTGTAGTTTTAAACTGCTGTTAAATACTAACCATGGGTTTCTTTGAGCTCAGGGAAAAATTCTCCCCACATAATTTTTGTTCAAGTTTTCTTGGGTCACCAACTGACCTCTGATTTCTTGAGAATACTGGCTCATTTATATGAATTTTCTTCGCATAGATCTGAGCCAGCATGATTGTCAGGATTTCAGAAGAATCAGAATCTTTATTTGTAAAAGTCCTTTGGTCCTTTTCATCTTGAAAATTTACCACTTGTTCCTCATTTTGGGCAATCTGAACAGATGATTCTCTCTTCTCTCCAGAGAGAAAAGATTTTGTTGCAAGATTTTTAAGCTTTTTCTGGAAGCCCTAACCACAGTGTCATAGTCTATTTTATGTTGGCTAATAGCCATACTACAAATTGGGTTATAAAGGAAAGAGGTTAACCACTTTGGCCTACGATTGTGATCCAAGGTCTAGGGACTATATCTAGTGGTGGTTTTTTTGATGGCAGCAGAGGGCATCACATGGCAAGTGTGCATGTGTCGTTGTATCCTCTGGTCTCTCTCCCTCTTATAAACCTGCTGATCTTCAATGATGGGGTTTCACCCTAATGACCTTATCTAAATCCTAATCAATTCTCAAAGGCCTAACTACTAATCACCGTAGTTGGATTAAGTTTCCACCCTCTTAATACCTCACAATGGGATTTTTGGAGGGGATGAGCCATTTCAAACAATACCACACAGATAAAATTAAGCACCCATCTTTCCTAGGCATGTTAGCCACAGAAGGGTCCAATTTGTCTTTTTTCATTTTTGTTTCATCTTTTTACTGTAGAGAATTTCAAACAGTTGAAACAAGAAAAATAATAAAAGGTTGCTCCAGTTCCTACCATTTTAATATCCCACATCTGACCCCTTCTCACTGAAGGGCAAAAAAAAAAAAAAAAAAACCCACGCCAGAAACTGCCGTGTAGTAAGAGGGGCTTATTAACTGGCCCCTATGGCCAGTGAGGACCAAAGGCACACATGGAGGGAAGGGGAGCAAAAAGAAGGGAAGGAAAACCAGCAGGGAAGAGATGGGCGTGGATGGGCGAAACAGGAAAAAAGGGGCGAATTCCTGGTTGGTGAGGGTGGGCACTTCCAGGAAGGCACCTGGGGCATGGCCAATTTAGAGGCACATGGGGGTATGGCCTGCTGGCTGGAATTTTATCTAACACCACCTCTACCAGCACCACTGTGGTTAAGCCAATATGCTCATCTGCCTTTGCTATAGTCATCTCTCAATTCCATTTTTGTCTCCTTTAGACTAATCACAAACCAGAGTTATCTCTTAAAAAGCAAATATGAACAAAACTTGTTCAAGACTCCTATAATGACTTCATGACAATCAAAGTAGAATCCAAGTTCTGCAGTCCTTTGTTCTGGGTCCTTCTCCCTAACCTCATTTTCAGGCACGCTCTCATTCTTTTCACTTCAACCACACTAGCCTTGCTCAAAATGTGTGAGGAGAACAGAAATCCTACACAGTGGCAGGCCTCTATTGGGGGAAGGAGGGAAAAGGAGAAGTTTCCAAGGAAGCAAGGAGATAAGCACCTACAGGAGAGGAATCAACATTATTGAATTCTGCAGACAGCAGAAGGGAGAGCATGTTAGATTGTGGAATGTTTAAATGGGCAGGAGGAAAAGGCATGCATGGACATTTGGGGTGAAAAACCTTACTGATGCTGCTCAGTCCCATCTTATCCTCCTAGCATTTACCTAAACACTCCCTAAGCAGAAATGTCAGTGTTCCTCCTTTCTGTTCCCTACAGACTACAGAGATAGCAGAACTGGTAGAAAGTAGAACTGAGATCAAAAGAAATGTGGTCTCATCCTAATCAAATTATGAAGACTTAAACACACCTGTAATCCCAGCACTTGGGATGCTAAGGCAGGAGGATCGCAAGTTCAAAGCCAGCCTCAGCAATGGTGAGGCACTTAAGAACTCAGTGAGACCCTGTCTCTAATAAAATACAAAAAAGGGCTGGGGATGTGGCCCAGTGGTCGAGTGCCCCTGAGTTCAATCCCTGGTACCCCCCCCCCAAAAAAAAAAAAAAAAAAAAAACACAGATTATGAAGACTTTAGTGTTACTGTGCCTGGGCTCTTTCCCCCCCTCCCCCCACACACACACTTTTGGTTTGGTTTTGTTTTTGGTACCAGGGATTGAACCCAGGCACACTTAACCACTGAGCCACATCCCCAACCCTTTTTATTTTTTGAGACAAGATCTCGCTTAGCTGCCTAAGGCCTTGCTAAATTGCTGAGGATGGCCTGGAACTTGGTGATCCTTCTGCCTTGGCTTCCACAGTCTCTGGGATTATAGAGTGAGCCACCACACCTGGCATTCCTTATCTTTTTTGACCATCTTTCACCTGGCCCTAGGTGTTAAAACTGAGCTGTACGGGCTGGGGCTGGGGCTGGGGCTCAGCGGTAGCACACTTGCCTGGCATGTGTGAGGCACTGGCTTCTATTCTCAGCACCACATATAAATAAATAAATAAAATAAAGGTCTATCAATAACTAAAAAAAAAAAAAAACTGAGCTGCATGCAATAGAAGCAGAGACACAGAAGAGACATTGCAGATTTAGCCTTAGTCTTTTCCTCCATATCTGGGAGTCTGCTGACCTCCTGTAAACCACCAAAAAAAGTTTGATTTTTTTTTTTTTTTTTTTTAGTTTATTAGTGGGCTGAGGGGGGATAGTTTGATAGTAGAATGCTTGTTTAGCATGTGGGAAGAGTTGGGGTTCAATCCCCAGCACCAAAAAAAAATTTTTTAAGTTCACTTAGGCAAATTATAACTTGATTTTGGCTCCAGATACTAGAGAATGCTCCCAAACCAGTCCAGGAGCATGATTTTTTAAAAATATTTATTTATTTGCTTTAGTTGTACACGATGCATTTATTTTTATGTGGTGCTGAGGATCGAACCCGGGCCGCACAGGTGCTAGGCAAGCGCTCTACCGCTAAGCCACAATCCCAGCCCCAGAAGCATAATTTTTTAAAAAAATATTGTTTAGTTGTAGTTGGAAACAATACCTTTATTTTATTTATTTATTTTTACATGGTGCTGAGGATCAAACCCAGGGTGTCGCATATTCTAGGCGAGCACTCTACTGCTGAGCCACAATCCCAGCCCCAGGAGCATAATTTTTGTGTATGTGGTGCAAGAAGTGGCTGCAGGGCTCCCTAAGATTATACCCACTTATATTTGTATAATGTTTTCTAATTTTCAATTGTTTTTCTGTGTTGTTTAATCCTCACCAACTACCCTGTGAAATAGAAATTCTCTTTATATAGATTTAGAAATTAAAAATACTGAGATGGGGGCTGGGGTTGTGGCTCAGCGGTAGAGCACTCACCTAGCACGTGCACAGCCCGGGTTCGATCCTCAGCACCACGTAAACATAAATGCATTGCATTGTGTACAACTAAAGCAAATAAATAAATATTTTTTTTAAATTCTTTAAAAAAAAAAACTGAGATGGCCACAAATCATTGACCTAACAAAGTCAATGGTTGGTAAAAATAGTAGCTAACACATGTAGTGCTTGTGAAGATTAGACACTGATGTCCATCATAATACTGACATGATCTCTGAGGGAAGTACCATTATTATCCTCTGGTTTTTTTTTTTTTTTTTTTTTTTTTTTTTTTTTTGTGGTACCGGGGATTGATTGAACTCAGGGGCACTCGACCACTGGGTCACATCCCCAGCCCTTTTTTTGTATTTTATTAGAGACAGGGTCTCACTGAGTTGCTAAGTGCCTCGATATTGCTGAGGCTGGCTTTGAACTCGCAATCCTCCTGCCTCAGCCTCCCAAAGTGCTGGGATTACAGGCGTGCGCCACCATGCCCGGCTTATTATCCTCTGTTTAACAGTTGAAGAATCCAAAGCACAGAGTGAGTAACTTGCTCAAGTTCACACAGCAAGTAAGAGAAAGATCTAGCATTCTACTCCAATCGGCTGTCTCCAGAATCCACACTGAACTTCTAGTCTGCCATGTGATGGGCTTCTAAGGGCTTCAACTTGCATTCAAACTGAGTCATGTTCCTTTGTTGTTGTTTTTGCATCAGCTACTTTTTAAGTTTTTAGAATAATTGGAAGAGAACAGTGACAGACCCTAGTTATAATTCTAACACACCCAAACACCATGGACATCCAGGCCAGATAACAACAACAACTCCTCCTCCTCCTCTTCCTCCTCCTCTTCCTATTCCTCCAGCTCTCCCCCACCCCACCTTTCTGCTCCTCTATGTATCATCCTTCTTTTTAAAATGGACTCCTTATAGGAATAAGGTCATTTTAGTTCATCTTGTCTGTAAACATGAATTTTCATACATTGGGTATGCTTTAAATGAAACACAAGTAACTCTGTGTGTTTGTCTCTCCTTTCTTTGAGGCTAATGGGATTTTGTTTGTTCATTGCCTACCATTCCCACTAGCAAGTGACACATTCCAATTAGCACTAGGGGAGTTTTCAGTGGACCACTTTATTTTGTTGTTGTTCTTGTTCCTCTTTTTCTTTAAATTTTTTATTTTTATTTGTTCTAATCAGTTTTACATGATTCTTCTATTCATTGTACACAAATGGAGCACAATTTTTCACTTCTCTGTTACACACTAAGTAGAGTCACACCATTCATGCAATCATACATGTACCTAGGGTAATGTCTGTCTCATTCCACCATCTGGACCATTCTGTTCGGTTGCTGTATCCCAATTACATGTCCGACATTTCGTGTGAGTTGATTTTTGGAGTGACTAACATTTTGTAATCTCTTTGACACATAAGGTGATAACCAATCTAAAGCCAGAACTTTCTTCACCTTGGTAAGCATGTGTGTGCTTCCTCCCTAATGTAAACACACTTTCTTAACTTAAGACTGTTGGTACCCAACCTCATTTGTGGACTGAGAGGTATACAGTGTGGAATGTAAGAACAAGAACCCTGGAGGTTGATCCCAACTACCACTAGCAAGCCTTGTGTGTCACCTTGGGCAAGTTGCTTGAACCTTTGGTTTCTTAGTTGCATGTGTAATCTGAGGTTGTGATAGTTCCTATCCTCATAATATTGTGAGGATTGAGCTAATTAATGTAAAGGATTTAAAACAGGCCTGTTCCATAGTAGATGAGGTATATATATTATTATTATCATTTCCAACTGAACCAAATGCAAGACACTTGGTCTGCTGAGTAAGAGGGTCCCAAGCATGACAGAACATTGGCAATCAGCATAGACAGCCTGTACAGGAATGATCTGAGAAAGCACTATTTCTCTTGTGGTGCTGGGGATTGAACCTAGGGCCTTGTGATTATGAGGCAAGCACTCTACCAACTGAGCTATATTCCCAGCCCTGTGGCAGAGTTCTTGCCTAGAACATGGGAGGACTGGGTTTGATCCTCAGCACCACATAAAAAATAAATAAAATAAAGGCATGCTGTCCATTTACAACTTCAAAAAAATTTTTTTTAAACAAAGTAATCCTTCAAAAACTGTGGAGAGGGGCTGGAGTTGCAGTTCAGTAGTAGAATACTTGCCTAGCATGTGTGAGGCATTGGGTTCCATTCTCAGCACCACATATAGATAAGTAAATAAAATAAAGGTCTATCAACAACTAAAAAACATTAAAAAAAAAAACTATGGAGAGATAAGTGGAAAACAAAAGGGCACATTTTAATTGATGTTGAAAATAAGCACACAAATAATGGAAGGGTTAAACCAGGGACCACAGATTCTATATGCGCTGCCGAGAGCCTGCAGCAAGGATTTCCATCCACCTCGAAGACCCAAGTCTTTAAGACATTCCTGCCTGCATGTGGTTTATCTTTAGGTTGAATTTGTCACTGTTTTCATCTATTTCTATTATAATAAAGATTCTGTCTTTGGCACACCTTCTCTTTAATTTTTTTAATTATTTTTCCTCTCTTTTAAGCACAAAAGGAAAGCCCATTAGGAGCAAGGAAATTCTTCCCTGCTGGGCTCTTTCTTTTCTCAATTTGATTCCCACACCATATCTTATACTCACAATTCTTTTTCTTACTCCATTGCCTGTTAATATTCACCATTCATCTAACTTCCTGTTTTGTCCTTTCAGAGCTTTTATTAGGAAGAGGGTTGTGAAGATCTTTCTGGAGACCTTCAGTTACATAATCAAATGAGGCCATTTTCACATGGATCCCAGGAGAGAGCTGTTCTGAGGGACCTCTTTGTTGGCAGTTTCTGTATGTGAGCTGGTGTGGGGGCAAGTGAGATTTTCTTTCTTTGTTTAGTTCTTTATATAATACATATAACAATTCTCCGAGCCTTGGTGCATAAATTAGGGACTTGACATAGGGAAAAAATATAGGAGAGAAGATATAAGTTTAGCAGCAGGACCTATGAGTCTGAAGTTCAGGAGAGGTGCTACGGATCAGATCTGGAATATCCTCCAAAGGCTCATGTTTGAAGACCTGGTCCCCCATGCAGCAATGTTCATAGGTGGGCCTCTTGGGACATGATTGATTCATGAAGGCTCTGATCACATTAGTGGATTAATCCATTGATGGGTTCATAATTGAATGTTGGGACGTGATGGAAACTATAGAAGGTGAGGCCTACCTGGAGGAAATAGGTTACTGCGTGCATGCCCTGGAAGTGTAGGTCTTGTCCTTGGCCCCTTTCTCTCTGTTTCCTGAACTCCATGAGGTGAGCAGTCTCCTTCACCACATGTTCCCATAGCCATGATGTTCTGCCTTTCTTCAAGCCCAATGCAATGGAACCAGCTGATCATGGGCTGAAAACCTCTGAAAACTTGAGCCAAAATGAATATTTTTCTCCTTTTAATCTGTTTATTTCTGCTATTTTGTCAGTGCAACAGAAAACTGACTAACTCAAGAGGGCTCTTCTCTTGAGATGTAGTAATGTCCTGATAAACCCATTGTAAATTGAAAATATCATAAATCAAAAACGCACTTGAGGGTCTGGGGTTGTGGCTCAGTAGTAGAGTGCTTGCCTATCGTGTGTGAGGCACTGGGTTCGATTCTCAGCACCACATATAAATAAATTAATTAAATAAAAGTCCATTGACAACTAAAATAATATTAAAAAAAAAAAAAAAGCCAGGTGCTGTGGCGCACGCCTGTAATCCCAGCACTTTAGGAGGCTGAGGCATGAGGATCGCGAGTTCAAAGCCAGCCTCACCAATGGCGAGGCACTTAGTAACTCAGTGAGACCCTGCTTCTAATAAAATACAAAAAAAGGGCTGGGGATGTGGCCCAGTGGTCAAGTGCCCCTGAGTTCAATCTCCAGTACCAAAAAAAAAAAAAAAAAAAAATGCACTTAGTGCAACTTACTGAACATCCTATCTCAGCAACACAGTCTACTGTAGAGTATTAGTTACTGCCCAGTATGATGAGAGACTTATACAGCAAATCACTAGCCTGAGAAAAGGTCAAAATTTAAAACTCTAAGTATGGTTTCTCTGAATGCACATCTATTTAACACCATTGTAAAGTCAAAATATCATTAGTTAAATCATCAGTAAGTCAGAAAACATCTGTATATAAATCTAAGTGTTATTAGCATATAGATATTTAAACCAACAGACTTGTCAAAATTCCTAGGGAGTGAGTGTAGATTTAACTGAGGGGAAAGGACTTAGGTCTAGGGAGCTCCAATAATTAGAAGTGGAAAAAACAAGGAGGAATTGAAAGTGACAGCCCATACAGTAAGAAACCCAAGAGAGGGTGAAGTCCTGGGAGCCAAGTGATGAAGGTATTTGACAAAGGAAGAAATAATTAGCACTGGCAAATGATGCTTATTCTTTAAGTTGGTGGGATTGACCATTTTATCTGGCCACCCATAAGTCATTGTGCATTGATCATGAATGCTTTGACAAGGACTGGTTTGGAGAAAGGCTGAGCATGAATTCTAACTGGCGTGAACACCAGAGAAACAGCCCCAAGGTTTTCATCAATAAGACTAGAATTGTAATACCCTATCTGTCTCTAAGTATCTCTCTAAAGATCAAATAATATGGGTGGAAAAGCTTAATAAAATAGAGAGCAGGATATAAAAGCCATATAGAGTTTCACTATAATTATAGCTATGATAACCACCCACAATAAAAAACGTGTACATTTACTTTAACACTCAGGATTACTTCACCTCATATTGGAAAAATATGTACACCTCTCCTCCTTTCAGGTTTCACTTCATTTCAGTTCTCAAAACTACTGTACAAAAAAGAAAAAAAAAAAAACCTACAGTAACAGCTGCTCAGAAGAGTCAGGAGAAAATGAAAGACCATGTTATAAAAACAAATCAAAATTAATCACAATCAATCACTAATACTTGATGGTGAGGTAACACTGGGAAATCGGAGAAAGAAAGCATTGAGAGATACACAACAGCAGATAACTGTTTTAATAATCAGATAATGTTAACTGTCAGAAACACCGACAATGGGTTTCTCTTACTGCTCA
Source organism: Tamias sibiricus (assembly GCA_025594165.1). NCBI lineage: Eukaryota > Metazoa > Chordata > Mammalia > Rodentia > Sciuridae > Tamias > Tamias sibiricus. The sequence continues at coordinate 90,564,039 of CM046663.1, read as the reverse complement.
CTACCACATCTTATTCTCTACATGTCTCTTGCCTAAATGTTTCCCTTTTTCTGGTAATTGTGGAGAATCCAAGCCCTTGTCCCAGTCAGTATGGCTCTCTGGCAACCAAGCTGTGCAGCCAGCCCACTGAGAAGCATCAGTGGATGCGGGCCCCCACAGGCTGGAGTGCAGGCTGAGCTAAACCCCGGTGTACCAAGCTGTCACCCCTTGGCAGTCAGGACCCGATAAACAGTGTGAAAACGGTTGTGGGAGCAGACACAAATGGAGGAAAGTTCAGACTCCAGAGCTATCTAATAGTGTTGGTACTTTTCTGAAACCTGATCAACATAAATATGGATCAATAGCATTGACCCAAGTGCTATATAAATCCCTAGATCAGCACACTCAAGCAGCAACCTGCTATCATGTCCTCCTCACCTTGTGACAGTTCTATTTCTATTCTCATACTTGAATAAATCCTACTCCTTTCACTTTTGCATTCCATTGTTTGTAAATTTCATTCTTTGGATTTGGGAGACAAGAACCCAGAAAGAAATTAGCAGTTAACTATTGGATCTGCTGTGACACTGGAGGGCATAGCCTGCCAATAAGAGCTGCTACCCACCACTTAATAGTAGTGGAGAAAAATCCAGGTTTGCCTGTTGTGACTCCTGCAGCTGATGCTGGCAGGCATCCCCTGCCTTGATTAGCTGCTAACACTAAAATGAGCTTTCTTAGCTGCAGAAACCTGCAACTTATGCAGACCCCACCCACCAGCAGAAGCAGAAAAACTCCAGTGTTTGTGGGACTGAGCAATCAGTAATTATGTTCAGCTAGGGTCCCATTTGAGGAGTATAAGATATTTCCTCCATATTTCATAGATCTTTCCTCTCTCTCAAAGAAATTTGTATATGATAGCTGTTATTGACCAGGGTCCTCAGTCCCCTCTGTATGCATTCACCACCTCCACTGACCATCTACTAGGTACACAGTATGTGTGGAGCACAACAGGGACATTGTGGCTAAAAAGGAGGCCCAGTTTTGAACTTAATGGAATTAATAAGGCTAAAATGCAGTCACTATCTACATGAAAAAGATACTGTAGTTTCCCACCCCCTTATCCTCAGGGGATATGTTCCAAAACTCCAGTGGATGCCTGAAAGAACACATAGGACCAAACCCTATATATACTGTTTTTTCTTATACATACTATGATAAAGATTAATTTATGATTTAGGCACAGAAAGAGAATAACAACAACAATATAACAGCAAGTATAACACTATTCTATAACACAATTTATGTAAATGTGGTCTCAAAATATTTTTTTTTTTTTTTTTTTTTTTTGGTACTGGGGATTGAACTCAGGGGCACTCAACCACTGGGTCACAACCCCAGCCCTTTTTTTTTTTTTTTTGTATTTTATTTAGAGACAGGGTCTCACTGAGTTACTAAGTGCCTCGCCATTGCTGAGGCTGGCTTTGAACTCGCGATCCTCCTGCCTCAGCCTCCCAAAGTGCTGGGACTACAGGCGTGCGCCACCGCGCCCGGCCCTCAAAATATTTTCTTATACTGTGTTAGAACTTCGTCGTTAGAACTTGTGATGAGGACATGAGATACGATACATACATGATGAGATGAAGTGAGGTGACTGACACAGGCATTATGAAGAAATAAGGCTACCATTGGCCTTTTTACTGGACTAGAAGCACTGTAATACTACAATCTGACAGCCAAGATGGCTACCAAGTGACTAACAGGAAGGTAGTGGATACATACAATAAGGTACACTGGTCAAAGGGATGAATCATGGTCTGGGCTGGATGGAACAGGACAGCATGGGATTTCATCACCCTACTCAGAATGGGATACAACTTAAAAGTTATGAATTGCTTATTCCTGGAATTTTCCATTTAAAAATTTCAGATCATGGCAGACCACAGGTAACTGAAACTATAGAAAGCCACACATAGGGTGGATTAATGTATTACTCACAAGAAAGACATAACAAGGCTTAGTAACTTTGGTCCAATCCTTTTCTTCTGACTTTTTAGGGAAATTTTCCTTTCCAGGATCTTGGCTAAGAGAAGAAAAGTGTGGAAAGTACATGGATTGAGGTGGGGGAGTAATGAGTTCACCTACCAAGCCTGAGATCTGCTTTGTCTTAATGGTGATCCTATCTTGGAGGAAGGTAAGGGTGAGGCAGGCAATCCTCTAAGACAAAAGAAACACTCCCAATAAGCACTTTTAGCATGTGTTCAACCCTGGGGGAAATGTGGTACTTCAGTGGAAGTAGAAAACCTTGTTTTCTAATCTCACATTAGAACAGTACTAGTGTTGTTTAGCTGGGTTTATCACTCTTTTTTTTTTTTTTTTCTAAAGTTCATTTTCCTTATTCATGAGAATTAACTAAAATAATAAACAATAAAAAAAAAACTTTGTAATGCCCAAGATCCTACATTGTGAGGTATAAGACACTATTTAGTAACACACCCTAGTCTGTCACTGTCTTCCAGCAGTTGTCTGACTGTTCCACAGTCACTGTTCCTAGGACATGAGCTCAGGGATGGCAGTGTGGTGACAGAGTCTGTGTTCTCTAGGCATCTGGCCAGCCTCAGCTGGAGTCTACTCTCTGTGGAGATGCAGGGCAGATTTATTATTTATTTATTTATTTATTTACTTACTTACTTACTTATTTTTGTAATGGGGATTTAACCCACAGGTGCTTTACCACTGAGCTACATCCCCAGCCCCAGACAGGGTCTCACTAAGTTGCTGAGGCTAACCTTGAACTTGCAATCCTCCTGTCTCAAGCGAGTTGCTAAGATTACAGGCATGCACTATTGCACCTGGCTGACAAGGCAGGTATATTTAACCATACTTCTGGGCACTGGGATCACTATTTCCTCAATGTGGCTGGACCTCCACTATAGCCATCCATGTATTTCTTCCTAGGGAATCTTCTGTTCCTTGAAATTTTCTGTTTCTGCAGCATCCAGCCCCAGATTCTGCACAGCTTCCTAGGCCTGGTCTTTTAGGGTATGTGTATAGATCTATACTTTGCTAATTCTAGACCTTCTTGGCCATCCTGACCATATTCCACTATCTAACCACTAGTCTCCCCCATCTCTCTGCTAACCTGTTCTGTGTGCTAAGATTGCTGGGGGAAGCTAGGGCAAAGACTTCTTGCTCCTCATCATATGCATGGCCTTCACTTCGCATGTGTCCTGTAGAGATTGCTGAGATGTCTTTAGCCTGTGCTGACATAGCCACCAGTGAACTGGAGATCTTTGCATTGGGTGTGTTGGTGATGTTGGTGCCCTCCTTTTTTCTGCTTACTTATGCTTGCACTGAGGTGGCTTCAGTAAAAACTGAGTTCCTCTGCAGCTCCCACTTACTTGTTGTGACCCTCTACTATCTTTTTTTTTTGGACCAGGGATTGAACAAAGGGGCACTTGACAACTGAGCCACATCCCCAGCCCTATTTTTTTGTATTTTATTTAGAGACAGGGTCTTGCTGAATTGTTTAGTGCCTCACTTTTTGCTGAGGCTGGCTTTGAACTCTTTTTTTAAAATATTTATTTATTGGTTTTAGTTGTACACAATGTGTTTATTTTTTCGTGGTGCTGAGGATCGAACCCGGGCCACACATGTGCTAGACAAACACTGTACCACTGAGCCACAACCCCAGCCCCATGGCTTTGAACTCTTGATCCTTCTGCCTCAGTCTCCTGAGTTTCTGGGATTACAGGCGGATGTCACCACACCCGGCCTATCTTTAGCTCCGTGAAGGCTAAATGCATCTCCTCTCCAAAGCAGAAAGCTGTTTCTCATGACTGACACTGTCCTCACACCAGTGCTTGTTGTGCCCCGCGGCTTGGGACCCCCAAGAAGACCACCAGAGTCCTTGGTCAATGTAAATAACAAAGAGTCATTTATTAGCAAGCTCGAGCTTGGTCCTCCGCGCACTCGGTAACCGGTGACGCTAAGAGGCCCCGAACCCGGATTTAGCAGGGTTTTTATAATGAAATACATACAAGTTAAGGGGGGCTTTACAGAACTCTTTTGATTGGTTAACATATAAAGTCACGTACAAAGCATTACTTTTGAGTTCTGGGTCAGCCTGACTGCTAGGGGAAGGGTGATCAGCCATCCGGTTTTACAAGCTAGACAAAATAAGGAACAAGAATAAGTTTTGGGTCAGTCTGACTGCTAGGGGAAGGGTAATTTTTTTTTTTTTTTTTTTTTTTTTTGGTACCGGGGATTGAACACAGGGGCACTCGACCACTGGGCCTCATCCCCAGCCCTTTTTTTGTATTTTATTAGAGACAGGGTCTCACTGAGTTGCTAAGTGCCTCGCCATTGCTGAGGCTGGCTTTGAACTCGCGATCCTCCTGCCTCAGCCTCCCAAAGTGCTGGGATTACAGGCGTGCGCCACCGCGCCCGGCTGGGAAGGGTAATTTTTCAAAAAACTGAGGACAGTTTTGGGAAAGACTTATGTTTACACAAGCGTTTGCATTTTTCACCTTTCATGCTGAACCCCTATAATATATAGCCTAAGGAATGAAATGGTGAAGGGGGCAGTCATCAGAGTACTAGTACTGGTACAGAGTTTTTGTTATGATGGAGGTTTCAAGGACTCCTGCTGATTCACCCTGAAGGTAACCCTTGCTGGAGGGTACATAAGCACCCTCCTTAATTTTTTCTTACAGTCTCCATAAATTTAATCTGATTTTCTCTCTTAACAGTTATGGCCTGTTTGGTTTTTTTGTTTGTTTGTTTGTTTTTTGGTACCAGGGATTGAACTCAGGGCCACTGGGCCACATCTCCAGCCCTTTTTTGTATTTTTATTTAGAGACAGGGTCTCACTGAGTTGCTAAGTGCCTCACCATTGCTGAGGCTGGCTTTGAACTTGTGATACTACTGTCTCAGCCTCCCAAGTGCTGGGATTACAGGTGTGCACCACTAAGCCTGGCTGGCCTGTATGTTTTTATTATGATTCTTGCATTGAAAAATAACAGAAAGTGAGCAGGGGATGTAGATCAGTGATAGAGCACTTTCCTAGCATACAAAGGCCCGGGGTTCAATCCCCAGTACTGAAAAAAAAATCACACACACATACACACATAATAATGAAATAAAAAGCAACAAAAAATAACAAAAAAAGTAATAGAAACTAACCAAGCTAACTGTAGTGAACAGATGTTTGTTGCCTACTTCTTGTAATCCTTCTTCCTCCATTTGATTATTGCTCCTCCTCCTCCATCCTGAGACTCAAATATCTTTGGGGTATACATACTTCTACCATACAGACCATATATTTAAGAAGTAGCACTAATTTGCTCAATCCATCAACACATTCTGCCCTTCTAACCTTAGTGAAGTTTTATGGGGAGAGGACAGTAACTAAGTTTACCCAATTTGAATGAATGTCAGAGTTCGTGCCTAGAAAGCTAGCATATAGATTCTGTGCTATTATGAACAAGGAACATATAGACTTGGGAGCTATTGGTAGCCATCTTGCAATCTCATGGAACTAAGATAAAAAATACAAGGGAATGGTGGAATTGAGAGAATGATGTATGTGTTTATCCACTTTCCTGGTCTCATGCTATGGAGCAGATTGGAAAACAACTTCTTCAACCCTGCCATCTTCCTCCAACCCCTGTCTTTTCATGGTTTCTTTCTTTTTTTTTTTTTTTTTTTTTTTTTTTTTTTTTTTTGTACTAGGGATTGAACTCAGGGACACTTGACCACTGGGCCACATCTCCAACCCTTTTTTGTATTTTATCAGAGATAGGGTCTCACTGAGTTGCTAAGTGCCTCAACATTGCTAAGGCTGGCTTTGAACTTGCCATCCTCCTGCCTCAGCCTCCCAAGTGCTGGGATTACAGGCATGTGCCACCATACCCCTGGCTTTTCACGATTTCTTAAGGTGGAATATTGATAACTAATTTGACAATTTTTAAAATACAAGCATTATACCTATAAGTTCCCTTTAAGAACTGCCTTAGCTTTATCACATAAGTTTTAGTACATTGTGTGAGTTCATTCATCTGAACATATTTTCTAGATTTATTTTTTATTTCTTACTTCACTTACTGGTTATTAAAGAGTGTTATTTAATCTCTGCATGTTTATGAGCTCCTCAAATTTGTTACTGATTTCAAATTATTTCTGTGGTGGATAAGAAACTCTATCTTTCAATTATTTTATATTAATCAAGGTTTGTTTTATGGTTTAGTATATGGTCTATCCTAGAAAATATTCCATTTATATTTGTAAAGAATGATTATTCTGCCCTTGTTAGGTGGAGTGTTCTTTTGTGTGTGTGTGTGTGTGGTACTGGGGATTGAACTCAGGGGCACTGGACCACTGGGTCACATCCCCAGCCCTTTTTTGTATTTTATTTAGAGACAGGGTCTCACTGAGTTGCTAAGTGCCTCCCCATTGCTGAGGCTGGCTTTGAACTTGCGATCCTTCTGCCTCAGCCTCCCAAAGTGCTGGGATTACAGGCGTGCGTCACCGCGCCCGGCAGGTGGAGTGTTCTTTATAGATGACTCTGTCAGGTCTAGTGGGTTACATCATTGTTCATGCTTTCTCTCTTCCCTTGTTAATCTTCTGCATAATTATTCTATAAAATTTTAGTTGGTTTGGGTAACTAAAACAAATTACCATAGACTGGATGGTATGCACAACAGAAATTTATTTCTCACATTTCTTGAAAGTTTGAGATCAGGAGGCCAGCATGGTCAGATTATGGTGAGGACATTCTTCTTGGTTTGCAGATAATCATCTTGCTGTGTCCTTCTCACAAGGCAAAAAGCAGACAAAAATTAGTTTTTTTTTTTTTTGTCTCTCCTAATAAAGACATTAATCACCTCAAAATGGTTCCACAATCATTACCTCCAAAGGCCTCATTTCCCAATGAAAACATCCTTCTGGGGATTAGAGTTTCAACATGTGAATTTTAGGGGAACACATACATGAGGTCCATAACAATACATTACTTAAAGTGGGTTAATGAAATTTTCAAATATAATTATTTAATTTCCTTTTTCTCCCTTCAATTTCTGTCAGCTTTTAATTCATGTAGTTTTGCAATATAAACACACAGTGTATACCCCTGATGAAAGGGCCCCTTTTATCACTGTAAAACATCCCTGTTTACCTCCCTATTTCTAGTAATATTTTTTTGTGTGTTTGAAAGTCTATTTGTCAAATAATACATAGCCAGTTCAGCTTTCTATGGTTACTGTATGAATGTCTTTTTTTCCAATACTAGGGATTGTGCTTTACCCCTAAGATCCATCCCCAGTACTTTTTATTTTTAATTTTATTTTTTGGTACCCAGGGGAAATTTATACCACTGAGCCACATTCCTAGCCCTTTTTTTTTTTGAGACAGGGTCTCACTAAATTCCTTAGGGCCTCTCTAAATTGCTGAGGTCTGCCTTGAATTTGTAGTCCTCCTGTCTCAGCCTCCCAAGCTGCTGGGGTTACAGGCATGTGCCAGCGTGCCCAGATTTTTTTATTTTAATTTCAGACAGGTTCTCACCAAGTTGCTGAAAGTGGCTTTGAACTTGAAATCCTCCTGCCTCAGCTGTTTGAATCACTGGGATTGCAGGCATGTGCCGGCTATATGCATATCTTTTCCATACTTTTATTTTCAATCAATCTGTTTGTATCTTTGAACCTAAAATGCGTCACTTATAGATAACATAGAGTTTTTTTTTTTTTTTTTTTTTTTTTTTTTTTTGTGGTTACCGGGGATTGAACTCAGGGGCACTCGACCACTGGGTCACATCCCCAGCCCTTTTTTGTATTTTATTTAGAGACAGGGTCTCACTGAGTTGCTAAGTGCCTCACCATTGCTGAGGCTGGCTTTGAACTCGCGATCCTCCTGCCTCAGCCTCCCAAAGTGCTGGGATTACAGGCGTGCGCCACCACGCCCGGCTTAGAGTTCATTTTTATTTGTTTTTTCCTTTTGGACAATCTGCACATCTCATTGGGTTGTTTAATCCATTCCCATTCAGTATTCTAGCCAGTGATTCTTCAGGAAAGACTCGCCAGAGACTGGTGGGAAGGCACTTTCTTCCTCTTGGAAAATTCATAGGAAGTCCATCTCTCCCTCTGGATGTGAGCAAAGAAGAACTGTCAGAGTTTGAACCAATCCACAGTAGGTACTCAAGAAGTGTAAGCTGCCTGGTACCGAAAACCGGGCAGAAAAACTCTCGGAGGCAGAGTTAAGCTTTTACTACTTTTACTTCTACTTTCTTAGAGAGAGCTTAGAGAGGGAAAGAAAGATTTTTCTTCTTAGCTTAGAGAGAAAGAAAGATAGAGCTTAGATTAGAGCTTAGCTTAGAGTAAGATTAGAGCTTCTTTCTTCTCTCTTCTTTCTTCCTTCTTTCTTCTGTCTTCTGTCTTCCTCAGGAGCCTCGGCCTAACTCTGACCAGTCATTTCTCTTCTGTCTTCTATCTGGTTTCTCTTCTGTAACCGCTCTGCCTACGTTCTGGCCGCTCTGATTCTGACTGACCGAGTGACTGCCCGACGGACCGAATGAATTCGTTCTCCTAACTCGGACCTCTTTCACCCGGTTATATACCTTCAGGTTTGCGGGTGCCTACAGGTGCGTCACATACATATCAGGTGGAACTTATGGCTTCCAGCTAGCTACAACAGCCCTTCCTAATTAGGGCTCCTTCAAAGAAGGTGCCCTTAAGTACCTACCACAGTACTCAGAGTTTGAACCACTGAGATGGGAAATGAGTTGCCTAGATTCCCCACCCCCCACAGTGACTCCTAGGGAACCTGATCTCTCCCTTCCAGTATGATTGGATGGTGCTAGCAGTGCTAGTAATCCTGAGCTCTGAGCCATAAACTCAGGAACTACCAATGCTGAGGAAGGGTCCTAATACCCTATGAAGACGGAGCATGGTTCCTACACTCTTCAAAGTTTCCTTTCTCTTCAATAAAATGCTGCTCTGAAACTATAGAACATGACTGCATCCATTCACTGAGTTGGAATTGTGCGATCATAACATCTGAGTCCATTCTCCTCGACTCCCTGAGCAGCAGACAGAATACCTTCTTAGACAATGGATTAATAGAGTGTTGTTCAAGGGATATATTTCTATTCTTGCATAATGGGATAATTCTCCCACAGATAGGTGAAGAGATAGAGGTTCCATGGGCAGGGAAGAGGATTAAAGACTTCATGGGAGGGAAAAAGGATAAGTAATACATTACAGAACCTGGAAGCTTCATTTCAAATATCTGATAAAGACAGAATGTTCATGTCCCTTGATCACCATCAAAATACTTATTTTGAAGCTCTAATTCCCTGGTGTAGCTATATTTGGAGATGCAACCCTGAAAGAATTAAGGTAAAATGAGGCCATTAGGATGGGGCCCTGATCTGATGGGATTCATGTCTTTAAAAGAAGAGACACCAGCCAGCTCTCTCTCTGAATACATGTACTGAGGAAAAAAGCCATGCAATGACATACTAAGAAAGACAGCTGTTTGCAAGTAGGAAGCCCTCACCAGAAGTGGAATTTACCAGCACCTTGGTCATGAACTTCTATCCTCCAGAACTGAGAGAAAATAAATGTCTATTATTTAAGCCACCAAGTCTGTGGTTTTTTTTTAGGGCAGCACGAGCAGATTCACACAACATTAAAAACATCCCTAACACTTGTCCACTCCCAATATATTCATGGGGGGTTGTAAAAAACAATGCTAAAGGGGAAAAGACTGTGATTCTAGGATCTGCAGGAGGAGGGGTCTTGGTTGGTGGAAACATGGATGATTTTCAACTCTGTATGAGCTCTGAGTAGTGTTTGTCTTAGAGTTCCCCAGTAATAGTACCTTCAGCAGCCTGCCCTTTTTTTTTTTTTTTTTGCAAAGCCTTAAAGAAACTCATCCTTGTGCAGAGTAGCACTCAGATTTCTCAAGCTCTTTCTCTGCTAGCTCCCTTTTCAGACAGCTTCCCCACACAAACTGCTTTGAGGTTCCTGAACTTTGAATTATCTGTTCTTTATTGAGCAAGGATATGTTTTCAATTACCTCTACTTTGCCATAGTTTCAGAATCTCCTCCTGACAGGAAGCTGGAGCAAGTTCAAGTTTATAGGTGAAAGCAAACATTCTTTAAATAATTTTGTATTTAACTATTGTACTGATTATTTTTCCACTTAACTGACTCTGAGTTTTAAAATACATTATTTGAGCTGTATGTGGTGGCACATGCCTGTAATCCCAGTGACTGGGGAGGCTGAGGCAGGAGGACTGCAAGTTCAAGGCCAGCCTCAGCAATTTAGCGAGACCCTGTCTCAAAATAAAAAAATTTTAAAGGGCTGGGGATGTGGTTCAGTGGATAAGTGCTCCTAAGTTCAATCTCCAGGATCCACTCCCAAATATACTGTTGAGTTCTTTATTGAGGAGTTAATTTAGGAATAATGGCCATACTTATTCATACACAGCAAGAGTAGGAATTTATATTCTATAAAAAATTCAGTTAAAATATATATTTGTGGGCTGGGGTTGTGGCTCAGTGGCAGAGCGCTCGCCTAGCATGTGCACAGCCCGGGTTCGATCCCCAGCACCACGTAAAAATATTGTGTACAACTAAAGCAAATAAATAAATATTTTAAAAATATATATGTATATACATATATATTTATATATATGTATATACATATATATTTATATATATATATACACACACACATATATATATACATATATATTTTTGTGTATATACATATATATTTGTTTTTAGGGATGGAAATCTAGTATTCAAAGAAAGCATTCATTTAGGTTGCAGAAACAAGATCAGGTGCACAGTTTTATTCTGCTATTGTATCTTCATTTTCTTCTACCAGAGTTGTTCTCTAAAGAACCTGTAATAGGGGCTGGGATTGTGGCTTAGTGGTAGAGTGCATGCCTTGTATGTGTAAGGCAGTGAGTTCGATCCTCAGCACCACATAAAACTAAATAAATAAATAAAGATATTGTGTCTACCTACAACTAAAAGTATTTTTTTTTAAAAAAAAACTGTAATAGTTTCAAACCAAAAAAATTTCCTTTCTATCAAAGACCCAAGTATAAAGATAAAATTAAAAAACTTTTAGAAGGAAATGTATGTGTAAATATTTTTTTAAATATTTATTTATTGCTGGGCACGGTGTCACACGCCTGTAATCCCAGCACTTTGGGAGACTGAGGCAGGAGGATCGTGAGTTCAAAGCCAGCCTCAGCAATGGGGAGGCACTTAGCAACTCAGTGAGACCCTGTCTCTAAATAAAATACAAAAAAGGGCTGGGGATGTGACCCAGTGGTCGAGTGACCCTGAGTTCAATCCCCAGTACCACAAAAAAAAAAAAAAAAAAAAAAAAAAAAAAAAAAAAAAAAAAAATTTATTTATTTATTTTAGTTGTACACAAAGCCTTTATTTTTACGTGGTGCTGAGGATCGAACCCGGGGCCGCGCACGTGCTAGGCGAGCACTCTACCGTGGAGCCACAACCCCAACCCGTGTGTAAATCTTCAAGACCTTGGATTTGCAATAGATTCTTAGATCAACACCAGAAGTACAAAGAACAAAGAATAAATAAATAAATAAATAAAGTGGAAACAACTCAAATGTCCATCAACGGATGCATAAAATGTGACATACTCACACAATGGAATATTATTCAGTCATAAAAATGAATAAAGTACTAATATATGTTATAGCACAGGCAAACTTTGTAAACATTATGCTATGTGAAAAAAAGGCAGATACAAAAGCCACATATTATATGACTCCATTCATATGAAATGTTCAAAATAGGCAAATACACAGGAAAAGAAAGCATATCAGTGGTGATAAGGGGCCTGAAAGAGAGGAAAATAAGGAGTCTGCTTAATGGGTACAGGTCTTCTTTTGGGGATGGTAAAAATATTCTGCAGTTAGATAGCAGTGATAGTTGATACTGTGAATGGACCAGAAACCACTGAATTGTATGCTAGTTGAGTATCTCTTATCCAAAATGAATGGGACCAGAAGTGTTTCCAATTTGGGAATATTTATATATAGTTATTCAGATATCTTGGAGATAGGATCCAAGTCTAAACACAAAATTAATTTATTCTTCATATATATCTTATACACATAGACTTAAATTAATTTTTTTCCAGTATTGAGGGTTGAACCCAGGGTCTTGTGCATTATAAAAAAGCACTCTGCCAGTCAGTTACATCTCCAGCCTTTTGTTGAAATCTTAGTTTGAGACAGGGTCTTTCTAAGTTGCCCAGGTTGGCCTTGAACTTGCAAACCTCCTAACTTCAGCTGCCTGAGTAGCTGTGATTATAGGCATGCGCCACTGTGCCCAGCTCCTATTGGTAATTTTATACAATATTTTAAAATAACTATTTTCATAACAAATTAGGTCAAATGTGGTATTCAGTAGGTATTTCTGTCAGAACTTTCAGAATTTGAGCTGGGCACAGTGGCCCATGCCTGTAATCCCAGTGGCTTGGAAGGCTGAGGCAGCAGGATTGCAAGTTCAAAGCCAGCCTCAGCAATTTAGCAAGGCCCTAAGCAATTTAGCAATACCTTGTCTCAAAATTAAAAAATAAAATAAAAAAGGACTAGGAATGTGGCTCAGTGGTAAAGCACCCATGGATTCAATCCCCCAGTACCAAAAAAGAAAAAAGAGAAGGTTGGGGATGTGGCTCAGTAATTAAACCCCTCTGGGTTTAATTCCAATACCAATAAATAAATAAAATACCAAAAATAAATCCCAAGAAATGTATTAAAGTGATACAATTTTGTAACATATTAATGCAATTGCATATGAGTTGAGTGGGTGCTGTCTTTTGAAATCAAACCAGGTAATGTTTTTCTCCTTCCATTATGAACTGTGTTGGTTTCAAAGGTGAACTCAATGCCTTTCCAGTATCCCAATAGGCTTTTCTTTCTTTCTTTCTTTCTTTCTTTTGTTTGTTTTTTTGTTTTGGGGGGGGTGCTAGGTATTGAACCCAGGGCCTCACACATGCTAGGCAAATACTCTCACACTAAGCCACATCCCCAGCCTGCAGTAGACTTAATTTTCACTGTAACTTTTAAATAATTGTGGTCACTGTGCCATTGAACATTTATGTGTAAACTCGTTTTCTTTTTTTTTTTTTTTTAATTTTAGGATTTTCTAATGTTTATTTATTAGTTGTACACAATGCATTTATTTATTTTGAATTTATTTTTACGTGGTGCTGAGGATCAAACCTGGGCCGTGCACGTGCTAGGCAAGCGCTCTACCGCTGAGCCACAACCCTAGCCCTGGTTTTCTTTTTTTATGGAACAAATAACATTTTTAAATGTGGATTTTTTTTAAAAATATATTTATTTATTTACTTCAGTTGTACACAATGAAATGCATTTATGTTTACGTGGTGCCGAGGATCGAACCCGGGCCGCACACGTGCGAGGCGAGCACTCTGCTGCTGAGCCACAACCCCAGCCCCTTAAATGTGGATTTTAAAGCTTTTTACTCTTCAATGTGTATTTTCTTCAAACAAGATTTTTACCCATAATCTTTTCAAACAACTTGTGAACAAATGTTCACTTTTTCTCATTTACTAAGAAGATACCTGCAAATATCCCATTGTAATCATAGGTTTACAATTAATCAGGTTTACAAATTTTCCAAATAATTTCATGTCAAAAATAATTATTATCATAAGCTTTCAACGAAGTAAGGTATTTTACTTTACATGCTTGTATTGTTACAGCTATTATTTTGATCATCATTCATCCTTTACTCATACCAAAATGTACATCATGCTGGTGTGAGTCTCCTCAAAATAAAAATAAAAAGGGCTGGGGATGTAACTCAGTGATAAAGCACCCCTTGGGTTTAATCCCTGGTAAAACCCCATATGCACACCAAATCAATAAGCTCTGTAAAAGATTATGTATACCAGCAACTTTAAAAAGACATTTTATTTGGAATTACATAAAATACAATCCTTACCCACTGAGATGAAGTGGTTGTAGTTCTCCAGAATCACATCCCTATACAAGGTCCTCTGAGCAGGGTCCAGGTGCTGCCACTCCTCTTGGAAGAAACCTACAGCCACAACCATGAATGACACTGGCCCCTTTAAAAGTATATTTGTGGGGCTTGGGCTGTAGCTCAGTGGCAGAACGCTTACCTAGCACGTGTGAAGCACTAGGTTTGATCCTTAGCACCACATACAAATAAACAAATAAAATAAAGGCTTTTTGTCCATCTACAACTACAAAACAATTTTTTTAAAAATTTCTACAATGAGCCGGGCGTGGTGGCACATGCCTGTAATCCCAGCACTTGAGAGGCTGAGGCAGGAGGATCTTGAGTTCAAAGCCAGCCTCAGCAATGGCGAGGCACTTAGCAACTCAGTGAGACCCTGTCTCTAATAAAATACAAAAAAGGGCTGAGGATGTGGCCCCAGTGGTCAAGTGCCCCTGAGTTCAATCCCTGGTACCAAAAAAAAAAAAAAAAAAAAAAAAATTCTACAATTAGCCAAATTGGACAACATGCAATGTTTGAAACCTAATACCTTGTTATGTTCACTATAAACACCTGAAGAGAAAATGTCACACATAGCACATGTAATCTGGAATTTTTTTTTTTTTTTTGCATTTTATGTTGTGGAAGAACAAATAATAGAAGTATACTATCCAAGCCGGGCGTGGTGGCGCACGCCTGTAATCCCAGCACTTTGGGAGGCTGAGGCAGGAGGATCGCGAGTTCAAAGCCAGCCTCAGCAATATCGAGGCACTTAGCAACTCAGTGAGACCCTGTCTCTAATAAAATACAAAAAAAGGGCTGGGGATGTGACCCAGTGGTCGAGTGCCCCTGAGTTCAATCCCCGGTACCACACACACACACACAAAAAAAAAAGAAGTATACTATCCATATACTAATCTTTGATTCATGAAAAAAAATCTGAGGCTCCTCAATGTGCCTGGAATTGTCTCATTTCTAGTAATATAAAAATGAATTTTTGGCTATTCAGTGTATTATTCATCAGTAGGCACTGTAAGCAAAAATAACCAACACAGTTTCAACACCATTAGGAAAACACAAATAACTGGGATGGAAGCAGAACTCAAATGGATCAGCAAGCTTTCCTTTATTCTGCAGTGGAGTCAATCAGTTAGGCATTGTAAGAGTTCATTCTCTGGGTAGAAAAATGGCCTTTGGTTACAGAAGGGGTTTGAGTTTTATAGTAGAAACTGCAGACATGCTGATCAGACAATCAGGGAACTAGTTGTGCAGGTTGAAATTTTAACTCAAGAAGGCAGTTGTAAAATGTTTGAAACTCATTGTTACTGGGAGGAGGTGGGAACTCAGATGCAGAGAGATGAAAACTCAAATCCCATTCACTGCATTTCTTCTTCCACTAGGATTCATTGTTTCCCAGAGTTTCTCTATCTACTATGCCTCTGTTCAGGACTAATTGGCAGTGGGGGAAGGTCAAAATTTAGGGCCCAGGCTTCAGTATCCGCTTCCTTCCTTCAGTGCTCATTTTTCCTAGAAAAGGATTTACTGGGAAAGGTTTAATGTTTGGCTAATTTCTCTCCCTCCTCCTGAGCCACACAGTCTTTCCATTTTTCTGGGGGCTATCTTGTAGGAATATCATTTTCCATAACCCTTCAGCACTCTGCGAACAAATTTTCAAACTATCATATGTAATTGAACCAACAGTGGTAATCATGAGCTTCTTTCATTTACATAAATTACAGTCAGAAACAGAATCTGCAAGTCTTTTTTTTTTTTTTTTTTTTTTGTACCATTGATTGAACCCAGGAGCACTTAAGTACTGTTCACATCTCCAGTCCTTTTTTTAAATGTTTTATTTAGAGACAGGGTCTCGCTGAGTTGCTTTGGGACTTGCTAAATACCTGAGGCTGGCTTTGATTCTGTGATCCTCCTGCACCGCTGCCATAGCACCCAGCCATAATCTGAATATCTTTTTTTTTTTAATTAATTTATTTGTTTTAGTTGTATACAATGCCTTTATTTTTATGTGGTGCTGAGGATCAAACCCAGGCTGCGCACTTGCAGGCAAGTGCTCTACCGCTGAGCCACAATCCCAGCCCCCAGAATCTGAATATCTTGACTTTCTTTTTTTTTTTTTTTTTTTTTGGTACTGGGGATTGAACTCAGGGGCACTTGACCACTGGGCCACATCCCCAGCCCTTTTTTGCATTTTATTTAGAGACAGGGTCTCACTGAGTTGCTAAGTGCCTCGCCATGGCTGAGGCTGGCTTTGGACTCGCAATCCTCCTGCCTCAGCCTCCCAAAGTGCTGGGATTACAGGTGTGCGCCACCGCGCCCGGCTTGACTTGACTTTCCATACAATAACCCAAAGGCTTACCAGTAGTAAACATTTATTTTTATATTTTTGTTAAAGTCAGGACTAAAATTGAAGTTTTTCCAAAGGAGAATGTCCTTTGACATCTATTAAACATGAAAGCTCTTGGGCTGGGGTTGTGGCTCAGCGGTAGAGCGCTCGCCTAGCACATGCGTGGCCAGGGTTCGATCCTCTAGCACCACATGCAAATAAATGCATTGTGTACAACTAAAGCAAATAAATAAATATTTTTTTAAAAATGAAGGCTCTGTAAACTTGCACTTTATGAAGGCTTGATTGTAACTCTTAATGAATTCACCTAAAATTACAAAGCAAAACAACACTTAAGCAAAACTTATACTTTCATTCAACAACTAATGAAGTTAATCCTTACCATTTCAACAACGAATATTATTAGACTCACAAGTAAGGGGACAAGGAGGAGGAAAAGTGGGGGGAGGAAGAGTTGTTGCTTTTGTTGTTGAAGACCAAAGTGCCATCTCATTTCCAAATGTGTAATGGACATATTTTCCAATCTCAAACTATATAATCCTAGCAGCGTTTTCTGAACCTCAGTGCAAGTCAAATCACCATATTTCAAAATCTATTTAAGTGTACAACTAAGAAGATTTGACCAAATCTTTATTTGGAAGTGATTCAAACAAAGATTTGTTAGTAATGATACACTAAAAGGTAAATACAAAAAGAAGACTGAGACAGGACTCTATAAATGGCTTACAAGGGGAAAATATGCTTAATTAAAGTCATATGCCAGATAGGCATGATAACACATGCCTGTAATCCCAGCTATTTGGGAGGCTGAGGCATGAAGATTACAAGTTTGAAGACAACCTGGACAATTCAGCAAGACCCTGTCTCAAAATAAAGTTTATAAAAAGGGCTGGGGCCGGGCGCGATGGCGCACACCTGTAATCCCAGCACTTGGGAGGCTGAGGCAGGAGGATCGCGAGTTCAAAGCCAGCCTCAGCCATGGCAAGGCACTTAGCAACTCAGTGAGACCCTGTCTCTAATAAAATACAAAAAAGGGCTGGGGATGTGACCCAGTGGTCGAGTGCCCCTGAGTTCAATCCCCAGTACCAAAAAATAAAAAAAGAAAGGAAGGAAGAAAGAAAGAAATTCAAGACAAAGAGATGAAAGAAAGCAATGGGCAAATACTTCAGGTAAAAGCAATTAAAGGAAAGCAATAGTGGCCTTATTTATATTACAGGGAAATTTGTAGCCTTAATCTTGCCCTTAACTTAATGGTATGAAAATAATTATCACCCAGTGATAAATAGAAAAAATAGTAAAGGATAAAAGCCATGTTTTTGCATATCCAAAGACAAAGTCAATTGCTACCTTGGTTATAGAAAACAAACTCTTGAGAGAGGCAAGATACTTCTTTCAACTTACAACAGATCAAGGAGATAAAAATTAGCAAATATAGCCATTGCATGGTATTATAAATAGAATATTTCACCCTTTTATTCTAGGAAAATTAACAAAACTTGATGAGACAATGACACTTAAAATTCAATGATATAGCCGGGCGCGGTCGCGCACGCCTGTAATCCCAACACTTTGGGAGGCTGAGGCAGGAGGATCGTGAGTTCAAAGTCAGCCTCAGCAATGGTGAGGCACTTAGCAACTCAGTGAGACCCTGTCTCCAAATTAAATACAAAAAAGGGCTGGGGATGTGGCCAATGGTCGAGTGCCCCAGAGTTCAATCCCCGGTACCAAAAAAAAAAAAAAAAAAAAATCAATGATATTTATTCATGTAAGACTGTCTTGCATGAATAAATATCATGCAGATATAAAATTTAATAATGTAAATTTGTATAATCTAATAATTCTCAACAAACATGTAATACAGGTATCATTATCTTCAACATAAAACATAAGAAAACTGGAGCAAAAGAAAGATGATTAACATGTCCAGGATGGGAACTAAATCATATAACAACAAAAGCATTCATTTCTCATCATGGTCACTAAGAAAGAAAAAAATTTTTTACCACTGAACTACATCCTCAGGCTTTTTCATTTTTTATTTTAAGATAGGTCTCACTAAGTTGCTAAGGGCCTCACTAATTTGCAGAAGCTAGTCTCAAACTTGCCATCCTCCTATTTCAGATTCTCAAGTAGCTGGGATTACAGGCATGCACCACTACATCTGGCCACTAAGAAAATTTTTAATAAATTCTAAAAAACAGAAATGTATTAAAAGTAGCATTTTGGGGCTGGGGTTGTGGCTCAGCGGCAGAGCGCTTGTCTCGCACGTGCGCGGCCCAGGTTCAATCCTCAGCACCATGTAAACATAAATGCATTGCATTGTGTACAACTAAAGTAAATAAATAAATATTTTTTTTAAAAAAGCATTTTGAGACACTACATTCTCAATTTTGAGCTATAAAATTGAAAAAAAAATAGATTATTTTATGTAGGATATGAACTCATTAAAAAAAGAAATAGTTCCATAGGTAAAACTTTGGACAAAAGATAGATATCAAAATTTAAATTACTAGTTATCTGGAATTAAATGTAAGGAAGATACTTGACACGACAATTTTAGGGCCACAAGTAAAGGTATTACAAAATACTTGCCTTTAACTTATTTTTAAAACTAAAAGACTAGGGCTGGGGTTGTGGCTCAGTGGTAGAGCGCTCGCCTAGCATTTTTGCGGCCCGGGTTCAATCCTCAGCACCACATACAAATAAACGCATTGCGTACAACTAAACCAAATAAATAAATATTTAAAAAAAAAAACTAAAAGACTAAAAATAGATTGAGTTATATACTTCTATAAGAGAAATTGGGAAAAAAACAAGAGAAATTGGGAAAAAAACAAGATAAGTTAAGGATAAAAACATAAATGATTATAATTAAAATAAACAAAAAGAAATAAGGAGCCGGGCGCGGTGGTGCACGCCTGTAATCCCAGCACTTTGGGAGGCTGAGACAGGAGGATCACGAGTTCAAAGCCAGCCTCAGCAATGGTGAGGCACTTACCAACTCAGTGAGACCCTGTCTCTAATAAAAATACAAAAAAGGGCTGGGGATGTGGCCCAGTGGTCGAGCGCCCCTGAGTTCAATCCCCGGTACCAAAAAAAAAAAAAAAAAAAAAAAAAAAAAAGAAGAAGGAGCAAGGCTAGATATAAAACTAAAAGCAGTTTGTCAGAACTAGCCCCAGAAAGAGATTAAATCTAAAACTGAAAGCCAGGAGCAGTGGCCCAAGCCTGTAATCCTAGCTACTCAGGAGGCTGAAGCAGGAGGATCACAAGTTGTAAGCCTCAACAATTTAGCAAGACCCAGTCTTAAAATAAAAAGGTCTAGGGATGTGGCTCAGTGGTAGAGCATGCCTGAGTTCAATCCCTAGTACTAGAACTGAAAAAAAAAAAAAAATCTAAAGTTGATGTTAATAACTTTAAAGCAGGGTAATAAAGCAAAAATATAAACACCTTTGAGAAAGTACACTTAACATATCCTATGAAATAAGTATTTACACAAAAGAAACCACAGAAAAAAGGAAATCACAGGGGGAAAAAATCACTTAAATATTTTATTTAACTAGGGAAAGATTTTGACCAAATTATATTGTTACATCATATTTATATATGAATATGTAACAATTAATTCCACTATTATGTATAATTATAATATTTTAATAAAAACATTTAAAAATGCCAAATAAAATAATAGCTGACTATATTGTTATGGCTTAGATTAGGTGTCCCCCAGATGCTCATGTGTGAGCAAGAAAGCTTAGAAATGAAATGATTGGATTATGAGAATCTTAACATAATCAGTGCATTAATCCTCTGATAGAGGTTAACTGATTTGTAACTTTAAGCAAGTGGGATGAGGCTGAAGGAAGTAGGTCATTGGAGATGTGCCTTTGGAGTTTATATTTTATGTGTGGTAAGGAGAGATATCTCTCTCTCTCTCCCTTCCCCTGCCCCCAGCTTCTCTGATGTTCTGCCTTACCTCAGTCCCTGAAGTATAGAGTCAACAGTCTATGGACTGAGATCTCTAAAACCATAAGCCCCAAAGTAAACTTTTCCTTCTATAATTGTTTTTACCAGATTTTTTGGTTGCGGCAGTGAAAAAACTGACTAAAACATACATCTAGAAGTATACTGAAAGAATAATATAGCATGTTCCATTAGAATATGCTACTTATGAAAGTGATAACTTTATGGTTCATAGTAATCTTTCCAACACAATAAGAGTAAGGATCTGATATGTATTCACTGAATAAATGACCAAGTAGTGTTTATCAAGAGTATATATCTTCTTTAACAATAAGAAACTCAGAGATACTGCACCAATATATTAATTTGGGTACAAGATAAATTATGGACGTCACAAGCTAAATGAGTAGACACAAATTTTAAGCATGTTAGTCAACAACAAGTTAGAAATGGAAATGAAAGAAAAAAAGGGGGTTAATATCAAAACCAATAAATTAGGAATAAAATTAGCTTCATTAAAAGAAAATGACATTTGGGCTGGGGATATAGCTCAGTTGGTAGAGTGCTTACCTCGCATGCACAAGGCCCTGGATTCAATTGTCAATTTTTTTTCAAAAAAAAAGAAAAGAAAATGACATTTGAGCAAAGTCCTAGAGAATCATAAAACATACTGAATTAATCCAATAGAAAGCAGAAAAAGAACAAGAACAGCTATTTAGATGACAGACCTAAAGACAATCATATCAATATTCATATTACATATATGAATGTTTTGGGGCTGGGGTTGTAGCTCAGTGGTAGAGCACTTGCCTAGCATGTGTGAGGCCTTGGGTTTGATCCCTAGCACCACATAAAACTAAATAAACAAAATAAAAGTATTGTGTCCATCAACAACTGAAAAAAAAAAAAAAAAAAAAAAGAATGTTTGGCTCAAACATCCAAAGGCATGGATTGTCACAGTGGATTAAAAAATACAAAAAAGAAAAAGCAAGGCCTCTTTATATACTACATACAACAAACTCACATTAACATAAAAATAGAAACAAGTTAAAAGGATTGAAAAAAGATGCATCATTACTTTGGGAGGCTGAGGCAGGAGGATCGCGAGTTCAAAGCCAGCCTCAGCAATGGCGAGGCACTTAGCAACTCAGTGAGACCCTGTCTCTAATAAAATACAAAAAAGGGCTGGGGATGTGGCCCAGTGGTCTAGTGCCACTGAGTTCAATCCCCGGTACCAAAAAAAAAAAAAAAAGATGCATCATCATCCATTTTATGCTGCTATAACAGAATACTTGAGGCTAGGTAGTTTATAAAGAACAGAGATTCTTTCTTACAAGAAAGAAGCTGGAAAGTCCAAGTTCAAGGAGCCCTTATCTGACAAGGACTTTTGTGCTGCATAATGCCATGGTGGAAGGCGGAAGAACAAGAAAGGGTGTGCACTTGAGAGAAGGAAGAGGGTGGAACTCATCCTTTTATCCAGAACATAATCCCTTGTAATAATAACATTAATCCATTCATGAGCTCACAGTTCTAATGATTCGATCACCTCTTAAAGGTCCTTCAAACCATAGCAATATACCATGCTAACACTAATCAAATGAAAAAGATACTGTCCTAACAAAATATTAACAGATGAAGCAGATTTCCAAGCAGAATATTACTAAGGATAAAAAGAATCTTTTATGATGATAAAGGAGTTAATTCATCTAGACATAAAAATCCTAAACATTTTCATACTTCAAAAAGCTTCAAAAGCCAGGCAGTGGCGCACGCCTGTAATCCCAGCACTTGGGAGGCTGAGGCAGGAGGATCACGAGTTCAAAGCCAGCCTCAACCACAGCAAGGCACTTAGCAACTCAGTGAGACCCTGCCTCTAATAAAATACAAAAAAGGCCTGGGGATGTGGCCCAGTGGTCGAGTGTCCCTGAGTTCAATCCCTGGTACAAAAAAAAAAAAAAAAAAAAAGCTCCAAAATACATGAAACAAAAACTTATAGAATTACAAGAAGAAATAGACAATTGAATATCTAGTCAAATTTCAAACTCTTTTTTGTAATAACTGATAGAACAAGTAGACAAAACAAACTATATGGATGTCTTAAAAATCTAATCAAAACTATAAACTCAACTAACTTTACCTGACACCCTACAACAGAATACACATTCTTTTCATATTTCTGGTTCATAAAACAAGTCTCAATCAGTATAAAAGGATTCAAGTACATACAGACAGACAGAATACAATAAAAGAAATCAATATTAGAAAGCCAAAAATTTTTCCCACAAAGAAATTCCTGGAGGTAAATGGATGAAGTTGGAAGACATAATGCTAAGTGAAGTTAGTCAGTCTCAAAAATCCAAGTACCAAATGTTTTCTCTGATATAAGGAGGCTAGTTCATAGTATTGTTGGATGGGGGGGTACATAGGAGGACTAGAGGAACACTAGAATGGTCAAAGGGAAGGGAGGGTAAGGGGGGGAGCAAGGGGGAGGGAGGGGGAGAAAAGGAAAAAAAAAGAAAAAAAGAAAAGATGGTTAAATGAGACGGATATCATTTTCCTAAATGCATGATTGAAGACCTGAAGTGTACGAATATACTTTGTATACAAACAGTTGTATGTAAAAGATGCTAAATTCATGCACTATGAGTTGTACACATTAAAAATTATAAAAATAAAAAAATAAAATAAAATAGAAAGAAGACAGAAGCTCCGCAAAAAAAAAAAAGAAAGAAAGAAATTCCTGGACTAGGTGGATTCAACTTGCAAGGTGGATCAGAAATTGGAGACTAACCTGAGCAACTTGGTGAGACCCTGTCTCAAAATAAAAAATAAAAAAAAGGATGGAGATATAGCTTGGAGGTTAAGTTCAATTCCCAGTACCAATTAATTAATTAATTAATTAGTTTAAAATGTAACAGCAATTCAATACAAAATTTTTCAGAAAACTTCAGTGGAGGGGATACTTCCCAACACATTCTATGAAACCAGCATTATTTTGATAGCAAAACACAGCACAAGAAAACTACGGACTAAGCCTAACATAGATGCAAATATTCTTAAGTCAAACAAATTTTAATCTTAGTAAATACAAATCTAACAACATATAAAAGAGTGAGAGATGCACTTGTCCTAGCTATTTGAGAGGCTGACATAGAAGGATCACTTGAGTTCACAGCCTGGGCAACACAGCAAGACCTCCATCTCAAAAAGAGAGAGAGAGAGAGAGAGAGAGAGAGAAGCCCTGTTTACTAATTGGGGGGGAAAAAAACAAACAACAACTCCATAACAACTTTTTAAAATATTTATTTATTTGCTTTAGTTGTACACAATACATTTATTTTTATGTGGTGCTGAGGATAGAACCCGGGCTGCACATGTGCTAGGCGAGTGCTCTACCACTGAGCCACAACCCCAGCCCTCCATAACAATTTAAAGAAGAAAAATACAGCACAGTGGTGTAAACAGACAGCTACTTCATGTATAATAAAAATATAAATAAAAATATTCCCATTGCTCTTCTACACAAAGACATGAAAGGAGGATATACAAAAAGCTAATAAGGTGACTGTAGGAAAAGTGGAGAAAAACAATACAATGTGAACAAATTATTTAAAACTATAAAATTATTAGCCAGGCGCAGTGGCACAAACCTGTAATCCCAGCACTTTGGGAGGCTGAGGCAGGAGGATCGCAAGTTCAAAGCCAGCCTCAGCAATGGTGAGGCACTTAGCAACTTAGTGAGACCCTGTCTCTAAATAAAATACAAAAAAGGGCTGGGGATGTGGCCCAGTGGTCGAGTGCCCCTGAGTTCAATCCCTGGTACCACAAAAAAAAAAAAAAAAAAAAAACTATGAAATTATTATTTAAAATTATGAAATTTTAAAAATATAACAAGTAAGTGGTGTACACCTACAATCCCAGCTACTTGGGAGGTTGAGGTAGGAGCCCAGCATGGGAATTTAGCAAGACCCTGACTCAAAATTTAAAATAGAAAGGGCTGGGCATGTAGCTCAGTAGTAGGTACCACAAAAAAGAATGAATGGACAGCTGACCAGATGAACAGGAAAACTGAGAAATGTAGTGGTTTAGAATGAATCCTAGGGCTAGGGGTGTAGATCAGTGGTACAGCACTTGCCTAGAATGAATCCTGTTGCTTTTAGTCATTTGTATGACTGCTAAGCAGTGTTAACATCTGACAGGGAATAAAGGAATATGACTACTTTCATCTTAGATCTGCTAAGTTGAGATGCCTTAGGACAAATTATACACAAAGGGCAAGCTATAAGGTGCACATCAGGGTCCATGGGTAGAGCTGAGAGCCAGACTAAAAAGACAAATTCTAAAATGCTCCCAGCAGGTGCTTCCCAGCTATAACCACAGAAAGGATGGAACCCATTATACGGAGGCCTGGACAGCCATTTAGGGAAAATAATGTTCAAGAGAAGAAGGCTAAAGAAAGCATACTGAAAGAGAAAAATCTAGACAAAGGCACTGAGATGTTGGTGTGGTATCATAGAAAACCACAAAAGAGGGCAGTGGGCAGTGTTGATGAGACAGCAGGCACTAGAGAACAGCCACCATTTGATTATAATTAGGTCACTGTGACCTTTACCAAAAAACATTAAAGCAAATGGAAAAGCAGAAGGAAGAGAGGTCTGAAATGTGAATTAGGATTAGACATAAATGCAAAGAGCATAACTCTCATCTGGGCCTCCCTATAAATACAGCCTAAATGGGAAAACAAATAATTTACTGAAATAATCTGAAAATGCACTCAATTTCTTCTTCCAGATATTCTATGCTCTATCCCTGGATGAAGTGGCAACATCAGAAAATGCTCTAGAGTAGCATGTCCAATTTGGTAACCTCTAGTCACACACATGACAACTATGCACTTAAAATGTTGTTATGTGACTTAGCAAATACATTTTGATAATTTAATTAAACTGCAATATCCACATATGGCTAGTATCAGACATACATTTTGATTCTCTGAAAACCTATATGTTGTCGCCTGAAGCGGTCTACACCTATATTCACTGAATTTTTCCTTAGTTTTAGAGTTCTCTGTTCCCATGGAAAAGCTACTGAATGAAAGAAGATGCATTTGTTTTGAAGCTACTGGAAGGTTATACACTTCATCACTTACACAAAGTGAAAAAAAGGAATGACAGAATCTTCATGTCCCATTAAAAATATGATTTCTTGTCGTCGCCTGCAGCAATTGCCCCTTGCAGCAACGATACCACAGGAGAAAACTCAGAGGCAGACTGGAAATGAAAAAGTTCTTTTATTCTTCTTTCTTCTAACTTCTCTCTCTGGCTCCAACAACCTCTCCAACTCCCACCAACCTCTCTAACTAACCTCACCCCGGTTAAATACTTTTTGCCTTAACAAGGACAAGTGCTAACAGCTTGAGCTTACAGGTGTATCACACAGTGTTCACGGGCATAAAAAGATTCTTAGATAAATGCATGAATATCAGGTGAAAATACTTGAACACCTTTTATGGCTCTCAGCTAGCTGCCATCTTAGCTATCTCCTCAATTAGGGCTCTTACATTTCCCCCCTTTTGTTTTTAAAAAGAGGGGATGCTCTAGGGCGTCCCATGTGCAACCAACATTCTTACCCGTCATCGGATAATCAAGGCTGTGCCCTTGACTCCTGTCTTAGGTTGATATGTTGGCCACATGAGACTGTCCCGTGGATGGGTGACGCCCTCATCCGGATCGACTGTGCCTGTCTTAGGTTGTCCCCCTCTGGGGATCTTACCCGTCATTGGCTACCAACCGTCCAATCAAGCCCTTCAGGATCGACTGTGTGTGTTGACTAACAGCCGTCCAATCGTGAGGAGATGCTGCGGTTTTAAGGCGGCAAGCCTTCTGCTGATGAGCCAAGTTCCATAGCGTATCAAGTTCTTTAAACAAATCAGCTGCCCTAAGTTCCATCAAGTAACGCACTGAGTTCTCTAGACAAATACCCGCAAGGCATTGTCCCGTAATGTCCCAAATAATGAAGATCAAAATGTCCACTTGTTATAACACATAGATCTAGGAGGCCCCATGCATGCAGAGCAGAGGCCACACTGCTGGTGAGGTTGTTTGATGCTTGAGCAGCAGGGATGTTTGTAGCGACCACAATCCCTGCAGCTGTAGCAGCAGCCGTCTTTTTTTATGTCTAGACAATGCCACCGGCAAATCTTCAGGGCCCGCTACCTAGAAAATCAAGCATCAATCATTAAAGGAAAGGCAGTGTCATTCCAGCACTGAGTCAAGAAGTGAGTTGTCAAACTAAAAAATAGAATTATTAGATTAGGTAATTAAAGTTGATCTCTGCTCACACACATTGCTGCTTAAGCTTCCACAAACATAAGCTGGCAAAATATCACATTCAGAACTGATCGAAGAAAGACTGAGGGTATATAACTGACAAAACACTGCATTAGAGATAAATTAAAGAAAAACTAAGAGCACTTTGGAAAAATAATTTGTTAGCTGGTACCCCCGAGTCTCAGCATACACAGCAACCTTCTATGAAATTACCTGTTGAAATAATTCAAATTAATCAGCTATTAAACAAATAAAGCTAATTACAAATAAACAATCCCATGTCAAAACCAAAATATCAGGTTATACAGTATTAGTCATATTCTTAGCTGAAGAGAAGTCCCAGAGACACCTATAAATCAAAATTGAAAGCCGGGCGCGGTGGCGCACGCCTGTAATCCCAGCACTTTGGGAGGCTGAGGCAGGAGGATCACGAGTTCAAAGCCAGCCTCAGCAATGGCGAGGCACTTAGCAACTCAGTGAGACCCTGTCTCTAAATAAAATACAAAAAAGGGCTGGGGATGTGACCCAGTGGTCGAGTGCCCCTGAGTTCAATCCCCGGTACCACAAAAAAAAAAAAAAAAAAAAAAAAAAAAATTGAAGGTACCTTCACTTTTTAATTGTTTACCCAAATTGAATACTCTAAATTTAAATGAATTAAAGTTATTTGGATCCATATATATATGTATATATATATGTTATATATATATTTTAATAATATTAATTTTCATAAGCGCTTTGTTATTTGTGACGTCACACCAGACGCACAAACATACAAACATATATTTGTGACGTCACATTTACACAAAATCTAGACAAGTGCACAGACATAAAGACATATATAAAAAGAAAAAAAATACAATTGTGTGTACACTAAAGAGAGATCTTCTCATCCTGGCCGGGAGGAATGAGACTTAAGTTGTGAATTTATTGAAGGACTCTTTTAAGGGAATAATTCTAGAACAACTTCATCTTGGCCCTCTTGATTTTGTACTTGTTTTATTAATCTTGATTCCTCAACAACTTCATCTTGGTCCTTTTGATTTGGTACCTGATGGTATCCATATTAGGGAGGATTCATGCTATGGAAAAACACAAACAGATCCTCTTTCCCAAATTAATACTGGATCTGGGCCCTTCCGTGTGCCTGAAAGAACATCCTTCCAGTAAACCAAAGGTTTATGTTATTAGTGTGGATTCCAGTGTCTGTCTCCAGCCGAATATCCATTAGAATCCAAAGTTAAGAAATTTAAGGTAAACAGAGCAACGGCCAATCTGTCCCTAGGATTTATCCAATTCCCTTCTTTTTGCTTTAAAAGCATAATTTTGAGTGTGCGGTTAGCTCGTTCAATTATACCTTGGCCTTGAAGATTATATGGGATGCCTGTTTTATGAAATATATTGAATTTTGCGCAAAACTGTTTGAGAGATGAGGATGTATATGCAGGGCCATTATCTGTTTTAAGCATTTGGGGAATGCCCAATGCAGCAAAAGCTTGTAGACAATGAGATGTAACATCTTTAACTTTTTCTCCAGCATGTAAGGAAGCAAAAATCATGCCTGAGCATGTATCTATGGTCACATGAATACATCGCAATTTTCCAAAACTTGGCTCATGAGTGACATCCATCTGCCACAAATGATTGGGCATCAATCCTCTTGGGTTAACCCCATAATGTGGATTGGGCAAATGTGTCACACAAGATTGACAATCCTTCACAATTGTTCAAGCTTGCTCTTTAGTTATTTTGAAACTTTGCTGTAAAGTAGTACTATTAACATGAAATTGAGAATGGAACAAGGTAGCTTGTTGGACTGCTGAAAATATAAAGATCGTTTGAGTGAGGGCATCGGCCTTTTGATTACCTTCATGGAGAGGAACAGGCAAATTAGTATGAGCTCTGATATGTCCAATAAACAAAGATTCTTTACATTCCCATAGAAGGTTTTGAATTTGAAAAAAACAATTTAAAGGCTGGAGTATGTGGTGCCATTGGGCCTGCTAGCTCCAATTTAGGGACAGCATGTACAATATAGTGGCTGTCTGAAAAAATATTTATAGGCTGTTCTTTAAAACTTTGTAGAGCTATAATAATTGCTTCAAGTTCAACTAATTGGGCTGATTTTTGACCAGTAATATGAATCATATTTTCTTTTTGAGAGACTACTGCAGCAGTACCGTTAGAGGACCCATCTGTAAATACATTTAATGCCTTAGGAATAGGTTGATTTTTTATTACCTGTGGAAATATAATGGGATGATTGATACAAAAAGATAGTATAGGAGACTTAGGAAGATGGTTATCAAAATTTGCAGAAGTAGAGCATCTAGCTATAGCCCAATCATTATCATTGAAGCATAAATATTCAACTTGTGACGATGAATAGGGAGTAATAATAGTAGCAGGGTGAATGCCAAATATTTTAGTAGAGTCTTAAGTCCTTGAAGAATAAGTTTAGCCACCATGGAGGTATAAGACTCAATTGTACTTTTAGGAGAGACGGGCAAATGTATCCATAATAAAGGCCCCTGTTGCCAAAATACTCCTGTGGGTGTATATTGTGAAGAAATAATAATCAATATCAGCCGTCGAGCAAAATCAATTCTATCACAATGGGATCTTTCAATGACCTTTTCTACTAACTTTAAAGCTTCCCTAGCATCAGGAGTCAATGTTCGCGGTGAAGATGGATCAGGGTTCCCGCAAAGGATATCAAATAAGGGTTTTAATTGTCCAGTAGTGAGGCTTAGTGTAGGGCGAAGCCAATTAATGTCTCCCAGCAGTTTTTGGAAATCATTGAGTGTGGTCAAATGTTCTTTATTTATTTAAATTTTGAGGCCTAATAAAAGTATCCATAATTTTGAATCCTAAATATAATATGGGAGATCTAGTTTGAAACTTTTCTTCTGCAATGTTTAGTCCATATCATTTTAAATTTTCTGACATATCACTGAATATGGTGAATAAGACTTCTTGATTAGGGTGAGCAAGCAAAACATCATCCATATAATGGAGGCACATAAGGTTTGGGTATTTGTTCTTAATAGGCTGAATAGCTTTGTCTACATAGATTTGACATATAGTGGAGCTATTAGCCATTCCCTGGGGTAAAACTTTCCATTGATATCTTTCATCAGGGCCATTATTATTGATAGAAGGAACTGAAAAAGCAAACCTGGGGGCATCCACAGGATGTAGAGAAATGGAAAAGAAACAATCCTTTATATCAAGAGTTATAAGATGGAAATTTTTAGGAATAGCTACAGGATTAGGAAGTCCAGGTTGGGTAGGGCCCATAATTTGCATGGTTTTATTGATTTCTCTAAGATCATGTAACAATCTCCATTTTCCTGATTTTTTTCTTGATTACGAATATGGGGGAATTCCAGGGAGAGGTGGAAGGTTCTATGTGTCCTGCTTCTAGTTGTTCTTGGATTAGTAGGTGGGCCGCTTATAATTTCTCTCTAGATAGGGGCCACCGAGGGACCCAAACTGGCTTATCAGAAAGCCATGATATTTTCAAAATTGTTTTCTCAGTGACCCCTAGAAAAAATATCCTTTACCTTTTTGATGATGATTTAGATTTTTATTTTTAACACCTGCGGGCTTGGTTGCGAGGTGTAGCCCCATTTGTTGTAAAATGTCTCTTCCCCATAGGGTAACTGGCAAGCTGGTCAAAACATAAGGCTGGAATGTTCCTTTATGCCCTTCATTATCTTCCCATTTTAAAACTACAGCACTTTGTATTGGGGTGTTAGTATATCCCAAGCCTCTTAAACTGGTTGAAGCCTTCTGCAGAGGCCAGTGCTTGGGCCATTGTTGTAGATTAATGATGGAAGAGTCAGCCCCAGTATCAATCAGCCCCTCCATCTCTATACCTTGAATTTTTATTTTGCACATAGGCCTCCATGAACAATCCTGACCCAGCAAGCCATAGGTCCCAAGCCAGTGGAACCAAATCCTCTATTCTTCCTATTCTGCAGCATACTCTTGAATGAGTTCTGTAAACTAGGAAGGAGAAGCAGATGAGCAATTCTATCTCCTTGGTTAACAGAGCTAATGCCTCTAGGTAAACTAAGCATTATCTTTATTTCTCCTTGGTAATCGGAGTCAATAACACCTGGTGTTACTTGAAAACCTAATAAGCTTTTAGAACTTCGCCCGAGGATAAGTCCTACAGTCCCTGAGGGAAGAGGTCCCCTGACTCCCGTGGGAATCAGTTGAACCCCCATTTCAGGTGTTAGCACTATTCGGGCAGTGGAATAGAGGTCTAGTCCTGCACTTCCTCTTGTCCCTCTGACAAGGGAGTCAATGGGTAGGAGGGATTGTGATGAGGAATCATCTGGATGGATGTTTGAGGATATTCCTCCTCTAATGCCTTGTACATTTGTGGGCCCTGGGGCATTGGGCCCCGTGCCCCATTTTTTGAATTCCTGGACAAAACATTTCCATATATATCAAATTTAGATCTGCACTTATTAGCCCAATGGTTTCCTTTTTTACACCTGGGGCAGCGGCCTGGGGCACGATATGAACTTGGTCTTATTTCTCTTTGGGGATGTTGTCTAGAATAACCTGATTGATTATA
Source organism: Tamias sibiricus (assembly GCA_025594165.1). NCBI lineage: Eukaryota > Metazoa > Chordata > Mammalia > Rodentia > Sciuridae > Tamias > Tamias sibiricus. The sequence goes on along the minus strand of CM046663.1, from coordinate 90,532,788 downwards.
ATAATTTTTAGGTTGAGCCCTTGTGAAATTTTCAGGGGAAGCACCTCTCATTGCTGCTGCAATCACATTTCCTGTGACAAAGGCATCATTAATATCCTTGCACAATCTTATGTATACTGAGAGGTCCTTTTTATTTTTCCATGGTCTTATAGTGTCTTGACAGTATTTGTTGGCATTTTCATATGCCATCTGTACGACTAATGGCATTGCTTGCTCTACATCCCCGAATATTCTGCCTGCCATTCTTAAAAGTCTGTCAGCAAAGTCAGCATATGGCTCATTAGGCCCCTGAATTACTTTACACAAGTTGCCTTGTAAATCACCTGTTCCTGGTAAGGTCTTCCATGCCTTAACAGCGGCAGCGTTTATTTGTGCGTATACACCAGGGTCATATTGCATTTGAATTTGTAATTCAGCAAACTGTCTTTCACCTTGTTAGCATATCTACATTAAGGTCTGGGAAGCCTGCAGTCGCATTTCTTCTAGCCGTTTCTACACAAAGCTCCTGGAATTGTGACCTCCATATCAGGTATTGTCCTCCACTCAATACTGCCTTACATAAGCCTTTCCAGTCTGAGGGGGTAAAAGTTAAAGTGTTAAGGGACTCCAGCATGCTCAACGTGAACGGAGCTTGGGGCCCATAGGTCATTATTGCCTCTTTGAAATTTTTTATTGTATTAAAATCTAAGGATTGGTGGTACCTCTGCCCATTTTCGTTTTCAAATACTGGCAGGTCCCAATGTTCCTGCGGATTTTGGCATTTGAGGGCGCGGAAGTGCTCAGAAAGGCCGTTAATCTCTGCCTCAAGGGCATGCATATGCTCAGAAATACCCCTCATGGTTTCTGTAGTGAATTCCACCCATGAGGGAGCAGAGGGCACAAGTGGTTCCTCTACTTGACGGTCCTTTCTGGTCTTAACTGACTCAGCAGAGGAGCCTGGCTTTCATGGTTATTTGACTCCTCCTCATTACTATTATTTTCACTAATAGTAACATCCTGAGTTTCAGATTCAATTGAGAGTACGTACTCTTCGGCTAGTTCCAACAAGTCTCGGATAGCTTTTGCAGCTCTTATCTTCGTTATTTTTGAGTCCACACCAATACTATCCTTACTGGTCTTATCTGACTCAGCGGAGGCTATGCTTTCACGATCAATTTCCTCCTCACTATCAGCTATATCAAAAAACTCTTCTATAGCTTTTATTACTCGGTGCTTGGTTATTTTCGCACCCATCTTTATAGATTTCTCAGTTCTTACCTGCCGATTCCGAGTTCCCTGTACGGGCCACCACTTGTCACCGCCTGCAGCAATTGCCGCTTGCAGCAACGATACCGCGGGAGAAAACTCGGAGGCAGACTGGAAATGAAAAAGTTCTTTTATTCTTCTTTCTTCTAACTTCTCTCTCCAGCTCCAACAACCTCTCCAACTCCAACCCCCCTCTAACTAACCTCACCCTGGTTAAATACTTTTTGCCTTAACAAGGACAAGTGCTAACAGCTCGAGCTTACAGGTGCGTCACACAGTGTTCACGGGCATAAAAAGATTCTTAGATAAATGCATGAATATCAGGTGAAAATACTTGAACACCTTTTATGGCTCTCAGCTAACCGCCATCTTAGCTATCCTCAATTAGGGCTCTTACAATTTCTCATCTGGGCGTGGTGGCGCACACCTGTAATCCCAGCACTTTGGGAGGCTGAGGCAGGAGGATCGCGAGTTCAAAGCCAGCCTCGGCAATGGCGAGGCACTTAGCAACTCAGTGAGACCTGTCTCTAAATAAAATACAAAAAAAGGGCTGGGGATGTGGCCCAGTGGTTGAGTGCCCCTGAGTTCAATCCCCGGTACCACAAAAAAAAAAAAAAAAAAAAAAAAAATTTCTCCTCATGGAAAATGTAAATCACATAACAGATATCTGCATTTTGCCATGACTACCAGAAAGATCAGAGGCAAATTTGCAGTTAAATTTGGATAACACTGTAAGATCAGAAAGCCTTTATACATGTACAAAATAAATCATCCTATTATTGATCTGCTATTATATATTTCCCCATTATTTTGTATATATTTCTGTATTTCCATTCTAATCTAGTGACCCTTGAAAATTTCATACAAAACATTATAAATGAAGCTGGGAATAACTCAACTGGAATCTCTTTATTTTCTATTGGTCTTGGGAAAGTGTGGAGAAGTGTGAAGGTAATACTGGGGAAACAGAAAGGAAGAAGTAGTCAGGGAAAATCTGGACTGTCTTGTAGCTCCTGAATTCAACTTCCTAAAAAGTTCCACAGAAGAGATAGTATAAACAATGTGAAGACACATCTGTAATCAGATTATGTTGAATTTAAGCATCCAATTTTTCTTTTCTGGCACCTGGGATTGAATACAGCAGCACTTAATCACTGAACTACATCCTAGCCTTTTGTGTGTGCGTGGGGGGGGGGTGTCTCTCTAAGTTGCTTAGGCCCTCACTAAGTTGCTGAGGCTGACTTTGAACTTTCCATCCTCCTGCCTCAGCTTCTTGAGTTGCTGGGATGACAAGCAGGCACCACCACACCCAGTAAGAATGAATTTGTAGTGTCAGATTTTTTAAAACAGTAGTACAAACTTGATTTTTTTAAATCTTTATTTATTTATTTATTTATTTATTTGGTATGGTGCTGAGGATAGAACCCTGTGCCTCACACATGTGAGGGCAGGCGCTCTACCACTGAGCTACAGCCCCAGCCCTACAAACTTGATTTCAATTTCACAATTTTTTGGTTTAAAATTTTTTGTTTTAATTGTGCAAAGGTATGCAGAAACCAAAAATCTCTTATCTTCATCAGTTACAAGGGAATGACCTATAACAATTAATTTATACCTTTCAGAGTGCAAGGGTTATCTTTTCTTTCTTTCTTTCTTAATTTAAACTGGGGATTTAACAAAGGGGCATTTTAACATTGTGCTACATCCCCCCACCCTTTTTATTTTTTATTTTGAGACAAAGTCTCACCAAGTTGCTCAGGGTCTTACTATTTGACTGAGGCTGGCCTCGAATTTGTGATCCTCCTGTCTTAGCCTCCTGTGTCACTGGTATTACAGGAGTGCCCCACTGCACTGGCCCAATTTTTATCTTTAAAATTAGGCAAAAATGGGCTGGGGATATAGCTCAGTTAGTAGAGTGCTTGCCTAGCATGCACAATGCCTGGGTTCAATCCCCAGCATGACCACCAAAAATAAATAAATAAATAAGCTTTGTATAATCTGCCTGCATTATTGTTTTGTGACTTTAAGATCATAATAAAGGGCTGGTGCAGGAGCCCTGTTTGGGGAGATAGCTAAGATTGCGGTTGACTACGGGCCATAGACATTTTTGGGCATTTCCGCCTTCCGTAGTCTCACGGGACTTGGCCCAGGATCTCGAGAAATTTGAGCCGTGACTCAGCAGATTGAGCTAGCGCCATTCCTGCTCGGGCGCATGGGAAGAGACCTGAGAGAGAACGGACAGGGTTATCGCTATTGTATAGATATATTGTAGTTTCTTGTAAGAGTAGGTGCCTTGGTTTCTTGTGAGAGTGTGTATGTGGTGTTAGAAATTACAAGAGACAGAGAGAGAAAGATTAAAGAATTTTTTCGTCTCCATCCTGTCTCCGGACTCCTTCCCGCGGCGCCGCGGTTCCGGGCTGCAATCCCTTTCCGGCTACAACAGGCTGGGGTTGTGGCTCAGCAGTAGAGCAGTCGTCTAGCAGCACCACGTAAACATAAATGTGTTGCATTGTGTACAACTAAAGCAAATAAATAAATATTTTAAAAAGCCGGGCGCGGTGGTGCACGCCTGTAATCCCAGCACTTTGGGAGGCTGAGGCAGGAGGATTGCGAGTTCAAAGTCAGCCTCAGCAATGGTGAGGCACTTAGCAACTCAGTGAGATCCTGTCTCCAAATAAAATGCAAAAAAGGGCTAGGGATATGGCCCAGTGGTCGAGTGCCCCTGAGTTCAATCCCCAGTACCACAAAAAAAAAAAAAAAAAAAAAAAAAAAGATCATAATAAAAACAGGGAAAAATACCCATATGCTAAATACACTGACAGATACAAGTGCACTCAAGTTATTTGAAATCTGTGAGCAGAGGACAAAGGAAATTGTGGACTGGAGAGGTTTAAACTTCCTCAGTTCTAGTGAAGGATCCCTTACCTCAGACCAAGCACCCACAGGTAAGGAACATTTCCTGTGCAATCTACCCCTCAGTCCCTCAGTTACAGCTCTGATGCAGCACACAGCACACCTCTCTGCAGAAACCAGCTAAGTCATTCCACCTGTCACAAAGCCATGATGACATCAGATGTGTCTGAAGCCATGCTAATTACTTAGCACAGGGGGACTGAACATTGCTTTTGTCCTTGCAAACCTAGAATCTGCTGGGACTGGGGAGAGATCCCTTCCATTTCTGCTCTGAATTTCTAGTGAGAGGTCTGAGGTCTCATGTTTTCTTATAGCTGGGGTTCTGGTACATGCAGGTCCTTTACCTCTTCTCAGTCTAGAATTGCTTTGTTTCAAGGGTGATGGGACCCAGGCCCAGTGACTGAATAATTTCGTAGAAATTTCATAGAGGACCCCCAATCTGACTCTCTGTAAGGCCACTGTTCTCTAGAATACTGTCAGCTCTTCTGTGGGGAGCTCCTAAGGGTAGTCAGGAAGATACCTATGCCAGGGAGCTGTGAGGGACCCAACTGTCCGACTTTGGGTATGTTATCTATTTGGACTACAACAGATCTATCCTCCAGTCCAACTCCTCCATCGTTTGCGATGCAAAATTGGTAAATCATTCACCTTTCCCAATCTGCTCTTATTTGCTGAACAGATTATTGTGGAAAGCCACCGTGATGCCAAATGAAAACAGTTGCTGCTTCATCATTAACTACCAGACACAAGGCCAAATACTTCTTATTAGCTCCCCTTCAGAGCTGGGAGACAGGACAAGCGCCAGGAGCTGGGGCTGGGGAGGTCAGAGCCTTTGAGGGAGGGGGAGGGGTGGTTCATGGGGTCAGGGGCGCCTTCTACGCTCTCCCAGTGGGAGCTGGGAGCCGCCCCCGCCCCCAGGACCAGACCGAACCCCTCTCCACAAACCCCTGCAGTTCCCAACGTGTGTCTTCACGGGGGTATCAGATGCGTAGCCGGCTCACTGGGACCGCTGAGCCCGGACAGGTAACCCCACATACGAGCACGGAAGCCGGCCCCTCCTGGGAGCCAGCCGCCGCCCACCTTCCCCTCCCCCAGCACTCCCCACCCCCACCCCGGCAGGAGCGCACCTCCAGGAGCGACTGGGCGCGTTGGGGGACCTGGCGGCACCCTGGACAAGACACCCGAGAGGCCCCCCAGCAGAGCAAAATACTATATATTTTATTAGCACAATGGCCCAGTCCAGCCTCTGAAAATCAGAAAATACACATGAACAACACCAAAAACACCACACGGGACACAGCTTCATCTCTGCCTGCAATTGAAGTGCTTAATCATTATTAATAAGCACCACCTCTGACATCTTGCAGAACTATGAACATAAATACATAATACTTATTACCATCCTTTAAGAAAACATTCTCTTGGAAACTGTAACAGTTTTTAATACAAAAATAAGAGTTCTGAGCCGGGCGCGGTGGCGCACGCCTGTAATCCCAGTACTTGGGAGGCTGAGGCAGGAGGATCTTGAGTTCAAAGCCAGCCTCAGCAATGGCGAGGCACTTAGCAACTCAGTGAGACCCTGTCTCTAATAAAATACATAAAAGGGCTGGGGATGTGGCCCAGTGGTTGAGTGCCCCTGAGTTCAATCCCCGTTTGTGTAACAGAGGTCCACTTTATGCTTTGAATATAGTCCTTGCTGCTCTGCCACTGGTTTTTTTTTTTTTTTTTTTTTTTTTTTTTTTTGTTAGTTGTAGATGGACACAATACCTTTATTTTATTTTATTTATGATTGATTGATACCAGGGGTTGAACTCAGGGTCACTCAACCACTGAGCCACATCCCCAGCCCTATTTTGTATTTTATTTAGGGTCTCACTGGGTTGCTTAGCACCTGGCTTTTGCTGAGGCTGGCTTTGAAATTGCAATCCTCCTGCCTCAGCCTCCTGAACCGCTGGGATTACAAGCATTCACCACCTCACCTAGTTTATGTGTTTTATTTTTATGTGGCGCTGAGGAGCGAACCCAGTGCTTCAAACGTGCTAGGCAAGCACTCTGTCACTAAACTACATCCCCAGCCTGAAGCTTATTTTTTAAACAGACGTGTTTCTTTCTCTTCCTCTCTCCCTGTTCCTCCCTAGACTCTCTCCCTCCCTAATCCCTACAACGGTTTACCAGTAGTCTCTTAGATGAGATTTGGCTGAATGGGCCATGTACAGGTATTAACCTAAGAAAAGGTTGTTTTACTCTAACACAATCTGTCTTTGAATGGTTTTCTGGGTTATTATACAATCATGTGGTTGAAGTTGGTCTGCTCAGAAGTAAAAAATATGAAAGAGATTCTGTACAGGCATTTATGCAGTTGCATGATAAGTAGTCTGAACAGTCAGAAACTAAGTTGAAGGGGCAAAAAGGCACTGTCTCAGCTATACAAGGATAGAAAGAAAACTAGAAAGAGTTTTTAAAAAATAAAGTGTTAAATCCTTTAAGTCCAGTGCTGGCACTCTCAGCTCTGTTTCTCAGCCCAGCCATAGATCATCTCCCTATGGGTTAAGGACACCAGCCAGGACTGAAAAAAAAAAAAAAAAAAAAAAAATTGCAGGAGAGCTGCCTGGGGTGTAGATAAATGGGCAAGGAGAACCTGGCCTCTGCCATGCCTTCCAGCCTCTTTTCCAGTGGTGGGGTAGAAGCTGGTAGCAAAAAAGGATGTGGCAGTAGGTTCTAGCATTGTTAGTCTATGACCTGGGGACAGTAATAGTCTCCCCTTTTAGGATCTGACAGGACACCCCATTTGGTCAGGGAATATTTATCACTGGGCAGAAATTCTTGCTCTAACAGTATGCCATCAAACTAAAGGCAAAAGAAGACTTTCAGGGTAAACAGCTGTACCCAGAAAAGAAAAAGACAGAAACTAAGGCCAACCTGTGTTTTGTTGGCAGCCTCTGCAAAGGGATCTTCAAGGAAGCCTAAAGACAAGGATGGAAAGGCCCTCCTCCATTGCATATCAATATACCTAGTATAAGAAAAAGGCCCAAGCCGGGTGCGGTGGCGCACCGCCTGTAATCCCAGCACTTGGGAGGCTGAGGCAGGAGGATCATGAGTTCAAAGCCAGCCTCAGCAATGACGAGGCACTTAGCAACTCAGTGAGACCTTGTCTCTAATAAATTACAAAAAAAAAAAAAAAAAAAGGCCTGGGGATGTGGCCCAGTGGTCGAGTGCCCCTGAGTTCAATCCCCAGTACCAAAACAAATAAAAAAAGAAAAAGGCCCAAAAGGGGTTTCTGGGTACAACTGACAGTAGAGAACTCAAAGTTGGTGGCATTGTAATAATGATAAGGAAGACAGGTCAGACTCAAAAATATCCTGTGTTCCAACCACCTAAATGCCACCTGGGAAAGAAAAAATTAAGACACAGTTTCTATATGTCAGATTGTCTGATATCTCTCCTGGGATGAAATCTGCTGTGTAAATTAAGTGCACAGATAACATCCATTAGAATTGTTTTAAAGCCGGGTGCGGTGGCGCACGCCTGTAATCCCAGCACTTGGGAGGCTGAGGCAGGAGGATCGCAAGTTCAAAGCCAGCCTCAGCAATGGCAAGGCACTTAGCAACTTAGTGAGACCCTGTCTCTAATAAAATACAAAAAAGGGCTGGGGATGTGGCTCAGTGGTCAAGTGCCCCTGAGTTCAATCCCCAGTACCAAAAAAATAAAAAAAAAGAACTGTTTCAGAACATGAATTTAAGAAAGGGTCTAAAAAAAAGATATAAGAAAGTTATAGGTATGGAAATATATTTTAGTATGGAAAATTAAAAAGTAAAGAAAATGTTTCTGGATGAGAAAGTATTTTGCATGGTGAAGTAATATTCTTGTGCTAAATCCAAGATGAAAGAGAAGACAAAACTAAGGATGTAAACAACTATATCTGTCTGTGCTTTGTCTGAGTGTTATATAAAAGTTTGTAAAATGAGTGTTTATCTAGATTTACTGGCAAGGTAACTGATAAATGCTCTCTTTTACACATTGTATCTGACATAGAAGGGTCACACTGCCATTTGAAGACCTGTCTTATATGAGTTTGCTTTAACTAAGTCTATTTCTGATCATTAACACTATTTCCTATTCTAAATGTATAAGAGATTTAAGGCTATTTTTTTTTTTTTTTTTTTTTTTATGGTACCGGGGATTGAACTCAGGGGCACTCGACCACTGGGTCACATCCCCAGACCTTTTTTGTATTTGTTTTTAGAGACAGGGTCTCACTGAGTTGCTAAGTGCCTCGCCATTGCTGAGGCTGGCTTTGAACTAGTGATCCTCCTGCCTCAGCCTCCCAAAGTGCTGGGATTACAGGCGTGCGCCACCGCGCCCGGCTTAAGGCTATTTTTAAAAATTTTTTTGCTAGTACTGCTAACCCATGCAGACCTATGATTATTATTACCATTACTATGAATTATAAATTTTATCTTAAAAGTTAAACTTAGGGGCTGGGGTTGTGGCTCAGCGGCAGAGCGCTCGCCTCGCACGTGCACCGCCCGGGTTCGATCCTTAGCACCATGTAAACATAAATACATTGCATTGTGTACAACTAAAGTAAATAAATAAATATTTTTTTAAAAAAAGTTTAACTTAGGCTGGGCGCAGTGGTGCACGCCTGTAATCCCAGCACTTGGGAGGCTGAGGCAGGAGGATCACGAGTTCAAAGACAGCCTCACCAATGGAGAGGCCCTTAGCGACTCAGTGAGACCCTGTCTCTAATAAAATACAAAAAAAGGGTGGGGATGTGGTCCAGTGGTTGAGTGCCCCTGAGTTCAATCCCTGGTACCATACACACACACAAAAAAAGTTAAACTTAGTTAAATGTAAAGCTTAGGAGAATACCAAGTTGGCATTATCCAAACTAAAATTGTCTGTAGCAATAATACCCTTCAGATATATACAGAAATAACAAAATTTGTTGCTATTTATGTCATTTAATGTTTTGTAAGTTACATATTAAACTTTTGTTATTCTTGTTTTTTTTTTGTTTGTTTGTTTTTTGTTTTGGTGCTGGGGATTGAACCTAGGGCCTTGTGCGTGTGAGGCAAGCACTCTACCAACTGAGCTATATTCCCAGCCCTGTGTTACTCTTTACACTGTGATGGGAATTTAAATATTTTTGGAAGGTATGAAGGACAGCCTGATTTGTTTAAAGGCTTACAATGTAGAACATGAAAACATTCTGCCACCTTTTCCACAAAAGGGAAGTTAAGAGTTCTCTTAGCTTTTCTGTTTGATTATGTTTCAGATGTACTATTGTATTATATTAACTGATATCCAGAGACTCAGGAAATAATACATGAGAACTTTGTAGAATAATACTTTAAAAGTGGGCAAAGATCAGATTCAGAAATAAAATCTAGAAGCCAGCCTCATCTGAGTTAAGGCTCTGCCTCTCATTCTCCATGTTAGGATGGCTCTGAAGTAGGCTAGAATCAAGCTTATTTAAAGTTGTGTTCAAAAGTTAGATTTTTTGTTGTTGTAAAGATTACTGTGATCTCACAGTAAATAGGAGATATAATTGAAAACTTAAGTAAAGATTTGGGTAAATTGTAAAAGGTTATTTGTGCTTGTGAAAGAGTTTTAATGGAAAGCAAAACTCGTATGTAATTGAGTTAATAAATACATGGGCCTCTGTAGAGGCTAAATAGACATCCAAGATACACTACTGTTCATTTCATATTGTCCTTATAAAACTTTATTACTGTTGTCTATTACTGTTTTGCAGAAGTACTGCTTCTAACATAATCTGAATTGAGACAATAAGTCATCATCTATAGGACAAATAGTATATAATGCTAATTTTCACTACTAATACTGACCCCAATAAAGTGAAAGGGGTAACTGTAAATTTATCAATATCAAAGTTATAACCAGTTATTTCCACTTTAAGACTGTTCAAACTGGCCTGCTGAATGTTTAACCAAAAATTTGGAAACCAAAGTCAAGGAAGTAAAAGGGCCAAGGAAAAAGCAACCAACATTTTGGCCCTTGCCCTCTAAAATCAGCCAGACCCAAAGAACCACAGGATCCCCCCTCTGGGTCTTGTAACTCTGGTGAGTCACCCGACTGCACATCAGGGAGATTGAGAGGACCATAGAGAACAGGAAGCCCACAGTGCACATTCTGCAATGTAGATGTAGTGGCACCCCCTCCTCCACAGAAAATCTTAACTAAGCTTCTCCAGAAATCTTCACCATGGCTGACTTTAGGACTGTCGGCAAAAGAGTCTCTACAAAAAAGTTCAATGTAGATAAACGTCTTATTTTCCTGTTGCTCTATTACTTGGCCACTGTCCTAAAAGAAATCAGCACTCCAGGTGCTGGACACTCCTTTACTTGTTTTTCACAAACATGTATCCAGTTATAGTAGTTTGTAGAGTGTGTTTGCAAATGCAAAGTGTAGTAATAAAAAGGACAAATTCTTTAACAAGGCCTCTGGCCTTGAGCTGGAGCTCACAGAGATGTCTACATTTCTAAAATAAGAGAAGTTACTAAATGGGCTCCATGGTAATAGCTGGCAGGGGGGAGGAAAGAAAGGGGAGAAGAAACTCTCCCCTTCTCAGGTGTTGTCCTTGAAGAGTTAACTTACCCAGAACAGTGGAAGAAAAAGCTGCTTTTATGTGAACTTCTGTAAACTGTGAACTTCTGAGCCCCTCCCTTACATGCTGGGTTTATAGTTCTGAAACTGCCTAGACTCAGGGTTCAGGGGATTAATTGATTACAGCGAGAGCTGTACCCTCTTAACCGGCTGCAGCCAAAATAATAAAACTGTTTCCTGCTATCTTTGGTTCCTTGCCTCATCTGTCCCTACAACAGAGGGTCATTGAAGAGTGGAAATGTCCCTGAGACTTTGAAGAGAAGCCACGTATGGTTAACAAGACCCTGATCCATCTTGGCAGTTGGCACAATTGGTAGAGGAAAGCTAAAGGAGCCAAGAGGCTTTGCACACATTCCCAAGAGTGTTCTGAGGAATATCAGTTGAATCTTTTTTTATTTTAGTTTTAGGTGGACACAATATCTTTATTTTTATGCGGTGCTGAGGATCAAACCCAGTGCCTTATGCATGCTGGGCGAGCACTCTACCACTGAGCCACAACCCCAGCCCTATCAGCTGAATCTTAACAGTAGGTAGGGACAAGGTCAGTTTTGACCAACTTGGTCTTAAATATCTGGCAGGAGAATATAGCTAAAGCACAGTTCTACATGGACATCTAAAAGGAAAAATGGATTTTTATTTTTTAAATGTAACTTAAGATATATACTTACTGAAAGTCAGCCCTACTGAAAGTAACTAGGTAGAGAGGGAGGCTATAAAGGAAGGGTTCTTGTGTGGGAGTGCATAATAATAATGATCACAAAGGACTCCAGACTCCCAAGTTTGTCCTGAGTCAATTTGAGCCTGATCTCATAGAGCTACAAATCTTCCTAACCTCCTACATAGATTAACTGAATCTGTTTTTCACAGGTATGATTATGAGTTACTTTCTTCATAGTTTTCAGAGACTGGCTGAAATACTAATTGTTTTTGTGTTAATTGTTTACAAAAAAAGTAACGCTTTGCTCTCTTGTTTATTGTTGTTTTAGCATAATCCCTGCCCTTTGTATGCCTTCTCTAGTCACCTGCCATCGGCCACCATGGACCTCTGGACTGCCCTGCTGAATACCCTTAACTGTCCATGCCACACCTGATAGAGAACAAGGACTTTGGGTCACTTCCTTCCAACTTAACCCTCTTTCAGCAGGAAGTGGCTTAGAGATGTCCTCACCCATTTTTCCATAGAACTGGAATGTACAAATTGACAGTGGGGAAATGTAACAGTCGTCTACTTTCTTTCTTTTTTTTTTTTTAAGTATTTATTTATTTGCCTTTAGTTGTACACAATGCATGTATTTTTACGTGGTGCTGAGGATCAAACCCGGGTCGCACACGTGCTAGGCGAGCGCCCTACTGCTGAGCCACATCCCAGCCCCAGTCGTCTACTTTCTTCTTTGAATATAGCCCTTGCTGCTCTGCCACTGCAACATTTTTTTTTTTAATACCAGGGATTGAACTCAGGGGTACTTGACCACTGGGCCACATCCCCAGCCCTTTTTTGTATTTTATTAGAGACAGGGTCTCACTGAGTTGCCAAGTGCCTCTCCTTTGCTGAAGCTGGCTTTGAACGCTTGATCCTCCTGCCTCAGCCTCCCAAGTGCTGGGATTACAGACGTGGGCCACTGCCCAGGCTCATAACATATTTTTAAAATGGACATGTTTCTTTCTCTTCCTCTCTCCCTGCTCCACCCTAATCTCTCCCTCTCCCTAATCTCAAGGGATACAGAATTACCTTTCTTCCCCATGCTAGGCAGATTTATCTGCCCTTCAGTACACAACCACCATAGGAACAAAGTAATCCTGACTTTGGAAATGGCACCAGAAGACCTCAGAAACGATAATTTCCCAAATTAAAAAGTGATTTACAACTCCAACAGAGAAGATATGGAATGTGGCCTTTGAATTACTTCTTTGAAAACCCTCTGTTCCTACTGATGGGCAGATCAGCAGCCTCTGGGACAGCAGTCCCCTGTGTTTCTCCTTTGCTAACAAAGCAATAAACCTGGTTTCTCAAAACTGCGTCCTAGTTACTGGATTGGCATTAGGGACAAGAACACTGCTTTGAGTAAAAATAGTATCAAAAATTGTACAAAATACTTATCCAAGTTAAAGAGGAAAAACTAAAGACAATGACATTTTGTAGCATGACACTTAAAAGAATAAAATAGGGCCTTGGTCCAGGTGTGGTGACACATGCCTGTAATCCCAGCAGCTCATGAGGGTGAGGCAGAAGGATCATGAGTTCAAAGCCAGCCTCAGCAACTTAGTGAGGACCTAAGCAAGGTAGCAAGACCCTGTCTCAAAATAAAATATATTTTTAAAAGGGCTAAGGCTGGTGGCTCAGAGGTTAAGCACCCTGGGTTCAATCTGCAGTAGCCCCCCCCCCAAAAAAAAATCAAAAAATGGGAAGGGATTCCTAGGACTTTCTCAAAAAGAAAGCTCAATTTCTTAGCATGACACTAATGGAGAAAGTGAATATTTTCACAGAACCAGTATTTTCCCCATCCCATCTCCATTTGATGTCAATCAAAACATATCATGGCCATTTAGTTTTTAAAAATGCAATATGCTTGGGCACATACACCAGTTACTTTATGTAAGATAAAGGAATGGGGGAGGGGAAAATGAAAGAATAGAGAAAACTATACTGTAGTAATCAGGATGTGGTGGAACCAAATTGCAGTTTTCTAATTGATAATGTATTCTTGGTCTGTAAGAACAAGGTTCTGGGGGCTGGGGGTGTGGCTCAGTGGTAGAGAGCTTGCCTAGCATGTGTGAGGCATTAGGTTCGATTCTCAGCACCACATATAAGCAAACAAATAAAGGTCCATCAATAACTAGGAAAAAAAAAAAAGAACGAAGTTCTGCAGTAAAGTAGCAGTTTCCCTTTTTAGTAGATACCTCCTGTCTGCTGCTAGAACACATCAATTGTATCTTCACCCTCCACTTCCAACTGTGTAGGTGTGTCTGTTTCATTAATTGGCTGCCTGTCAAATCAGAATCTGATCTGCCTCAGGGACAAACCCTGTCTTCACAATATGCTTTCATTAGCTTATCTTAAACTGCAGCACAGACCCATCCGGCCCCTCCACCTTCAAGTTAATATGGTTGTTGTTCTCAGTCTTGACTCTTTCCTTTTCCTTGGGCTTTTAGTCGGAGTCTCCTCAGCTGCCCCTTCACAAAAGAGGTACCAGGTCCAGCACAGGACGAGCACACAAGCAGCTCCAGGAGCGGCAGAAGAAGGAGGCCGGCAGGGATGGACCAAGAAAGCTCAATCTATCAAATATTCTGAGCAGAACTGCAACAAGTTTCTGAACCACTTTTATCTATTTTGTATTCTTACTCCGAGAAAGATTCAAAAACAAAACAAAACAAAAACAAACAAAAAATCAAGAAGTAATACCTACCATATAGTAAAAGTTTTTTGTTTTTTTTTTTTTTTTTTTAGGTACCAGGGATTGAACTTGGGATGCTAACCATTGAGCCACATCCATAGTCCTTTACTCAGAAATTACTAAAACTTAGGCCGGGCTTGGTGGCGCACGCCTGTAATCCTAGCACTTGGGAGGGTGAGGCAGGAGGATTGCGAGTTCAAAGCCAGCCTCAGCAATGGGGAGGCACTTAGTAACTCAGTGAGACCCTGCTTCTAATAAAATACAAAAAAGGGCTGGGGATGTGGCCCAGTGGTCAAGTGCCCCGAGTTCAATCCCCCGTACCAAAAAATAAAAAAATAAAAATAAAAAATAAATGTACTTTACTGAGAGAAAATGTTTGCAAACTACATAACTGACTAGGCACAATTATGTAAAATATATAAAGAACTCCCAAAACTAATTTTTTTAAAACCAATTAAATTAGAAATTCAGTAAAAGACATTTCACCAAAAAAAAAAAAAAGATAACACATCACCAATAAGCACAAAATAGGATATTCAATACCACTAGTCACTGGATAATTGGAATTTAAACCACAATATGATATGACAGCACTCCTATCAGAATGGCTAAAATAAAAAGAAACAATTTATGTTAAGTCCACATAAAATCTTATACACTAATGTTCATAGCAGCATTACTACTATTAATAGCCAAAAAGTGAAAATAACCCAAATATTTACCAATTGATGAATGGATAAACAAGAGTTGTCATATACATATAATAGATTATTCAGCTATTAAAAAGGAGTGAAGTATTAAATATATACTATGAAAAGAGTGAATCTTGAAAACATTATGCTAAAAGGCAGGCCAAAAAACCACATGTTATATATTTCCATTTGCATGAAATACCTACAATAGGCAAATCTACAGAGGTTAAAGTAGATTCGTGTTTCAGAGGCTGGAGGAGAAGAAGGAATGTGAGATGACTGCTAATGGATACAGGGCTTCTTTGGGGAGTAATAAAATGTTCTAACTTTGTGAATATACTAAAAATCACTGAATTATACACTTTAAAGTGGTGAGTTTTATGGCACACTAATTATGTCACAATAAATGTATTATAAAAATAAGCAAGTGAGGGGCTGGGGTTGTGGCTCAGTGGTTGAGTTCCCCTGAGTTCAGTCCCCAGTACAAAAAAAAAAAAAAATAACTATTGACACACCAACCTTGATGAGTCTCCAGAGAACTATGCTGAGTGTATGATTCCAGTATATAACATTCTTGAAATTACAAGTTTGGAAATGGAGAAATGCTAGGGACTAAGGGAGAGCTAGGAAGGGGGAGAAAAGTGAGTGTGGCTATACAATAACTACAAGAGGGTTCCTTGGGTGAGGGACACAGTCTGCATCTTGACTATATGAAGGTCAATAACCTGGCTATGGTGTTATATTTCTGCAATATGGTACCTCTGGGGGAACTGGGTAACAGATACACAGATTTCTCTGCATTACTTCTTGTAATCATGAGTTGTGAATCTATACTTTTTTCCAAAAGAAAAAAAAAATTTAATTTTAAAGGGGAAGGGGTGAGAGGCAAGTGTCTTCTTATAGTAGAATGACAGTCAATCAATGTAGACCAAATAATGGAATTAGAAAAATCACTACTAGCCGGGCGCGGTGGCTCGCGCCTGTAATCCCAGCACTTTGGGAGGCTGAGGCAGGAGGATCGCGAGTTCAAAGCCAGCCTCAGCAGTGGCGAGGCACTTAACAACTCAGTGAGACCCTGTCTCTAAATAAAATACAAAAAAGGGCTGGGGATGTGACCCAGTGGACAAGTGCCCCTGAGTTCAATCCCTGGTACCACACAAAAAAAAAAAAAAGAAAAAAAAAAAGAAAAATCACTACTATGCAAGGAAGACCCAATATAACAATTGAACTTCAGTAGATGCTACAATGTAGATGTGAACAATTATTGTATCACATCATGCTATAGTACTATCCCACAGATTGTACACATTACAGGGAGAAAAGGATGCCTTAACAGTGGAATGCTCATTGATCACAACCCTGAGTGAGCAAACTCATCATTACTTAAGAGGGAGACAATTAGGCATGATGTACCCCTGATACAATGCAATATCAAGGATATGTGCCAATCTTTTCAACCTGAACTTAGTCAACTCTTCATGTAACTTCAGTTTACATATAATGCAAGAAATATTTGAAAAATATTAAGTTAAATGACACAATGAGGAATTAATCAACCTATTCTATACTGTGGAATAATCAACTAGCTTGAACTCCTTAAAAAGTCAATATGAAAGGGAAAAAAATGGTGAGTGAAAGAGTACTCAATCAGAACTAAAATAGACATAAAAATCAAAAGCAATGAATTAAGCTTGATAGAATACTGGTTTACAAAATATTGGATACTAGATATTCATTGGACAATTGGGAAAATTAGAATTTGAACTGGATATTATATAACATGGAATTTTTTTTTTACATATGACAATGGAATTCTGGCTATATCAAGAAATGTTCTTATTCTTAGCAGAAGAAGACTGAAATTTTTATGCATGAAGTATCAAATATTATGTCAATTTGAAATGTTTTAGCAAATATAATAATAAAACTACACATGGAAAAAATGAATAAATCAAATGTAGCAAAATTTTAATAGTTGCTGGATCTAAGTAGAGGATATCTGGGTGTTTGTTGAGTTATTTTATTTTCTCCTATGTTTGAAATGCTCAGCTATAGAAAAGTTGAGAAAAAAAACAAACTATAAATTAAATAACATTCTTAAAGCAAGTTAGTGTGCAGTGGTACACACCTGTAATCCCAGCAACCCCAGCAACCCAGGAAGCTGAGGCAGGAGGATCACAAGTTCAAGGCCAGTCTCAGAAACTTAGTGAGGCCCTAAGCAACTTAGCAAGACCCTGTCTCAAAATAAAAAATAAAAAAGGCTGGGAATATGGCTCAGTGGTTAAGCACCACTGGGTTCATTCCTTGGTACTGGGGGAAAAAAAAAAAGTACTTTGGGCTGGGGACATAACTCAGTGATAGAGCCTGGGTTCATCCCCAGAAGTAAAAAATAAAAATTAAAAATAAAACCAAGTGCTGGGCGCAAGGGTGAACGCCTGTAATCCCAGCAGCTCAGGAGGTTGAGGCAGGAGGATCGCAAGTTCAAAGCCAGCCTCAGCAAAAGTGAGGCGCTAAATAACTCAGTGAGATCCTGTCTCTAAATAAAATACAAAAATAGGGCTGGGGATGTGGTTCAGTGATTGAGTGCCCCTGAGTTCAATCCCCAGGACCAAATAAAATAAGTAAATAAATAAAACCAAGTACTCTGGGTGAATAACACTGAAATCAGGAATCCTAAAGTTATTGACTGATAAATTTTAGTACAGAAAAATAAAACACTTCAAGTAAAAAATGTTTCATAGCAAACTAGAAGGTACATTCAGTACAGAATTCATTATATAATTGGTGCACCAAATGTGGTTTCTATTACATTTTTTAAAACAAACCTTTTAAACTAAAAAGTATTCATGAGTCAAAATAAGCCACAGCCGGGTACGGTGGCACACGCCTGTAATCCCAGCACTTGGGAGGCTGAGGCAGGAGGATCGTGAGTTCAAAGCCAGCCTCAAAGCCAGCCTCAGCAATGGCGAGGCACTTAGCAACTCAGTGAGACCCTGTCTCTAATAAAATACAAAAAAGGGCTGGGGATGTCGAGTGCCCCTGAGTTCAATGCCCTGGTACCAAAAAAAAAAAAAAAAAAAAAGCCACAGGCCAGATTTGCTTTAGTCAACTTTTTTTCCTTTTCTTTGCAGTACTGGGCTTCATGCATATGAGACAAGCACTTTACCACTGAAACATACTCAGCTCTTGTCAATTACTTTTGTGTGTGTGTGTGTGTGTGTGTGTGTGTGTGTGTGTGTACCGGGAATTGAACTCAGGGGCACTCGTCCACTGGGTCACCCCCAGCCCTTTTTTGTATTTTATTTAGAGACAGGGTCTCACTGAGTTGCTAAGTGCCTCGCCATTGCTGAGGCTGGCTTTGAACTCGCGATCCTCCTGTCTCAGCCTCCCAAAGTGCTGAGATTACAGGCGTGCGCCACTGCGCCCAGCTAATTACTTTTTAAAAAAACATTTTTTTTTTAGTTATAGGTGGACACAATATCTTTATTTTATTTTTATGTGGTGCTGAAGATCGAACCCATTGCCTCACGCACGCTAGACAAGCAATCTATCTCTGAGCTACAACCCCAGCCCCAAGTCAATTACTTTTTAAAGAAAAAAAAATTTTTTTTGTTTGTTTTTTTAACCAGGTTGGGGATGTAGTTCAGTAGTAGAGTACTTGTCTAGCGTGAGTAAGGTCCTGGATTCAATTCCCAGTACTGAAAAAAAAAATTGTGATTACCTATATATTTACATTTCCAGTACATAACAACTATTATTTGTGAAGAGCCAAGTTTCCATCTCATAAAATTTCTCATCTTTCTAAAAAACTTCCTTTCACATATCATACAATACATGTCTGTTGTCAATTAAATTTGCTCTTCTGATTAAGTATTTGTCTTCATTTTTGGAAAATAATTTTGCTGCAAAGAGAATTCTAGATTGACCATTTTTTCTTTCAGCATTTTAAATTTGACTTTTTACCATATTCTGATTGTTGGGGTGGTACTTTGTTGTTCTGTAACATATCTACTTTCTCAAACTGCTTTTAAAATGTTTCTTCTTGCAGGTCATGGTGACACACACCTAGTTTCAGCTACTACGGAGGCTGAGACAGGACTGGATGTTCAAGGCCAGCCTCAGCAACTTAGGGAGATAATATCTCAAAATAAAAAATAAAAATGAAGCCAGGTGCGGTAGCGCACTCCTGTAATCCCAGCACTTTGGGAGGCTGAGGCAGGAGGATCGCAAGTTCAAAGCCAGCCTCAGCAATGGCGAGGCACTTAGCAACTCAGTGAGACCCTCTCTAAAAAAATACAAAAAAAAAAAAGGGCTGGGGATATGGCCCAGTGGTCAAGTGCCCCTGAGTTCAATCCCCAGTACCACAAAAAATAAATAAATAAATAAATAAATAAATAAATAAATAAATAAATAAAATAATAAAAATGGCTGGGCATGTAGCTCTGTGCTAGAGTGCCCTGGGTTCAATCCCCAGTACAGTGAAAAAATATTTTTAATTTAAAACTTAAGTATTCGCCTGTAATCCCAGCACTTTGGGAGGCTGAGGCAGGAGGATTGCGAGTTCAAAGCCAGCCTCAGCAATGGCGAGGCATTTAGCAACTCAGTGAGACCCTGTCTCTAAATAAAATACACAAAAGGGCTGGGGATGTGACCCAGAGGATGAGTGCCCCTGAGTTCAATCCCTGGTACCACAAAAAAAAAAAAAAAAAAAACTTAAGTATTTTTCCTTTCATCTGGTGTTCAACAATTTGATCATGATATATGCTGTGATTTTAGTGTGTCCTCCAAAACTCCTGTGTTGAAACTTAATTGTGTGATAATATTAGTAGGTGGGACCTGTATAAAGAGATTAAACCATGAGGGTAAAGCCTGAGGTAGTGGTTTTGTGGCTTCCATCTCTTCTACCAATGTGAAGACACAGGGTTTGTCTTTTTCTCTTCTGTCCTATATCAAGTCAATTTTACAAGGTCCCATTTTGGTTCTTTTTTTTGTACCAGAAATTGAATGTAGGGGCACTTAACCACTAAGCCACATCCCTAGCCCTTTTTATATTTTATTTTGAGACAGGGTCTTTCTAAATTGCTTAGGGCCTTGCTAAATTGCTGAGACTAGCTTTGAAATTGCAATCTTCCTGCCTCAGCCTCCCAAGCCACTGGGATTATAGGCGTGCTCCACCATGCCCAGCTCCATTTTGGAAGAAGTAAACAGACCCTCCCTCACTAGACACTGAGTATGCTGGCACCTTGATCCTGCACTTCCTTCCTTGATCTTGGATTGTGAGAAATAAATTTCTACTTGTAAATTACCAAATCTCAGGTATTTTGTGATAGCAGCACAATGGACAACATATCTTGGTAAGATTTTCTGTTTATTCTGTGTGGGAAATAATTTTTGTTGTTTATATTGTTCTAGAGAGAGGGTCTCACCATATTGCCCAGACTAGCCTTGAACTCCTGGCCTGAAGTGATCTTCCTGCCTCACTTCCCATGCAGCTGGAACTACAGGAGCACACCACCAAGCTCAACCCATTCATGAATAGTTTAAATTAAAAAAAAAAAAATTTTTTTTTTTTTGTACTGGGGATTGAACTCAGGGGCACTTGACCACTGAGCCACTGGGCCACATCCCAACCCTTTATTTTTTTTCTTTCTGTATTTTATTTTGTGACAGGGTCTCACTGAGTTGCTAAGTGCCTCGCCATTGCTGAGGCTGGCTTTGAACTCATGATCCTCCTGCCTCAGCCTCCCAAGTGCTGGGATTACAGGTGTGCGCCACCACACCCGGCAAATTTGGAAAAATTTTAGTCACCAGTTCTTAAGATATTTTCTCTCAATGGATGTGGTGGCACACACCTGTAATCCCAGCAATTTGGGAGGCTGAGGGAGGAGGATTGACAGTTCAAAGCCAGTATCAGCAGTTTTAGCAAGTCCCTAAGCAACTCAGTGAGACCCTGTTTCAAAATAAAAAGGTTGGGGGATGTGGTTTAGTGGTTAAGCACTCCTGGGTTCAATCCCTGGTACCAAAAAAAAAAAAAAGATATTTCCTCTCCTTTACCCTACTCTTATTCTGGGACTCCATTTGCAAAGCACTTCAGAGCTTATACTGTAACACAATTCACTAAGGCTATTTTTCTTTCTTAGAGTCTGTCATTTTGGTGCATTACTTCAAGAAGTTTCTATTGCTATTCACCAATCTTTTTTCTGCAGTGTCTTGTCTAAGTTCCATTCAATGTATTCTTCTCTAGAATTCCACTGGGGTTTTTTCCTAGCATGTTCACTGTTTCTCATTATGGTCATTTCCCTTATAAATTTGAAGCTATACAATATTTAATACCTTTCTTAAGGTCCCTTTCTGTCTGTTATGAGTCTCTACTGGCTGATTAGTCCTTTGGTTTTGGTTACACTTTACAGTTTCTCTCTGAATCCAGTAAGATTTGAAACTAGTAAGTGGCACTGACTTTATTATTGAATGCTGGATTTTGCTAAAATGGTTTTTGTCTTTTAAACAATTATTTGAAGATCAGTTTACCTTCTTCAGAGCTTATTATTAAGCTTCTGGAGAGTTGATCTATAGGAGTTTTTCTTCTATAACTAGAAAAAACCCACAAGCTTGTTTTTTTTCAGAGTTCTTTCCACTCTGGCTGAATTTTCGTGAATCATAGGAAATATTCATCTTAGAGCTTCCCATTAATTGGTTTTCCTTAACAATGTGTTCCCTGCCTTACTGAATGTGTCTTTACCTTCATGCGCAAAGCCAACTAGTTCCCTAATTGTTCCATATATTAGTTTTCTTATTGTTCATGGCAGAAGTGTAAGACCATAGGAGTTGCCTTAAACTTCAGAATTATATAATAGAATTATATAATAATTCAACCTTAAGAAATATTTTACCTAAAGTAGATTTTGTTTTCATTCTATCAAAATACACAGCTATCTATAATGCAGACAAGTGGCACAGAGATTAACTGTAGCTATAACCTGGAAGAGTAATCAAAGGACAATTCTGACAGGTAGTAAGAGGGCAAACTGATTTGGAAACCCAGGACTAGAGGAACTGTACAATGGCAGGGAGTCTTAGATTCTCCCCCCCCCCACACACACACACACACAATAGAAGGTAACCCAGCAGTTCCAGTACTTCCCATTCCGGACTTGGTAAGAAAAGGCAGCACAGGTAGCCTTATTCTTGTCCCAGACTGAATAGAATCACTAACACCAGGTGAGCCCAACACCAATAGCAAGTATTGATTCTCCACTAATAATAAAGCCAAAGTTACAAGGACATCTGGGTTGCACCAGAAAGAGGGACTCTGACATCATAATCAGCCCAATCTTGGAAGACTATTTTGTCTCCACGGGCCTGAGATCCCTACCTAGAGACAGCAGGGCAGATGGTCAGAAACAACAAAAAGACACCACCACAACAAGCACCACAGTGTGAGAAGCTTCCTTTTCCTGGTAGGCCAGAGACTCTCCTATCCTGAAAAATGTTAGGAAAGTTGGATAGCACCAGCAAAAGGAACTCTGCCATAGCAAGAGATGTGGCCTAAGAAACCTCTTCATCCCCATGGGCTGAGACTCCCCCGACCTCATGCTGAGAAATACTTGGCATTATAGCCTGCAAAAAGCTTTTTGTCTACTCAAACAGGGCCAACAGGGACCAGTGGGAGTTCCAGTTAAACCAAACAAACCAAGGGTCTTGCACATATACACAACCCACAAAGTAGACCAGGGCCAGTATGAAAAACCTGAGGGCAACTGTCTGCTAAAATGAAAGATTTAAATAGAACTCAGACTTTCCTAAAAGTATAGTGTTATAGTTTATATATACGGTATCCCCCTAAAGCTCATATGAGACAATGCAATATAGTCGTTTTGAAACGACTGGGTTATGAGATCTTTAACCTAATCACTACATCGATCCCCCAATAGGGACTGACTGGGTAGTAACTGTAGGCACATAGGGTGTGACTAGAGGATGTGGGTCACTGGGGACATGTTTTCAGGTATACTGTTCTTGATGAGCTAGCTCTCTGCTTCCTGGTACCATGACCTGAGCTGCTTTCCTCCACCATACTCTTCCACCATAATGTTCTGCTTCACCTCGAGCCCAGAGCAGTGGAGTTCCATCTGGGGACTGAAACCTCTGAAACCATGAGCCCCTAAATAAACTTTCCATCTGCTAATTGTTCTCGTCAGGTTTTTTGGTCACAGTGGTGAAAAAGCTGACTAAAACAGATAGCAAAAAATATTAATGAAAATCACACATCATACTAAGAACTAGGAAAAACAGAAATGAGAAAAGACAATTTACTGAAATTAACAGAGGCAAATCAGTTGTTGAAGTTCTAAAGCACCTATAATAAAAAAATGCTTTAAAAATTAATTGTAGGGGCTGGGATTGTGGCTCAGTGGTAGAGCGATCACCTAGCGCATGGGCGACCCAGGTTCGATCCTCAGCACCACGTACAAATAAAATGCATTGAATAAAACGCATTGTGTACAACTAAAGCAAATAAATAAAAATATTTTAAAAAAAAAAAGTTAATTGTAAAGCTGGGGTGTGGCTCAGCTGTAGAGCGCTCTCCTAGCACATGTATGGCCCTGGGTTTGATCCTCAGTACCACGTAAAAATAAATAAATAAAATAAAGATATTTAAAAAATTAATTTAGGGCCAGGCATGGTGGCACAAGCTTGTAATCCCACTGGCTTAGGAGGCTAAGGCAGGAGGATCACAAGTTCAAAGTCAGTCTTAGCAATTTAGCAAGGCCCTAAACAAATTAGTGAGACCCTATCTCTAAATAAAAAAATAAAAAGAGCTGGGGATGTGGCTCAGTAGTTAAGTGCCCCTGGGTTCAATCCCTAGTACCAAAAAAAAAAAAATCAATTGTAGGAGCCAGGCATGAAGGCACCTACCTATCTATAATCTCAGCAACTCAGGAGGCAGGAAGATCACAAGTTTAAGGCCAGCCTCAGCAATTTAGCAAGGCCCTATGCAACTTAGTAAAACCCTATCTCAAAGAAACAAATAAGCCGGGTGCAGTGGCGCATGCCTGTAATCCCAGCAACTTGGGAGGCTGAGGCGGGAGGATCTCGAGTTCAAAGCCAGCCTCAGCAAAGGAGAGGCACTTGGCAACTCAGTGAGACCCTGTCTCTAATAAAATACAAAAAAGGACTGGGGATGTGGCCCAGTGGTTGAGTGCCCCTGAGTTCAATCCCCGGTACCACAAAAAAAAAAAAAAAAAAAAAAAAAAAATGAAAAGGGGCTGGGGATGCAGTTCAGTGGTAAAGCACCCTAAGTTCACTCTCTTAAAAAAAAGAAAAAAGAAGAAGAAAAAGAATACAGGATTAATCCCATAACCATTAAAGAAGTTGAATTCATAATTTAATAGGTTCTAAGGTCTGGGGATATATAGTTTACCTACGATGCACAAGGCCCTGAATTTACAATATACAATAGCCACAAGTTATGGAACCTGCTAACAGATAAATGGATAAAGAAAATGTGGCAGATATACAGAACAGAATTCTACTCAGCCATAAAGAACAAAAATCATGTAGGCTGGGATTGTGGCTCAGCGGTAGAGTGCTTGCCTAGCACGTGGGCGACCCAGGTTCGATCCTCAGCACCACGTACAGATAAAATGCATTGTGTACAACTAAAAGCAAATAAATAAAAATATTTTTTAAAAATCATGTCATTTTCAGGAAAATTGATGGAACTAGAGAACATCATGCTAAATAAAATAAGCCAGATTTAGAAAGTCAAAGGTTCTATATTTTCTCGCATATGTAAAAGTTAGAAAAAAGAAAAGGGCCCTCATGGAAATAGAAGAGACTCAGGAGAGGAATGAAAGAAGATCAGGGAAAGGAGGAAGGAAGGGAGAAGGGAGGTATGGGAAATAAAATAGACAAAATTATGGTATGTGCATATATGAATCTATCACAATGAATCCTAATAGATGTAAAATTATAGTGCACCAATTAAAAGGTAATTTTTAAAAAGCAAGGTATAGAACAATAAAAAAAAAATAATAAGCTTCCAAAAATCTTCAGACCAGCCGGACGTGGTGGCGCACACCTGTAATCCCAGCACTTTGGGAGGCTGAGGCAGGAGGATCATGAGTTCAAAGCCAGCCTCAGCAATGGCGAAGCACTTAGCAACTCAGTGAGACCCTGTCTCTAATAAAATACAAAAAAGGGCTGGGGATGTGGCCCAGTGGTCGAGTGCCCCTGAGTTCAATCCCCGGTACCACAAAAAAAAAAAAAAAAAAAAAAAAAAAAAAAATCTCCAGACCCAGATCCACTGAGGAATCTACCAAATATTTTAAAAAGAATTAACACCAATTAGACATTCTCTTTTAGGAAACAGAAGAGGAAGGGCATTTTACAACTCAGTTTATGACACTAGTTATAACCTGATACCAAAATCAAAGTGCAACAAAGAAGAAAACTACAGATCAATAATTCTCAAAAATTTCGGGGAAAAATCTAAGCCAGACAGAGCAGCATATCAGTAAAATCCTGGTTACTTACAGGGTTGAGGCAGAGAATCTAAAGTCCAAGGCCAGTCTAGGCTATGTAGCAAGACCCTGTCTTAAAATCTAAAATGAGTTTGGGAGCATAGCTAAGTGGTAGAACACTTGTCTAGGATGCATGAAGCCCTGGGTTCAATTTTCAGCACTGCCACAAAAAAAAAAAAAAAAAAAAAAAAAAAAAAAAAAGAATTTTATATGGCCAGGCATGGTGGTCAGGCCTGTAATCCCAGTGGCTCAGGAGGCTGAGGCAGGAGGATCACGAGTTGAAAGCCAGTCTCAGCAATGGTGAGGTGCTAAGCAACTCAGTGAGACCCTGTCTCTAAATAAAATATAAAACAGAGCTGGGGATATGGCCCAGTGGTTGAGTGCCCCTGAGTTTAACCCCAGTACAAAAAAAAAAAAAAAAAAAATATATATATATATATATATATATACACACACACACACACACACACACACATCACACACATACACATATAGCTCTGGACATTGTAGTATTAGAGAGATAAAGATGAGTGGAACAGAGAATAAAGACAGTCACATATAAATTTTATTATAAATTTTATTTTTTTAAATAAAAGTACAAAATTTAATAGAGTAAGGACAGCATTTTAACAAATAGTACAGGATTATTATGTAAGGCTAGAATGTTCTAGCCTTACATAATAATATAGGACTCCATGTATGTTTAACCTACAAGACTGTTTTGAGGATAACATGAGAGATCATAGATTTTACACTAGAAAATTCCATGAATGTAAACTCCTCTATGACACATAGTAGCTATGCAGCAAATTGAAGGGAAAAAAGGAAGGAAAAGGGAGAAGAAAGAAAGAAAGAAGTAGGGGCTGGGGTTGTGGCTCAGCGGCAAAGCACTCACCTAGCATGTGCAAGGCCCTGGGTTCAATCCTCAGCACCACATATAAATAAATAAAATAAAGGTATAGTGTCCAACTACAACTAAAGATAAATAATTATTTAAAAAAAAATAAAAATGAAGATTATTTATCTGTATGGTTGTTATTATTAAACTTTTAAAAATAGGGGGAAAGGGCTGGGGTTGTGGCTCAGTGGTAGAGTGCTCGCCTAGCACGTGCATGGCCCGGGTTCAATCCTCAGTACCATGTAAAAATAAAGGCATTGTGTACAACTAAAACAAATAAATTAATATTTTAAAAAGTGGGGGGAAAAATAAGAAGTCAGTCTGGGCTGATGGGGCCGATACACTCTGCCTGCCAGAAGACCTGGGCTACCCATGCCACCCAAAATGCTGCAGGTATGAAAGAGACAAGTGCCTCAAAACAAAAAGATACTTCTAAAAGGAAAGCAGATTAGAAGCAGCTGTGAAAAAGAAGACTAAGTTTGAGAGAAAAGCTCTACATATTGTGGAACAACTTTTAGAAAAAAACTCTTCTTGAAGAATTTCTAATGGAGTGTGTACAGGCTGACAAATTATTAGTTTTGTAGTATAACACTTTCAAACCTGTGCAAAATGAAACCTCTGCATTATTGAAATCTTTAAATTTGTTCTCAGTCATTAAATGTAGGTAATGTGCTTTATAATTCATGTTTTTTAGCTCAATTCACAATAGCTCATCTATGGAACCAACCTATGTGTCCTTCAATAGATAAATGGATAAAGAAAATGTAGTACATATACACAATGGAATATTACTCAGCCATAAGAAAGAATGAAATTATGACATTTGCTGGTAAATGGATGGAACTGGAGAATATCATGCTAAGTGAAATAAGCCAATCCCCCAAAACCAAAAGCCAAATATTCTCTCTGATATGCGGATGCTGACTCACAATGGGGAATCACAATTGGACAGGGCGGAGTGGGGGAAAGGGAGGAGGGATGGGAATGGGAAAGGCAGTAAAATGGAATTGGATATAACTTTCCTATGTTCTTATATGAATATACAACCAGTATACCTCCATATCATGTACAACCATAAAAATGGAAAGTTACACTCCCTATATGTATGAGATGTCAAAATGTATTCTACTGTCATGTATAACTAAAAAGAACATATTAAAATTTTTTAAAATAAAAATAAATAATAATTCATGCATTTTGAAACAATTATAGTCAGGTGCAATGGTGCACACCTATAATTGCAGCAACTTGGGAGGCTGAGGCAAAAGGATCACAAGTTCAAAGCCAGTCTTGATAATTTAGTGAGACCCATTCTCAAAATTAAAAATAAAAAAGGGCTGATGATGTGGCTCAGTGGTAAGTGCCTCTGGGTGCAATCCCTGGTACCAAAATTAAATAAAATAATCAACTATCATAATATTATCATATAATGACTTTAAAATGCATTCATGAGGCTGGGGTTGTGGCTCAGTGGCAGAGCACTCGCCTCGCACGTGCGTGGTCCGGGTTCGATCCTCAGCACCACGTAAACATAAATGCATTGCATTGTGTATAACTGAAGTAAATAAAATGAATATTTAAAAAATAGTTTTAAAATGCATTGATGAAAAATAACAAGTATATAGCAAGATGACTATAGTTAATATGTATGTGTGTGTGTGTGTATATATTTTTTGGAGGGGTGCCAAGGATTGAACTCACAGACATTCAACCACTGAGCCACATCCCCAGCCCTAGTCTGTATTTAGGGGAAGTGTCTCACTGAATTGCTTAGCACCTCACTTTTGCTGAGGTGGCTTTGAACTTGCAATCCTCTTGCTTTAACCTCCTGACCTGATGGGATTACAGGCATGTGCCACCTTGCCTGACTAAAATAATGTATATTTAAAGTTACTAAAAGAATGAATTTTAAATGTTCTTACCACAAAGAAGTATGTGAGGTGATGGATTTGTTCTGATTTGTTCATTCCAAAATGTGTATGTGTATTGAAATATTATCTTGTACCCCATAAATACATATAATTACTATCCGTCAATAAAAATAAAAACTTAAAAATTTAAATAAAGTAAAATTAAAAAAATAAGTCTAGCTGGGTGCAGTGGCACACACCTGTAATCCCAGCACTTTGGAAGGCTGAGGCAGGAGGATCATGAGTTCAAAGCCAGCCTCAGCAAAAGCAAGGCGCTAAGCAACTCAGTGAGACCCTGTCTCTAATAAAATACAAAAAAGGGCTGGGGATATAACCCAGTGGTCGAGTGCCCCTGAGTTCAACCCTTGGTATCACACACACACACAAAAAATCAGACATAGCTAGGCATGGTAGTGCATGCTTTATTCCCAGCAATTTAGGAGGCTAAGGAAGGAGAATCACAAATTGGAGGCCTTAGCAACTTAGAACCTGTCTCAAAAATAAGAAGGGCTGGGGATGTAGCTCAGTGGTAGAAGAACATCCCTGGTTCAATTTCCAGTAACCCTCCTCCTCAAAACAGTCAGACAGACACAAAAGAACATACTACATAATTCTGTTTATGTGAAGTTTATTTATTTATTTATTTATTTTTGGCATCGGGGATTGAATTCAGGGGTACTTGACCACTGGGCCATATCCCCAGACCTTTTTTTTTGTTTTTTTATTAGAGGCAGAGTCTCACTGAGTTGCTAAGTGCCTCGCCATTGCTGAGGCTGGCTTTGAACTTGCAATCCTCCTGCCTCAGCCTCCCAAGTGCTGGGATTACAGGCGTGCGCCACTGCCTCCGGCTTATATGAAGTTTAAATAGCTATCAGTCAAACATTGGTTACCCTCGGATGAGAGTGGGCAAATATGTTCTTAAAGGGAACACAAGGGCCAGGAGTGGTGACACACACATGTAATCTCAGTGACTTGGGAGGGTGGGTAGGATTGCAAGTTTGAAGCCAGGCTCAGCAACTTGGTGAGACCCTTTCTCAAAAGAAAAAGAAACAAGACTGGGGATGTAGCTCAGTGTAAAGCATCTTTAGGTTCAATTCCCAGTATCAAACAAATAAAATAATAAAACACTTAGGGCTGGGATATAGCTCAGTTGATAGAGTGCTTGCCTCACGTGCACAAGGCCCTGGGTTCAATCCCCACCACCACAAAAAAAAAAATTAAAAAGAAGACACAAGGAAACCTTTGGTGGTATGGAAAATGTTCCTAATCTTCACCATATTCATATGAGTAATTACTATCCAAGTGTGTAGCATCTGAAAATTCGTCAACTACAGTTAAGACTTGTGCACTTTTACCTTTACTTAAAAAGAAATATGGACCAAACATGGTGGCCCACACCTGAAACCCCAGCCACTTAGGAGGTTAAGTCCAGAGAATTGCAGGTTTAAGTTTTTTTTTTTTTTTTTTTTTTGGTACCGGGGATTGAACCCAGGGGCACTCGACCACTGGGCCACATCCCCAGCCCTTTTTTGTATTTTATTAGAGACAGGGTCTCACTGAGTTGCTAAATGCCTCGCCATTGCTGAGGCTGGCTTTTAACTCGCGATCCTCCTGCCTCAGCCTCCCAAGTGCTGGGATTACAGGCGTGCGCCACCACGCCCGGCTGGATTTCAGGTTTAAGACAAGACTTGCCAATTTAGCAAGACCCCATTTCAAAATAAAAAATACAAAAGGCTGGGGATGCAGAGCAGTGGTTCACTCCTGGGTTCAATTCCAAATACAAGGAAGAAAGGCAGGCACACAAACAACTTAAAGCCACAAAACTTGATCACTGACTGTATGTATAGGTGGCCAAAAATGTGTGGTAAAGGATGAGCAGGTAAGGATGGGCAGGTAAAGGACATAGGTAAGGATTAATGCTAGGTTTGTTGTTTAGATGATAGGCTGGCTGGGGATACCATTCTATTGGAAGTAAAGGAGAAGTTTGGAATCTGTAAATAATAACCTTCTCTTTGGATCTGTGGAGTTTGAGGGGCCTCCAGATTACATAGAGATGCCCGGCAGAGAATTGTCCATTAGGGTCTAGAGTAGGGCAGAGGTCCAGACTAGAGAACCAGAATCAAACTTTCCAGCATCTCCAGATAGAACAGATCAGTTATCAAGACAAAGAAGAGTGAAGACAATAACAGAACAAGAATGGACACCTTCACTGGGCACATGCCTGGAATCCCAATGGTTCAGGAGGCTGAGACAGGAGGATCACAAGTTCAAGGCCAGCCTCAGCAACTTAGCAAGATCCTGTCTCACAATAAAGAACTGGAGATGTGGCTCAGTGGTTAAGCATCCCAGGGTTCAATCTCCAATTCCAAAAAAAAAAAAAAAAAAAAAAAAAAATTGGACACCTTGACAGCAGTAAGAGAATGAATACTCCATGGAGAAGACACAAAACAAATAACCACAGAAGAAAGAACAGACCAGATACCAAACAAGAAGACATTCCAGGGGAAACTGCACATGAATGTCAACTAGCCAGGTGTGGTGGCATACATCTGTAATTCTAGCAACTCAGGAGGCTGAGGGAGGAGAATCCCAAGTGTGAAACCAGCCAGGGCAACTTAATGAGACCCTGTCTCAAAAGTTTAAAAAAGAAAAAGAACAACTATAACAGGGCTGGGGATGTGGCTCAGTGGTTGAGTGCCCCTGGATCCAATCCTTAGTACCACAGTAAATAAATAAAACAGGAGTGTCAACTGGACAGAATGCTCAATTAAGGTAAGGACTAAAGTATTCATGATATTTGCCATGATAAGTTCACTGCTGTCCCCCTTAAGACAGATCCAAAAGTGAAACAGTCTAAAACATAAAGAGAAATAGGGAGACAATTGCCAGAAAACGTAACTTTGACCTATCTGCTGTACAATCTATGCATAATATTTAAGAACTTTATCTGAAGGTGATATAATTCATTCTTTATTGCAAATATCCCAGGTTCTATGCCCAGAAATAACCAGACCATCAGAGAGAGGTCTACAGGATCAAGCAAGGTGTTTCAGTCCTTAGAGTTCTCCTTCAGCACAAAGTACTCTGCTTCCTCTGAGTAGCAATTATAGGCATCATGCTGCACTGATTTCCAATCATCACTGAAGGATTATGTAAGTGACCTAGAGGAAGACCGGGAAAAGAACATTGTACTTCAATGTCAAGAACTCTTGGGCTGGGGTGGTAGCTCAGCAGTAGAGTGCTCACCTAGCACGTGGGCGACCCAGGTTCTATCCTCAGCACCACGTACAAATAAAACGCATTGAATAAAACGCATTGTGTACAACTAAAGCAAATAAATAAAAATATTTAAAAAAAAAAAAACTCTTAAAGTCCCATGAGGAATTCCTGATGGACAATGCAAATCACATAACAGAGAGCATCTGTACTATTGCTGTGACCTTCAGAAAGATCAATTTGCTTTAAGATCATGGAACCTATGTCTATGCAGCATTTTGTCCTGATATTGATGTTGATCTTTTTTTAATACTGGGAAATTAACCCAGGGGAATTTACCACTAAGTTATATCCGTAGGCCTTTTCATCTTTTATTTTGGGACAGGGTTTCACTAAGTTTTTCAGGTCCTCCCCTAAGTTGCTGAGGTTGGCCTTGAATTTGTAATCCTTCTGTTTCAGTCTCCAGAGCTGCTGGGGTTACAGGTATGCACCACCATGCCCAGTTTGATATTGATCTTGTGTATTTTCCCTGAAGCTGATTTTCATCTATTTCTACATTTGCATTCTAACCTAAGACTTTGTAAACAAAGTAAGAAATGAAAAATAAACAATTTACCTCAGATATGCTCATTTTCCGCTGCTCTAGGAAACGTAGAAAACTAGGAAGGTGGAGCTGGGAGAAGAAAGAATGGATCACTAAAGGTTTGATTTGCCTAAAAGCTCAAGATGGATAAAATGTCCTCCTGTAGGAGAATGTTCTTTGGCCCTTAATTACCTTGACAATACTTTCTGTCTTTAAACTGAAACTGATTTTGGGGGGTGATGGGGTGGGAGGAACCATGTATTGAACCCCGGGGTACCTATCCACTGAGCCACATCCCCAGCCCTTTTTTGTATTTTTATTTAGAGACAGGGTCTCACTGAATTGCTTAGGGCCTCATTAACTTGCAATCCTCCTGCCTCAGCCTCCCAAGTGGTTGGGATTACAGGCTTGCACCACCAAGCCAGCTTGAAACTGATTTTGAGTTAACTATGTCAGAAATTCTAACTAATGGCTTAGGCACTAATGAATGTGATAACCTGGATCTTCACCCTCTGAAGCTCAGTGGCTTTCATCTTTCATATCTGGCAGAAAGTGGTAATCCAGGAAGCTCTTCCCTGTACTATTTTCCAGGTTTATATGACAGAATGGAGGAAACACCCATCTCTCATGGCCACCTCGGGTACGAGTCATGGTATGAGAGCCCCTTGAGGATCTATAAAAAGCAAACAAACTTGAAAGGAATCAAAGGTTTTTGGGTGGGGAGTGGGGGCAGTGGTTAAGCTTTTCTTAATGGTAGATGGTACTTTTTTCCCCCAGAACAGGCTCTCTCACATCCTCAAATGAGGCAGGACAGACCTGCCTCTGGCAGTTTGCGTGGCCTATTTCTAGACCTAGAGTCTCCCCTTTCCCAGCAGTGTCCTCTGCTCCACTCAGATGGTCCATTCCACGGGTGGCTTCCTCTTCACTTAATGAGAGCTGCTTTGTTCCTAAAGAGCCAGGATCTGGGTCTAGGGGGCAAAATTATTTTAGTTAGAACCTACACCTTGGGCACACAAATCTTGAGCTGACTGGGCAGTTCAAACTAGGCCAGGAGCCCTCCCTTACATAGCATGACCCAAGAGACCTGAAGAGGCATCACAAGAGACAGTACAAGTGCCCAAGATGACAGAGTCCGTTCTGCATTTGAAACGATATCCTAGGGTGGACCTAGGCAGATTTACTTTTAGTAAGCAGGCACAAGCGCAGCACATAGCAGGTAGTACCCAACAGGTCGCTTGAGCGCGAGGGTTCCCGGCAGTGCCCACAAGGGCGCGCACATCCTCGGCACAAGGAGGCAAAAGCTGCGGCTACCGCACTCCGGACAGTCATCCTGCCGCCTGTCCGCCACCTCTTACACACCAAAGGGCCTAGCTGGAGCCACCCGCCGCGCCCGTCCAAGAGATTGGATCCAAGGTCGGTCCCGCCTTTGCACGGGCTCGGCTGACCTTTGACCCCGGTTGCACCTTGAAACGATACACGTGTCCCGGGGGCCGAGCCGCGCGTGCGCAGGAGTGCCTGTCTCTGGCTCCCGCGCAGCGCACGCCCGGGATCCGGAGGAGCCTTTTCCCGTCGGGCTCCGCGGCGGTAACCGCTGCGCAGATCCGGCAGAGGGCGGAGCTGTGTCCGCCGGCCCGGAGACGTTGCGCCAGGCGTTTTCTGCTAGTACGGTGCTGACCCGGCCGGACCAGAAAGGGCGCTCGCGGTGCAAATCTCGCGGAGAAAATCTGTCCACCACAGCAAGGCTTCTTTCAGGAAAGCAGAGCAGTGTGGTGCCGGTGGTCTTGTTGGTATAGTAATGAAGACAGTGAAATGTGTCTTAAAATTACTTATAGTACACAAACCCTGGTAGATCAATAAAAATGCACGCAAACTAAAGACAATGGCTGAGATTGTAACTTAGTGATAGAGCACTTGCCTAGCACAAGGCCCTTGTGGGCTGGGAATATAGCTTAATTGGTAGAGTAGTTGCCTGGCATGCACAAGGCCCTGGGTTCTAATCCCCAACACTAATTAAAAAAAAGCACGAGACCCTTACCTGAGCTTTCCAGTGCTACCAAATTAAGTAAAATGACTGTCACACATAAACTTCACCTAACAACTTTTACAAAAACGCGATTTAGAGAGCATAACTCATAACTATCACCCAGTAGTGCCCACACCTGTAATCCTAGCAGTTTAGGAAGTCTGAGGCAAGAAGATCCCAATTTAAGGCCAGACTGAGAAATT
Organism: Tamias sibiricus; assembly: GCA_025594165.1. Lineage (NCBI taxonomy): Eukaryota > Metazoa > Chordata > Mammalia > Rodentia > Sciuridae > Tamias > Tamias sibiricus. The sequence continues at coordinate 90,498,560 of CM046663.1, read as the reverse complement.
TAAGAAGATCCTGTCTCAAAAAAATAAAAATAAATAAAAGGCCTGGGAACAAGTAGTGAGCCCCAGGAATGGCGGGGGTGGGGGGTGGGGGGTGGGGGGTGGAGGTGGAAAATTACTATGGCATGTTTTCAAAAAACAATGTATTTTCTTGGTTGATAAAAGCCAGGGCTGCTCAGTGGCAGAGCACTTGCCTAGCTATATAAAAGGCCCTGTGTTTGATCCCCAACATAACCCACACAAATTTTTTTTTTTTTTTTTTTTTTTTTTTTTTTTTCTTTTTTGGTACCGGGGATTGAACTCAGGGGCACTCGACCACTGAGCCACATCCCCAGCCCTTTTTTGTATTTTATTAGAGACAGGGTCTCACTGAGTTGCTAAGTGCCTCGCCATTGCTGAGGCTGGCTTTGAACTCGAGATTCTCCTGCCTCAGCCTCCCAAATGCTGGGATTACAGGCGTGCGCCACCGCGCCCGGCTACAAAATATTTTTATTAATAAAAAATTGTTTACTTTTTAAATAATTTTTTTGCAGCACTTAACAGATTGAATGAGGGGATGGGGTCTCTACCATTGAGGTACAACCCCAACCCTTTTTATTTTAAGACAGGGTCTCCCTTCCCCAGGCTGACCTTGAACTTTAGATCCTCCTGCCTCAGCCTGAAGAGTAGCTGGGATTACAGTTGTTGGCCACCATGCCCAGCTCAAAATAACTGAATACTAAAATAGCACAGGTCAGCAGATTTCTCATAAAAGTTTCAAAGCGCACACAGAATTTATAGGATCTGGGGTTACTTTTTGTGTGCTAACGAAAGTAGACAATGTACAGTAATAATTTCCTATTCAAGAGTTTTGGCCTGGCACAGTGGCACAGGTCTGTAATCCCAGCCACTTGGGAGCATGAGGCAGAAGAATCCCAAATTCCAGGCCAGCCTCAGGAACTTAATGAAACCCTAAGCAACTTAGTGAGCCCTTGTCTCAAAAAATAAAAAGAGCTGGGGATCTAACTCAGTGGCAAAAGTGTCCCTAGGTTCAATCTCTAGTACACACCCTGCCCAAAAAAAGTTTCGATATTCTGATTTCCCACAATTTTCTCATTCTTTCTTTAAAATGCCCAATCACTTCTGCACAAATCAAAATGGAGCTCAGCTCTTTCCCCTGCTGTCAGTACTTACTGAATGAAATCTGTTTTCACCACTTGAACTGTGTGTGGCTGTTAATCTCTGACACTACACTGAACACATAAAATGGATCCTGTGTTAATAAGTTTTCCAATACTATGACAAAATATCTGAGATAAACAACTTAAAAGAAGGAAAATTTTATTTTGGTTCATGGTTTCAGTCTGTGGTTGGTTGCCATCCCTCCTCGCTTTGGGCCTGTTGTCAAGGCAGAACATCATGGTGGGGAGTGCATGATGGAGGGAAGCTGCTTGCCTTGGGGTACCCAAGAAGCACAAAGGGACCAGGGTCCCAAGAGATGCTTTGAGGACTGACCCCAGTGACCTCATTTCCCTCCACTTCCCACTTCCTAAAGTTACCACCATTTCCCAAGCTTGCCGTCAACTGGGGTACACGCTTTCAACATGTGAGATTTGGGGAGACATTTAAAATCCAAACCATAACAGATCCCTAACCAAAACTTGGTTTGACAACAGCACCTGTCCTAAATACTCAAGAGAAAGGAGGATTGAAAGTCTAAGGCCAGACTAGGCAACACAACAAGAACCTATCTCATAAGAAAAATAAGGGGTGGGCTGGGGTTGTGGCTCAGTAGTAGAGCGCTTGCCTAAAAATATTAAAAAGAAAGAAAGAGGGGTTGTGGCTCAGCGGTAGAGCACTAGCCTAGCATGTGCGTGGCCCGGGTTCAATCCTCAGCACCACGTAAAAATAAACACAACATGTACAACTAAAAGCAAATAAATAAATATTAAAAAAAAAAAGAAAAGAAAAGAAAAAGGGGGCTAGGAGTGTAGCTCGGTGCACATACTCAAGGTCTTGAGTTCAATCCCTACCTTGAAAAAACAAGTTTGGTTTCATTATCAACACTGATGAGTCAGTCAGGAGGCTGAGGCAAGAGGACCCCAAGTTCCCCTCCTGGCTGACCTTGCTGACAAGTGGCCTGCATCCTGCAGGGGCCTGAGCGACTGGGACAAGCGGGCCTCCTCCCCACCGCTGAGGTACGGCCGTGGTATCAGCACTTTTGCGTGGACCCCGATGAGCTCTTTACCAAGCTTGACCACATTGGCAGGGACTTATTTGGGGAGGTGTACAAGGGTACTGACAACTACACTAAGGCGATCAAGTTCATCAACCTGGAGGAAGCCAAGGATGAAACTGAGGATATCCATCAAGAGATCAAGTTGGTTGCTGGGGCTGAGGTTGTGGCTCAGTGGTAGAGCGCTCGCCTAGCGGCTCGGGTTCGATCCTCAGCACCATGTAAGAATGAAGGCATTGTGTACAACTAAAAAAAAAGAGAGATCGAGATCACCTTGCCCAACCACTGTGACAGTCTCTATCACTCACTACTTTGGCTTCTACCTGAAGGGCACCAAGCTGTGGAACATCATTGAGTACCTTTGTGGGGCTCTGCACTGGATCTGCTGAAGCCAGGCCCCACTGGAGGAGACCTACATTGCCACCATCATGTAGGAGATTCTGAAGGGCCTCGATAATCTGCACTTAGAGCCTAAGATCCATTGAGACATCAAAGCCACCATGTGCTGCAGTCTGAGCAAGGCGACCTGAAGCTGACAAGAGTTCGGGGTGACAGGGCAGCTCACAGACACACAGATCAAGAGGAATACTTTCATGAGCACTCTTCTGGATGGCATCAGGCAGTTGGCCTACAACTTCAAGGTTGACATCTGGTCCCTCAGCATCACAGCCTTCAAGCCTGCCCAGGGGGAATCACTCAACTCTGACCTCCACCCAGGCACGACCTATTCCTAATACCTAAGAACAGCCCACCCAAGCTGGGAGGCCACCACAGCAGTCCTTTCAAGGACTTTGTGTAGGACTGCCTCAACAAGGACTCCTGATTTTCATCCCACCACCAAAGAGCTGCTGGAGCACAAGTTCATCACTCGCTACATCAAGAAGAGCTCCCTAGGGGCTGGGGTTGTGGCTCAGCGGTAGAGCGCTCGCCTAGCACGTGCACAGCCCGGGTTCAATCCTCAGCACCATGTAAAAATAAAATAAACACATTGCGTACAACTAAAAGCAAATAAATAAATATTTTAAAAAAAAAAAAAGAAGAAGAAGAAGAAGAGCTCCCTTTAAAAAAAAAAAAAAAAGACCTCCTTCCTCACCAAGCTCAACATCGGCTACAAGCACTGGAAGTCTTGTAGCTGGGGCATAGCAAAGAGTCCAGCTCCGAGGACTCCCACATCAATGACGAGGCTGAGGACAGGGAACAGGGCCCCATCTGGATATTCTCCCATCAAGCCAAATCCACAGGGCAAGTGGCACAAGGGGACCACCCTGCACAGCTCACAGAAGCCTGTGGAGCCCATCAGGAGACAGTCAAGTTCCCAGTGCCTGTCCACGCTGGTCCGGCCTATCTTTGAAGAGTTCAAAGCAGAGTGGCAGGAGTGTGGGCACACTGGAGATGCTGGAGAATGCCTTCAGCCTGGCTGAGGAGTCCTTGTCCTGGCATCTCAGTCAAGTTGGTGGTGTTACCTCGTGGAGGTTCTCACACAACAGGAACCACCTAACTTCAACCAGCTGAGTGCAGTCCTGCTCTTCATGGAGAGCAGGTGCTTCATTTCTGTTCTGAGCTGCGAATAAACTGAATAAACCATGCTGAGCTAGAAGCCCCTTCCTGCCATGCTGTGACTTGAAGGGCACACCAGCCTGCTCCTGACGTGGCTGAAGCCATGCCCAGCAGCAGAGAACCTGTGGAGATGGGACAAACAGCCAGTGGTCATCTCAGGCTTCCCTTGGAGCTGGCCAGCCCTCTATACTCAGCCCAGCAAGACCAATAGTTCTGCCCTTAAAAAAAAAAAAGACCTCCTTCCTCACCAAGCTCAACATCGGCTACAAGCACTGGAAGTCTTGTAGCTGGGGCATAGCAAAGAGTCCAGCTCTGAGGACTCCCACATCAATGACGAGGCTGAGGACAGGGAACAGGGCCCCATCTGGATATTCTCCCATCAAGCCAAATCCACAGGGCAAGTGGCACAAGGGGACCACCCTGCACAGCTCACAGAAGCCTGTGGAGCCCATCAGGAGACAGTCAAGTTCCCAGTGCCTGTCCACGCTGGTCCGGCCTATCTTTGAAGAGTTCAAAGCAGAGTGGCAGGAGTGTGGGCACACTGGAGATGCTGGAGAATGCCTTCAGCCTGGCTGAGGAGTCCTTGTCCTGGCATCTCAGTCAAGTTGGTGGTGTACCTCGTGGAGGTTCTCACACAACAGGAACCACCTAACTTCAACCAGCTGAGTGCAGTCCTGCTCTTCATGGAGAGCAGGTGCTTCATTTCTGTTCTGAGCTGCGAATAAACTGAATAAACCATGCTGAGCTAGAAGCCCCTTCCTGCCATGCTGTGACTTGAAGGGCACACCAGCCTGCTCCTGACGTGGCTGAAGCCATGCCCAGCAGCAGAGAACCTGTGGAGATGGGACAACAGCCAGTGGTCATCTCAGGCTTCCCTTGGAGCTGGCCAGCCCTCTATACTCAGCCCAGCAAGACCAATAGTTCTGCCCTTGGGTGGAGAAGAGGTGACAGGGTACCCAGCCAGGGACACCATCTTTGGGGTCATGGTGACCACTGGCCCTAGACTTGCCTGGGGTGCCAGGCAGGTACTATCTGCTCGTGAGTACTTGTGTCATCAGATGTGGTTTTTTTAAAATATTTATTTATTTACTTTAGTTGTACACAATGCAATGCATTCATGTTTACGTGGTGCTGAGGATTGAACCCGGGTCACACACGTGCTAGGCACAAGCGCTCTGCCGCTGAGCCACAACCCCAGCCCCAGATGTGTTGTTTTTGAGAAAACCGAATTTCTTGTTCCCTTAAGTGCTATGAGGGTGAGTGTTGAAGACCCTGCCACTCTCAATAAAGACCTGGCCTGAAGCTGTGCTGTGTGGACTGGCCAGGCTGGGCTCCTCAGCCTGTCAACCCAGGCCCACCTGGGCTAAACAAAAAAAAACGGATCCCAAGTTCAAAGTCAGCTTCAGCATTTATCAAGACCCTGCTCAAGGGGCTGGGATTGTGGCTCAGTGGTAGAGCACTCACCCGGCATGTGTGCAGCCCAGGTTCGATCCTCAGCACCACATAAAAGTAAAGGCATTGTGTACAACTAAAATAAATATTAAAAAAAAAAAAGACCCTGCTCAAAAATAAAAATTAAAAAGGGTTGGGGATGTAGTTCAGTGGTTAAGTGCCCCTGGGTTCAATCCCTGGAATCTTCACCCCCACAAAAAAATAAAATAAAAATAAAAACTGATGACAGTTCCAAATAGGCATGGTGATGCTCACCTGTAATCCCAGCCACCTGGGAGGCTGAATCAGGATCACAAGTTCAAGACCAACCTCGCAACTTAAGCTATCTCAAAATAAAAAATTTCAAAAAACCTATCTCAAAATAAAAAATAAAAAGGGTAGAACTGGGGATGTGGCTCAGAGGTTGAGTGCCCCTGAGTTCAATCCCTGGTACCTCCCCCAAAAAAGAGTAGGGGGAAGTCTTAAGGAGGTCTTCTTAATGTAGCTCAGAAGTAAAGGGTCCCTGGTTCGATCTCAGTATCCTCACATGTCTAAATGGCCAAAGCTAGCCTTGAACTGACCGAGTAGTAAACAAAGGTCTACTACTCACATGATGAGATTGCTTGGGAGAACAGGATGGCTCCCAAACAGGCTCCAGAACATAGTGAGAACTAGAAAAATGACTCCCTTCAAGGTGTTACTGTGGTTAATGGGTATGGCAAAAATGAGGGCTCCAGTGCACACGCTGGCTTGTGTGGCTCTAACTTCCCTTCAAATCCAAACCAGGGGGCTGGGATTGTGGCTCAGCGGTAGAGCACTCGCCTAGCACATGCGCGGCCCGGGTTCGATCCTCAGCACCATGTAAACATAAATGCATTGCATTGTGTACAACTAAAGCAAATAAATAAATATTAGAAAAAATAAACACTCCAAACCAGGGAGTGTTTGGGCTTTCCTATCAGCTGTCAACGTGGAGGGCAAAGGAGAGGGAAAGAGGTGGGGCTTCAAAGCTGTCAAATGTCAAATATGGAGTCATACTGTATAGTACATAAACCCATTAGATCAAAAAAATAATAATTAAAAGGATACATTGGCCAACAAAGATGACACTACAGCAAAGAAAGAAAAGGGATACCACAGGACATGAATTTCGAAATGCAAGTAAGTGGGCTGGGTGTGGTAATTGCATACCTGTAATTCCAGCCACTCTGTGGAGACTGAGGCAAGAATATTAAAATTCAAGTACAGCCTCAGCAACTTAGCAAGGCCCTCATCAACTTAGTGAGACCCTGTCTCAAAACAAAAAACAGAAATAGGACTGGGGATATAGGTCAGTGGCAAAGCATCCCTGGGGGTTAAATCCCCAGTACCGAAATATACATATGGAGAAACAGAAGAAATAGCTGAGAAGGGACACTCTAACATTGCCACCTGCTGTCAGAGGGACTAAGTGAAAGGAAACTAATAAATGAATGAGGAGCTGGGCACAGTGGCGCACACCTGTAATCCCAGCACTTGGGAGGCTGAGGCAGGAGGATCGCAAGTTCAAAGCCAGCCTCAGCAATGGCAAGGCACTTAACAACTCAGTGAGACCCTATCTCTAAATAAAATACAAAAAAGGGCTGGGGATGTGGCCCAGTGGTCAAGTGCCCCTGAGTTCAATCCCTGGTACCACAAAAAAAAAAAAAAAAAAAATTAAATAAAAAAATAATAATAAAAAAAATTTCAATTGCAGTGGACAGATACTTTTGGGGACAAACAGGCTGAGGCAAGAAGATCATGAGTTCAAAGCCAGCCTCAGCAAAAGCAAAGCACTAAGCAACTAAGTGAGACCCTGTCTCTAAATAAAATACATAATAGGACTGGGGATGTGGCTCAGTGGTCCATCTGAGGGCAGCCTTTTTTAGCTTCCCTGTCCAGGATACCAGTGTTTCCTTCTAGGCAATGATACCATGGAATAGAATAGAATATACCACACAGATGAGAAATTGTGCAATTTACAAAAACAATCAGCAGAAATAACAAGTGTTCAATAGCCCAACACTCTCTTGAGAAGTCTTCTAAAACATCTGCTTCTTACCCCTTTCTTGACCATGCTTTTTTTTACAGAAATCCTTCCTAAATGAACACATCTATAAATTGTGTACCCTTAAGTTTCTAATCTTTCTATTTGCTTTTTTCCTCAATTTTAAAATACTGGTGATGATAGTACTAATATTGCATATACCATAGGGGAGGGATTTTTAGGATATATTTCAATTACTATCACTTCAACATGATCTTAAAGGGTTTAACCAATAAAGCATTTTATCTGGGGCTGGGGTTGTGGCTCAGTGGTAGAGCGCTTGCCTAGCACGTGTGCAGCCTGGGTTCGATCCTCAGCACCACATAAAAATAAATGCATTGTGTACAACTAAAGCAAATAAACAAATATTTTTTTAAAAATAAAGCTTTTTATTGTTTTTTTAAATATATATTTGGATATGTGACCCATGCTGAGTTAATGTACAAGATATGAGGTTTCAACTGAAGATTATATTTGCATATGAATATCCAGTTGTAATACCATTTGTTAGAAGACTCTTCTTTTTGGTTGAATTGCTGCCTTCTTTGTCAAAAATCAATTGGCACCCACATTTGCATTCTCAACAACTTAGGATATTGAGGCAGGAGAATGCAAGTTCAAGGCCAGTCTAGGAAACTTGGTGAGACCCTGTACAAAAAAGAAAATAAAAAAAAAGTTTAGGATGTAGCTCAGTGAGACCGCGTCCTGGATTCAATCCCCAGTACAAAAAATAAATAAATACATTGACTAGCCCATATGGTGGCACAAGCCTATAATCCCAGCTACTTGGGAGGCTAAAGCAAGAAGATCACAAATTCAAGGCCAACCTCAGCACCTTTGGGAGATGTGAACTTAAAATAAAATAAAAAGGTCTGGGTATGTAGCTCAGCGGTACAACACCTGCCCAGCAAGCATGGGGTCTTAAATTCCATTCCCAGCACCACATACACACACAAAAAATGTGTCAATTTCTGAACTCTAATTCTGTCCACTGATCTATCCCCTCTCATCAATATTATGCTACTTTGATTACTCTAACTTCATTTCTTAAAATTGGTGATGCCTCCAACTATTGTCTTCTTCAAAATGGTGGTGGCTACTTAATCCTTTTATTTTTTTTCATTATATACTGTCCTTCTTTATTCCTGGTAATTTTCATTGTTCTAATGTCTATTCTGTTTAATATTAATATAGCCATAGCAAATTTCTTCTCTTTATTGTTTATTGTTTTCCATCCTCCCTTTTTTTTCTTTCTTTCTTTCTTTTTTTTGGTGCTGGGGATTGAACCCAAGGGCCTTGTACATTTGAGGTAAGCACTCTACCAACTGAGCTATATCTCCAGCCCCATCCCCTCATCTTTAAACTAGCTCTTCAAACAGTCATACATATAATACTTTCTTGCTTCCTACCCCTTTCTTCACCATGCCTTTTGTCACAGAAATCCTTCCTAAATGAACTGCAAGGCATATCTATAAATTATGTACCCTTAAGTACACAACAGAGTTGGGTCATGGATTTTTGTTTTTATCCATTTTGACAATTTCTGTCATTAATTGGTGTGTTTATGCCATTTATATTGTGTCTCTAAGAGTTAAAAATAGAAAGCATAAGACTGCTCTTAGAAAGGCCTGCTTACAAGGATGGCCCCTGGCTGGTCTTTGGGAACTTAACTGGTAAACAGAGGTTCATACTGACACAAAACTTTGCCTAAATGATAAAGATGGCTCACTGTGCCTACACTGTACAAACAATGTACTTTATGACGAATACCTGCATGCCTTCCAGATGCCTGGAAGCTCACTGACTACTGTCAGTCACACCAGCACTGTGTGCCTACGTGGCTGGCTCTCAATAAGGACCAAAGAGACCAGGAGCATATCTCAATGGCTGAGTCCTGGGACTGGGGCTGTAGCTCAGCAGCAGTGCACTTGCCTGGCATGCATGAGGCACTGGGTTCAATCCTCAGCACCACATAAAAATAACCAAATAAACAAAGGCATTATGTCCATCTACAACTACAAAAAAATTTAAGAGGAAAAAAAAAAAAAAAAAAAAAACCTGCTCTATGTCAACAAGCATAAGCCACACAGAGGAAGGGAGAATTTTAACTGAAATATTCTTTGAAAGTAATCCAAATAAATTCAAATTTTTTTAAAAAAATGGCAAGAGTCCTTGCCTAAAGTGTATAAGGCTTAGTTTCAATTTCCAGAATGGCAAAATAATAATAATAGTAATAATAATAATAATAATATCTGAAATAATTATGAATGAAAAAAGTTTTAAAGTTATAGATCAAATCTTTTGTGTGTGTGTGTGTGTGTGGTACCAGGGATTGAACTCAGGGGCACTTGACCACTGGGTCACATCCCCAGCCCTATTTTGTATTTTATTTAGAGACAGGTCTCACTGAGTTGCTAAGTGCCTCGCCATTGCTGAGGCTGGCTTTGAACTCGCGATCCTCCTGCCTCAGCCTCCCAAAGTGCTGGGATTACAGGCGTGCGCCACCGTGCCCGGCTGGATCAAATCTTTAATTGAATTTTTTCAAAAACAGCACACTTTTCAAATGTGTTCAGTGTAATAAGGTATAGTTCACATAACAAAACTGCTTCAATATACATATGTAATCGCTGAGGTACACTACTACAGTTAGTATAAATGGAATAATTTGAGGCATACATAATACTGAAAAATAATTTTTTAAAAAATATTTACTGCCGGGAGCAGTGGTGCACGCCTGTAATCCCAGCACTTTGGGAGGCTGAGGCAGGAGGATCACGAGTTCAAAGCCAGCCTCAGCCGTGGCAAGGCACTTAGCAACTCAATGAGACCCTGTCTCTAATAAAAAAAAATACAAAAAAGGGCTGGGGATGTGGCCCAGTGGTCGAGTGCCCCTGAGTTCAATCCCCGGTACCACAAAAAAAAAAAAAAATTTATTTAGGGGCTGGGATTGTGGCTCAGTGGTAGAGCGCTCGCCTAGCACGCGCGTGGCCCGGGTTCCATCCTCAGCACCACGTAAAAATAAACACATTGTGTACAACTAAAGCAAATAAAAGAATTTTTAAAAATAAAAACATTGTGGGCTGGGGTTGTGGCTCAGTGGTAGAGCACTCGCCTAGCACGTGTGCGGCCCGGGTTCGATCCTCAGCACCACATAAACATAAATAAATGCATTGCATTGTGTACAACTAAAGCAAATAAATAAATATTTAAAAATAAATAAATAAATGCATTGTGTACAACTAAAGCAAATAAAAGAATTTTTAAAAATTTATAGATTTTACAAGCTCACAGTTCTACTTGTATAGTATCAGTTCTTTATTGTTAAGTGGTTTGACTGAAATAAGTAGAATTTTCCTTAAAAAGTGGCTTCAAAACAGGAGCTGTTTTGACTAATGTTTCACGCAATCTATTTCAGTTTTCTGTGACTTGAATGTCAATATACCTGTGCCCTATGTTTTCTCAGTTTTTTGTTTCTTCTCACCAGGGCCATTTCATATACTCTTCCATTTAGAATTGAACAAAAGATGAAATGTATGCCTCATTTCTTAAATTTTCCACTCCTGAGCAAAATGGATTGAGGATCAGGAACCAGATTAATCTTACCACCTGAAATATTTTTTAAAAAATGAATTAATAAAATGGCGCACAAGGAAAAGGAAGTGAGTTCAAAGCCAGCCTCCAAGGCGAGGCCTTAGCAACTCATGAGACCCTGTCTCTAGGCAAAATACAAAAAAGAGGCTGGGGATGTGACCCAGTGGTCGAGTGCCCCTGAGTTCAATCCCCGGTAACCACAAAAAAAAAAAAAAAAAAAAAAAAAAAAAATGAATTAATAAAATACAAGGAAAAAAGTGGTTTCCAAGACCCCAAATTAGGCAACAAAAGAGAGTAATCCCTTTGAGATAGGAAACAAATGAGATGATCCCTATAAGTACCCCTGCTTACTGCCTTGATAAGTTTTAGACCATACTGAGGCACAGCCTGAAGGATTCCCTGAGTTGAAGAAACAGATTTGAGAGTCTGAGAAGACCAAGGCAATTATATTCACAGAACCAGAGAGTTTCTGTGTTCTCTAGTAGCATAGAAATAAGACCCAGCCGGGCGCGGTGGCGCATGCCTGTAATCCCAGCACTTTGGGAGGCTGAGGCAGGAGGATCGCGAGTTCAAAGCCAGCCTCAGCAATGGCGAGGCACTTAGTAACTCAGTGAGACCCTGTCTCTAATAAAATACAAAAAAGGGCTGGGGATGTGGCCCAGTGGTCGAGTGCCCCTGAGTTCAATCCCCGGTACCAAAAAAAAAAAAAAGAAATAAGACCCTAGATATCTGCGGTATGTTCCTTGAACATTCTTGAATCCAAGACCTGGCACATGCCAGCCACATGTTCTACCAGCTTCCAGCAGAGTATTTATTAATCAGCACATGAGTTAAGGAAATTAACTATGTATGGGAAAAGAACTATCCAAAAGGTCAGAAGAAGAGTGTCAGTGATCACACAGGGTCCACCAGGCCAAGGTGGCCAAAGTAGCAGTTAGAAGAGCATTAGACTTAACAATCTACCAGGCCAAGTGGAAAATACCATAAGTCTTGGGCCATTTTGGGTAGAATACTCAGAAAGGCCTTACCTCAGTAGTAGGGAATAATTAGTACTTAAATGAAGCAATGTTCTCCACCTGCCTAACAAATCCTAAACAGATGAAGAACAGAAAGGCTCATAATATTTTCAAATAACTATATACCCAACTAAAAGCTCAAGAAGGGATGAGGATGCAGCTCAGCTGGTTGAGTGCTTGCCTTGCATGCACAAGGCCATGGGTTCAATCCCCAACACCACAAAAAAAAAAAAAAAAAAACCAAAAAACAAAAAAAAAAAAACATGAAAAGTTCAAGAAAATTTATAAGAATTCATAAGAATACAAAAATATCCAGCATCCAAGAAGTAAAATTCACAATGCATAACTTTCAGTGAAAGATCATCAAGCAAGCAAACAAATAGGCAAGAAAACATGACCTATAACAAAGATAATTAGCAAAACCAACCCAGCACTGACAAGGATGTTAGAAGTACACAGAAGAGGGGCTTAGGGCTGTAGCTCAGTGGCAGAGCGCTTGCCTCAAATGTGTAAGGGACTGGGTTCAATCCTCAGCACCACATATAAATAAGTAAAAAAATAAGGGTCCATTTGCAACTGAAAAAAATACTTTAAAAAAAAAAGTACACAGAAGAGGGCTGGGGTTGTGGCTCAGTGGCAAAACGCTTGCCTAGCATGTGTGAGGCACTGGGTTCGATTCTCAGCACTGCACATAAATGAATGAATAAAGGTTCATCAACATATTAAAAAAAGAAGTAGTACACAGAAGAAACTGGGCACAATGGCACAGGCCTCTAATCCCAGCAACTATGTAGGCTGAGCAGGAGGATTTCAAGTTCAAGACCAGTCTTTAGCAACTTAACCAGACCCCCATCTCAAAATAAGAAATAAAAAGGGCTAGAGATGTGGTTCAGTGGTTAAACACTCCTAAGTTCAATTCCCAGTACCATAAAAAGTACACAGAAAAGTTAAGTGTAGGCAAAAAAAAATTTTTAAAGGCCCAATCAAAATTTTGGAAATGGGGGCTGGAGTTGTGGCTCAGCAGTAGAGTGCTCGCCTAGCATGTGCACAGCCCGGGTTCGATCCTCAGCACCACGTTAAAAACGAAGGCATTGTGTACAACTAAAGCAAATAAATACATATATTTTTTTAATTTTTGGAAATAATGATAATGCCTGAAATGAAAAATACATTGAATGGAGCCAGGTGGGCTTTCACAAGCATATAATCCCAGCAGCCTGGGAAGCTGAAGCAGGAGGATCATGAGTTCAAAGTCAGCATCAGCAACTTAGTAAGACCCTGTCTCTAAATAAAATACAAAAAAGGACCGGGGATGTGGTTCAACAGTTAAGTGCCCCTGAGTTCAATCCCTGATACCAAAAACAAACAAACAAAAAAAAATGGATGTGATGAAAAGCAGATTAGACACTACAGAAGAAAAGATCACTAACTTGAAAGCTTGAAAGTCAAGTTCATTTTTCCCAAAAAAAAAAAAAAAAAAAAATCCAGAAAACTGAGAACATTAGTAAGCTTTGTGATGACTTCAAACAGCCTAAAATATAAATGACTGGAGGGAGCTATTTAGAAGGGAGGAGCAAAAAAAATATATATATTTGAAGAAATAAGGACCTACAACTTTCCACACTAAAACAAACACAAAACCAAAGCTCAAATGAAACCTAAACAAAAGAAAAATTAAGTAACAACACCAAGAAACATAATCAAATTGCTCAAAACGAGTGATTTTAAAAAAACTTAAATGCAGGGGCTGAGGCTGTAGCTCAGTGGTAGAGCATCTGCCTTGCACATGTGAGGCACTGGGTTCAGTCCTCAGCACCACATAAAAATAAATAAATAAAGATATTGTGCCCATCTTAGCAGGGCGCAGTGGCGGAAACCTGTAATCCCAGCACTTGGGAGGCTGAGGCAGGAGGATCAGGAGTCTAAAGCCAGCCTCAGCAATGGCGAGGCACTTAGCAACTCAGTGAGACCCTGTCTCTAATAAAATTCAAAAAAGGGCTGGGGATGTGGCTCAGTGGTCGAGTGCCCCTGAGTTCAATCCCTGGTACCAAAAAAAAAAAAAAAAAAAAAAGATGTTGTGCCCATCTTAAAAAAAATTTTTTTTATAATTTAAAAAGTCCCAATCAAAATTCTGGAAATAATGTGAGATGAAAAATACAATTGAGGTGTAACTGGAGGTGTAACTCAGCAGTAGAACAAATACTTAGCATGGAGGCCTCAAGTTCAAGCCCCAGAACAAAAAAAAAAAAAAAAAAGTTACATAAAACATAGATATGGATGACAAATTTGTTGGAAACAATGCATGCAAAAACGATAGTGGATGTTTTAGTCAGCTCTTTTGTTGCTGCACCCCAAAAACCTGACAAGAACAATTTTAAGGAGGAAAAGTTTATTTGAGGGCTCACAATTTCAGAGGTATCAGTGCATAAATGGCCAACTCCATTCCTTGGGTCCGAAGTTTAAAAACTGAAGGTAAGACTTCCCATTCAGGAAGACATAGCAGATACTACTTTATACTCCTCCCACCCAGAGCAGCTAAATACTCTGAACATTACATCAAATAAATATAGCACAGACAGCTCAGTGGTAGATTATGTGTGGTTGTTTTGTTTTGTTGTTTTTGGTTTTTGGTTTGTTGGGGTTTTTTTTCCTTGTTTATTTTTGGTACTAGGGATTGAACCCAAGGGTGCTTAATCACGGAGCCACATCCCCAACCCTTTTTATTTTATTTATTTACTCATTTGTTTGTTTGTGGTACCAGGGATTGAACTCAGGGGCACTCGACTGGGCCACATCCCCAGCCCTTTTTTTTGTATTTTATTTAGAGACAGGGTCTCACTGAGTTGCTAAGTGCCTCATCATTGCTGAGGCTGGATTTGAACTCGCGATCCTCCTGCCTCAGCCTCCCAAAGTGCTGGGATTACAGGCGTGCGCCACCATGCCCGGCTCCCTTTTTATTTTTTATTCTGAGACGGGGTCCACAGGGTCCCACTAAGTTGCTGAGACTGGTCTTGAACTTTCAATACTCCTGCCTCAGCCTCCTGAATTGCTGGGATTACAGGCACACACCACCGTGCCCGGCAGAGCATGTGTTTTACGTGTTTAGCAAAAGAGTCCCTGGGTTTGATCATCAGCACCCTCCACACACAAATCAAACAAATGAAAAAAACCCTACCAACTGAAAGGCTGAAAGAAAATGCAGACAAAGAATCTTGGGACCAAATAATGGCGTGATGCTGGGTTCCCAAGTTTTCTTTTTGCCTCACATATTCCAGGCCAGATATTAGATAAGTCAGCAATCTGAAAATATGAATGGCAGCAAATTTATGTTTATTTTTTTGCAGTACCGTGGATGGAACCCAGGGCCTTGGACATGCCAGGCAAGCACAGCTCTGAACTTTACTGCCAGCCCAGATTATAGATTTTAGAAGCCTTAAAAAAAAAAAAAAAAAAAAAAAAAAAAAAAATCCTTCTCTTTCTAGCCAAAGGACAAGGAGAAGAAAGCAGCTTTACAAGACAGAAAACTCTTAGAAAATAAAAAACCCTGCTTCAGCCAAACTCCATGGGGCAGGGGCAGGGGGGACAACAACAACAATACACGATGCTACTATTGCACTCATGTCAGCAAAAGGTCTAAGGTCTAAGGTGAACCCAGACTTCCACCCTCACTAGGCCTGCAAAACAAGTCAAACCTCATCTTCCTATCCAAGGTACTATTATTGAAGGTCTAGTGAAAGCCTAAAGTGGGAGCTTCCCTTCCCACTAATAACAAGGCATGCCTCTAACTCCCATTTCAGATTGCCAAAAGAGGAAAAACTTAAAAGGACAGTAATGATGTGTCAGCTTCCCTCCCCATGCATGCTATATCAGAGAAAAACTACTAAAAACAGGAGATATAAATAACAGCCAAAGTCTCATAATGCTCAAACTGTTCAGGATCTATATATTTTTTTAAGCATTATTACCAAGAAACAGGAAAATATCCACTTGAACGAAAAATAAAATAAAAAATCAACATCAAGATTTTGGCATATCTCACAAGGATTTTTAAGCATCCATCCAAAAATGCTTCAATGAGCAATCAAAGCTCGTGCTTGAAAAGACTGAAAAAAAAAAAAGAAAAAAAAAAAAAACGGAATGACTTGGCAAAGAAACAGATGACAACTGAAAGATCCAAGAAGAAATGCTAGAAGGGAAAAATATAATTACCAAAATAAAAATTACTCACTGGATGGGCTCAAAAGCAGAATGGTGTCAACATAGGTGGGAAAATCAGTGAACATGAATTTTTTTGGGGGGTGGTGGGGAGGGGATAATAGGAATTAAACCCATGGCCTGATGCATGCTAGCTGAGTGTTCAACCACTGAACTACATACCCAGCCCCCAGTGACCATGAACATAGAATAGAAACTACTCAATATGAACAGAGAAAAAAAAATGAACTGAAACTCAGGAACCTGCAAGACTATCACAAAAGATCTAACATTCATGATATCGGAGTCCCAAAAGAAAGGAAAAACAAGCCGGGCGCGGTGGCGTACGCCTGTAATCCCAGCACTTTGGGAGGCTGAGGCAGGAGGATCGCGAGTTCAAAGCCAGCCTCAACAATGGCGAGGCACTTAGCAACTCAGTGAGACCCTGTCTCTAAATAAAATACAAAAAAGGGCTGGGGATGTGACCCAGTGGTCCAGTGCCCCTGAGTTCAATCCCTGGTACCACACACACACACACACACACACACACACACACACACAAAAAAAAAAAAAAAAAAGAAAGGAAAAACAGTTCGAGGCAAAAAGCATTCAAAAAATAGCTGAAAGTATCTCAATTTGACAAAGCAGCATAATGATCTTTTGAGTTGATATAAAAAAGGAATTTCACAAAACCCAACACCATCCATTTATGATAAAATCAGCAAGTTAGAAATAAGGGAAATCACTTCAACTTGACAAGAGTATCTATAAAACTACAGCTAGCATCACACTTAATGGTAAAAACTGCAAATTTTTCCCCAAGATTGGGAACAAGGCAAAGATGTCAACTTCACCTTTTTTTTTTTTTTTGTACTGGGATACCACGGGTAGAAAGCAGGAACACTTAACCACTGATCCACACCCCTTGCCCTTTTTATATTTTATTTAGAGACAGGGTCTTGCTAAATTGCGAGGATGACTTTGAACTTGCGATCCTCCTGCTTCAACCTCCCAAGCCTCTGGGATTACAATCACCACTCATTTTTTATTATTTATTTATTTATTTATTTATTTATTTTGGTACTAAGGATTGAACTCAGGGACACTTGACCACTGGGCCACATCCCCAGCCCTTTTTTGTATTTTATTAGAGACAGGATCTCACTGAGTTGCTAAGTGCCTTGCCATTGCTGAGGCTGGAGTTGAACTCCTGATCCTCCTGTCTCAGCCTCCCAAGTGCTGGGATTACAGGCATGCGCCACCGCGCCCCGCTATTTTTAAATATTTATTTATTGCTATATCCCCAGCCCTTGCAATCCTCCTGAGTCAATGGAATTACAGGCATGCGTCACCACAGCTGGCTCATCAGTCTCATTCAACATGGTATGGTAAGGCCTAGTCAGTAAAATAGGGGAAAAAAAGCCAGGTGCAAACGCATAATCCCAGCAACTGGTGAGGCTGTGGCATGAGAATCATAAATTCAAGGCCAGTCTCAGCAATTTAGTGAGGCCCTAAGCAAATTAAAAAGACCATAGCTTGCCGGGCACGGTGGCGCACGCCTGTAATCCCATCACTTTGGGAGGCTGAGGCAGGAGGATCGCGAGTTCAAAGCCAGCCTCAGCAATGGTGAGGCACTTAGTAACTCAGTGAGACCTTGTCTCTAATAAAAATACAAAAAAGGGCTGGGGATGTGGCCCAGTGGTCGAGTGCCTCTGAGTTCAATCCCCGGTACCAAAAAAAAAAAAAAGACCATAGCTCAAAACAAAAAATTAAGCCGGGCACAGTGGTGTTGCTGGCTGAAGCGCTTGGAGCAACGGAGCCGCAGGAAAAACTTCAGAAGCAAACTGGAGACAAACAGCTTTTTATTCTGATAACTTTTCTCTCTGGTTCTAATAACGACTAACACACGCCAAAAACACACCCTAAAATGGCGCTGACCCGATCAGCAATCTCGGCCAAGTCACTCGAGATCCCGCAACAAATCCCGTGAGACTACGGGTGGCGACAATGGCCAAATCTCCACGGCTCATAGTCAACTGCACTTAAAGTCAATCCCCAAACAGGGCTCCTGCACAGTGGCGCATGCCTGTAATCCCAGCACTTTGGGAGGCTGAGGCAGGAGGATCGCGAGTTCAAAGCCAGCCTCAGCAATGGCGAGGCACTTAGCAACTCAGTGAGACCCTGTCTCTAATAAAATCCAAAAAAAGGGCTGGGGATGTGGCTCAGTGGTTGAGTGCCCCTGAGTTCAATCCCCGGTACCACCAAAACAACAAAAAAAAACAAACAAAAAAAAAAGTTAAAATTGAGGGGTGTAGCTTGGTGGTAAAGCAACCTGAGGTTCAATCTCCAGTCAGGGAAAAGAAAAAAGAAAGAAAGAAAAAAAGGGCTGGGAACTTAACTCAGTGATAAAAACTCCCTTGAGTTCATCAATCCTGAGTACTGTTAAAAAAAAAAAAGTCAAGAAAAGGAAATAAAAGGCAGAGCAGAACAGAAGTAAAATGTATCCTATTTAAAGATGGCATGATATTCTACATTTAAAAAATCAAAAAAAAAATATGAAAAATAAGGCTTCCTAGAACTAATATGTTTAACTAGGACATAGAATATATAAACAACCACAAAAATCAATTATATTTCCATATATTACTAATAAAACCTGTGGAAACTAAATTTAAAATGCAAAAACATTACAATCACTAAAAAAATTAAGTACTGAAGTATAAGTCTAACAAACATATACAGGACCTGCATGCTAAACACTATAAAATGCTTATGAAAAAAATCAAGAAAATCTAAGCAAATGAAGAGTATAGCTGGGCACGGTGGCACACACCTGTAATCCCAGCACTTTGGGAGGCTGAGGCAGGAGGATCACGAGTTCAAAGCCAGTCTCAGCAATGGTAAGGCACTTAGCAACTCAGTGAGACCCTGTCTCTAATAAAATACAAAAAAGGGCTGGGGATGTGGCTCAGTGGTGAGTGCCCCTGAGTTAAATCCCTGGTAACCACAAAAAAAAAAAAAAAAAAAAAAAAAAAGAGTATACTATGTAATAAAGTGTGAAAATCTCAACACTAAAAATTGTCAGTTCTCTCCAAAATGACACAGGTTTCAAATATTTCCTATTAAAATTCCAGCAAAAGGGCTGGGGATGTTTGCTCAACAGCAGAGTGCTTGCCCGAGTGAGGCTTTGGGTTCCATCACTCCCCAGCACCACCAAAAAAAAAAAAAAAAAAAAAAAAAACACACACACACACACACACACACAATTACTGGTTCATTTCAATGTTCTCAAAATTCATCCATGTTGTAGCTGGTGATAGAACTGCCTTTCTTTCAAGGTCTCCATTATATGCCACATTTTGTTTATCCATTCATCTATAAATGGGCACTTGGGTTACTTCCACTGTTTTCCGTCCCATTTATTTTCACCATGCTGGGAACCAAATCCAGGGCCTCTTGCATGTTAGGCAAGTACTTTCCCACTCAGCTACACTCCCAGTCCTACTTCCATTTTTTTTTACTATTGTGAATAATGCTGCTATGAATATGGATTGGTACAAATCTGAATCCATGCTTTCAAGTCTTTTTTAAAAATATTTATTTATTTGCTTTAGTTGTACACAATGCATTTATTTTTACATGGTGCTGAAGATCGAACCCAGGCCACGCATGTGCTAGGCGGGCGCTCTACTGCTGAGCCACAACCCCAGCCCTCAATTCTTTTGAATATATACCCAAAAGTGGAATTGATGGATCATATGGTAATTAAATTTTTAACTTTTTGAGTAAGAGCCATACAGTTTTCTATAGTAGCTGTACCATTTTATATTTCTAGCAACAGTCCACAAGAGCATATTTCTTAGTTTAAGGATGAAGAAAAAGTCTGGATCATAAAGAAAATATATGGAGCCTAAGACAAAGCCCTAGACTTACCCACAAATTGCTCAACTGGAGTTCTTCCCAAGATAAATTTTCAAAATAAATCAGTGCAAAATGCATTTAAAGGTATGACTAAGGGGGAAAAAAAAATTAGGGGTGGAGAGGGGAGGTGGCAAAATAGCTCCTACACACACAAATAGCACTACACATACCCAGCTTCCAGACCAGAAAGCAAAGGAAATCCATGAGGAAATATTTCAGATCAAAATACTGCATACAAATTTAGCAAAGCTGATGAAGGAAAAGTACAGGGGAAAGATGATGATACAAAAGAAATAAATTTTTTGGAGAAAAAGTATTTCCTAAGGGAGTAGGAAAGTGAACGCGAGCCTATCCAACAAAAGAAGTTGTATTTTTTTAATATTTATTTATTTGCTTTAGTTGTACATATTTCGTTTATCTTTATGTGGTGCTGAGGATGGAACCCGGGCCGCACACGTGCTAGGCGAGTGCTCTACCGCTGAGCCACAACCCCAGCCCCTGGTCAGAAGTTTTGAGAAATAGTCTTGTGCAAGTACTGGGCTTTCAATATGTGAATGTATTGCCTTTAAAACACACACACAACACACACACACACACACACACACACACCCGGGCCCAGTGGCTAATCCCAGTGGCTCCGGAGGCTGAGGCAGGAGGATCGCAAGTTCAAAGACAGCCTCAAGAATTTAGTGAGGCCCTATGCAAGTCTGAGAGACCCTGTCACTAATAAAATACAAGAAAGGGCTCGGGGCTGGGGATGTGGCTCAGTGGGTAAGTGCCCGAGTTCAATCCCCAGTACCAAAAACTAAAATGAAATTAAAAAACCTTTATCATCACAACAATACCCGTGAAGGGTGCCCTAACATGAGAGCAGCTCTCTTGCGCTTCCAGATCCTTTCATACCCACCGGTCAGTCTCTGAATGCAATATCCTGGCTCTGAGAAAAGATTTTTCAGAACCGGTCCTTTCTGGATGCTTCGGTCCTTTCTGGATGCTTCGTATTGCTCTCTGCATGCAGGATTAAGCTGGAGGCGCTCTCACTAAGGCCACAGATCCTCTGGGATCCTACTGCCATGACCTGCCCTAACCTCAAATCCCAGCCAGCAGTCCCACCCCGACTAGGTCCAACCCTAGGAGGACCCAGGTGTGCGGCCTTAGACTTCGGACCTCCCCTCACCGGCTGGACGTCCCCGGGCACCGAGTCTCCACGCGCCGGCTCTCACACCTGGACCCTAGATGATTCCTCCCAGCATCTAGAAGGTGGAACCCCAAGGACCTGGCAGCCAAAGGCCAAGCAGTCGAGGCTTGTTTACCATCACCATAGAAACCCCCGGCAGCGCGCTGCGGGGTGCGGCTTCTGAGGGGCGGGGTCAGGCTCGAAACTTCCAGAAACCTTACCACTTCCGGTGTTGCCGGCTGGGACCGGGTCCCACATCCCGAACACCTGGAATAGCAGCCGGTGGAGCCCACGTCCCCGTCCAACTGCCGACTGCTGGCATGACCGCAAGCTGGCCCCTCACGATCCTCTCCTTTTTCAGGGAGATGCGGCCAAGTCTTGCCCCCAGGCCACAAGGACAGCGGCGGGGCGGGGCCTCAGCGGCCAACGCCCGGAGGTGGGGGTGTGGTGGCGCCATTGTTACGTGGCTGAACGTAGCTGAAGCGAGCCGGGAGAGAAGCTAGTGCCTGCGCAGGCTGTCTCTGGGAGGAAGGCGGTAGGCGGACTCGGCTCTGTGAGCGCCCCGGCCTTAACTACCGGATAAGCACCGCTGTAGAAGTGAACGCGAGCCTATCCGAAGGTCGCCGTATTTGAAGAGGCGCATGAGAGAAGAAAATGCGCATCCTTTCCTAGGAAGTCAGAAAGGAGACGGAGAAGTCCGGAGACTGAGGACGGGCATGACTTGAGGAGTGAGAAACAGGTCTTGGAGAGACAGGCATTTGGGTCTTCGCTGTGTACTACCCTCAGGTTACTTCAAGTGACGCCTGGTTCCCATGGGAGGCAAGACTGGCCTCTGGCCTGGTTCTCAGGGGCAGTAGATGTACCTTTGCTGCGGGAGAAACGCGTCCATTTGTATGTGTTTAAAATTTCAGCTACCTTCAGACGTGGTGTGTTTGCTCTAAACAAGGCAGACAGTTTCTCAGCCCTTGCCGAGGAGTTAAGTGAATGCACTCAGTATCAGGGACCATGATTTGTCATATTTGAGGGTCTGGGAATGTAGATAAGTGGTAGCGTTGCCTAGCATGTGTAAGGCCCACAGTATGATCTCCAGCAACACACATACACAAACATAAGTTCTGTAGCAAAGTGCTAAGCAATTATCCTTTCCATCTAAATGTAATCAAGTGCAACACTGTTAAAAATAATAATAAAAAATTTAAAAGAAAAAACTCTTTTGCAAAAGTTAGTCTCCAAGGAGGAGCCTTATTTTTACTTTCGACTAGGGTGGTGGTGATGGTTATTTCATTATGAATGACCGTGGTATGAACCACAGAAATACAGTCAGTCACAACAGCTCTCCTGTCCCAATCTCCAGGGTCTGACTGATCTCTGACATTTCAGGAATCCCTCCTGAGTCTCCATATACCCCCTCAAATAGACATGCAGCCATCAGTTACTGAAAGTGACCACACCTGACCTAGGTCCTGCCCCACTATTGCACTGTTACATAGAGCCGAGTACAGGTCTTCAGAGTAGAAATCACTCAAGCTGTAAATGGATTAAAAACACCAATGGATAGGAGAAGTTGTGGCAAGGCAGCATTATCAAGGAGGAAGGAAGTTCACTTTTTCTTTTTCTTTTTCTTTTTTGAACTGGAGATTGCACTCAGGGGCACTTTGTCACTGAGCTACATCCCTATCCCTTTTTATTTATTTTGAGACAGGGATTCACTAAATTGCCCAGGCTGGCCTTGAACTTGTGATCCTCCTGCCTCAGCGTCCTGAATTACTGGGATTACAGGCTTGCACCACTGTACCTTAGCTAGAAAGATGTTTCTCTCAACCTTGTAAGTACATTTTTTTTTTTTTTTTTTTTTTTTTTTTTTTTGGTACTGGGGCTTGAACTCAGGGGCCCTTGACCACTGGGCCACATCCCCAGCCCTTTTTTTTGTATTTTATTAGAGACAGGGTCTCACTGAGTTGCTAAGTGCCTCACCATTGCTGACGCTGGCTTTGAACTCGCGATCCTTCTGCCTCAGCCTCCCAAGTGCTGGGATTACAGCGTGCGCCACCGCGCCGGCCTTGTAAGTACATCTCTTATAGGAACACTGCAAGGGAAGGCATTGGGCTCTGACATACCAACAAACATAGAAAATAAGATTCACACGTGTTAATATCAGTCACTGTGCGATAGTCCAGCCTTTTGCAGTAACAGCGTATGGAAGTTTCTTCCTGTAATAAAAGATGGACATGCCAGAGGTGGTAGCATAAGAATATAATCACAGGACTCAGCAGATTGAGGCAGGAGGATCACAAGTTCAAGGCCAGCTTCAGCAGCTTAGCAAGACCCTGTCTCAAATAAAAAGGACTGGGGAACCAGGTTCAGTGGTGCATGTGTTAATACCAATAACTTGGGAAACTGAGGCAAGAGGACTGCAAATTCAAAGACAGCCTCAGCAATTTATCAAGGACCTAAGCAACTTAGCAAGACCCTGTCTCAAAATCAAAAAATAAAAAGGGCTGGGGCTGGGAATGTGGCTCAGCGGCAGAGCACTGGCCTCGCACGTGCACAGCCCAGGTTCGATCCTCAGCACCATGTAAAAACATAAATGCATTGCATTGTGTACAACTAAAGTAAGTAAATAAACATTTAAAAAAAAAAAAAGGTGCTGGGAGGACTTGGGCTGTGGCTGAGTGACTGAGTGCTTGCCTACCGCATGTGAGGCACTGGGTTCGATCCTTAAGACCTCATACAAAAATAAATAAATAAAATAAATGCATGCTGTCCATCTACAACTACAAAAAAAAATTTTTTTAAGTGGGCGGGGGGGGGGGGGCTACTGGGGTTATAGCTCAGTGGTTAAGCATCCCTGTGTTCAATCATGAGTAACAACAACAAAAAAAGATAGATGTACTTGTTAAGGGCAGAAAAGAAGAGAGTATATTTAACAGGTAGCAAGTATGATTTGGGAGAGGAGTTTTTGTCTTCCGGAATTTGGTAGCTTTCATTTACATGGTGCGGGTAGAGGATATCTCTAACGCTGCTGTTCAACAGAAAGATGTGAGCCATATATACGTAATTTAAAATTTCTCGAGAGCTGGGCACAGAAGCGCAAGCCTGTAATCCGAGCATTTGAGAGGCTGAGGCAGGAGGTTCGCGAGTTCAAAGCCAGCCTCAGCAATGGAGAGGCACTTAGCGACTCAGTGAGACCCTGTTTCTAATAAAATATAAAAAAGGGCTGGGGATGTGACCCAGTGGCCGAGTGCCCCTGAGTTCAATCCCCGATACCAAAAATGAAAAATAAAATTTCTCTAGTTAGCCACATTTATAATATAAATAAACAGGTGAAATTAATTTCAGTATTTTAATATGTAATATAAAATGATGCAGACACTATGGAAAACATTTATGGTGGACCCTCAAAAAGTAAAAAGTAGAGTTGAGGGTGTAGTTCAGTGGTACATCAATGCCTAGTATGCATGAGACCGTAGGTTTGATCCCAGCACCACAAAAATAAATAAATATTTAAAATTAAACAAGATGATGCCGGGCGTGGTGGCGCACGCCTGTAATCCCAGCACTTTGGGAGGCTGAGACAGGAGGATCGCGAGTTCAAACCCAGCCTCAGCAATGGCGAGGCACTTAGCAATTCAGTGAGACCCTGTCTCTAAATAAAATACAAAAAAGGGCTGGGGATGTGGCCCAGTGGTTAAGTGCCCCTGAGTTCAATCCCTGGTACCACAAAAAAAAAAAAAAAAAAATTAAACAAGATGTAGCAGTACACACCTGTACTCCCAGCTACTCCTAAGGGAAGAAGATAGCATGTTTGAGGCTAGTCTGTGCAACTTAGTGAGACACCATCACAAAGTGAAATTAGTGAGACACCATCACAAAGTGAAATTAAAAAGTCTGGGTGTGTAGCTGGGTGCGGTGGTGCACGCTTGTAATCCCAGCACTTGGGAGGCTGAGGCAGGAGGATAGCAAGTTCAAAGCTAGCCTCAGCAATGGCAAGGCACTTAGCAACTCAGTGAGACCCTGTCTCTAATAAAATACAAAATAATAATAATAATAAAAGGGCTGGGGATGTGGCCCAGTGGTCAAGTGCCCCTGAGTTCAATCCCTGGTACCAAAAAAAAAAAAAAGTCTGGGTGTGGCACACACCTGTAATCCCAGAGGCTTGGGAGGCTGAGGCAGGAGGATCGCGAGTTCAAAGCCAGCCTCAGCAACTGTGAGGCACTAAGCAACTCAGTGAGACCCTGTCTCTAAATAAAATACAAAATAGGACTGGGGATGTGGCCCAGTGGTTGAGTACCCCTGAATTCAATTCCCCAGTACCAAAAAAAAAAAATGTTTTGGGGATGTAGCTCAGTGGTAGAATGCTTACCTAGCATGGGTAAGATCCTGGGTTCAATTCCCTACCACTGCAAAAAATGAATTTAAAAATAGAATTACATATAATCCAGCAATAGTACTACTGAATATTCATCCAGTAGGGGACTCAAACAAATATTTGCAAACCTATGTTCATAATAGCATTATTCATAATAGTCAAAAGATGGAAGCAACCCAAATATCCATTGACAAATGAGTGGATTAAAAAAAAAGTGGTATATACACAAAATTGAATATTATTGAGCCTTAAAAAATGAAAGAAAAGGCTGGGGTTGTGGCTCAAGCGGTAGAGCGCTCGCCTAGCACGTGTGCGGCCCGGGTTCGATCCTCAGCATCCACGTAAAAATAAATGCATTGTGTACAACTAAAGCAAATAAATAAATATATTTAAAAAACAAAACAAAACAAAGAAATTCTGACACATTACAATGTTCATGAATTCTATGCATGATGCTAAATGAACTAAGGCAATCACAAAAGGAATAATACTATATGATTCCACTTCTATGAGGTACCTAGAATAATCAAATTCATAGGGACAAAATAAAATGGTTGCCAGAAGTTGGAGGATGAGGAAACTTGGAATTTTTTTTTAATATTTATTTATTTGTTTTAGTTGTACACAATGCCTTTTATTTTTCACATGATGATGAGGATTGAACCCGGGCTGCGCACGTGCTAAGCGAGCACTCTACCACTGAGCCACATCCCCAGCCCCTGGAATTGTTAAATATGTAAGGAGTTTTCAGTTTTACAAGATGAAAAGCATTCTGGTGATTGATTACACAATAACATAAAGTTCAAGACAGTGTCTAGTTTACACCACTGACCTGTACACTTTTTTTGGACTGGGGATTGAACCCAGGGGCACTTAACCGCTGAGCCATATCACCAGCCCTTTTGTGTGTGTGTGTGTGTGTGTGTGTGTGTGTGTGTGTGGTACTGGGAATTGAACTCAGGGGCCCTCGACCACTGGGTCACATCCCCAGCCTTTTTTTTTTTGTATTTTTTATTTGGAGACAGGGTCTCACTGAGTTGCTAAGTGCCTCACCATTGCTGAGGCTGGCCTTGAACTCGCGATCCTCCTGCCTCAGCCTCCCAAAGTGCTGGGATTACAGGCGTGCGCCACCGCGCCCGGCATCACCAGCCCTTTTTTATATTTTATTTAAAGACAGAGTCTAAGTTGCTTTAGGGCCTCACTAAATTGTTGAGCTGCTTTGAACTTTCAATCCTCCTGCCTCAGCCTTCAGAGCCACTGGTATTACAGATGTATGCCTCCAGGGCTGGCCTGAACTGTACAATTAAAAACAGTTAGTAAACACTGCTAGTTACAGTGGAGCACACCTGAAATACCAACTACTCAGGAGACTGACACGGGAGGATCACAAGTTTAAGATCAGCCTGGACAACATAGCAAGACCCTGTCTCAAAATAAAAATTCAAAAAGGCTGGGGATATAGCTCAGTGACAAATTGCCTCTGAGTTCAATCCCTAGTATCAAAAAAGTGTGTGTGTGTGTGTGTGTGTGTGTGTACATATATAAATACATATGTGTATGTGTACATATATGTATGTATATATATACACACAACCATAGACATATGTGTGTGTGTGTATATACTATGTATATACTTGTGTACACTTATATATGTATGTGTATATATACATTCACACATATATATGTCTGGTGGTGTAGTTCAATGGCAGAGCACATGCTTAGTATACACAAGGCCCTGAGTTCAATTCCCAGCACCAATAATAAATCTAGAAAAAATTTAAAAGTCAGTTCCTCAGTGGCACTAATCATGTTTCAAGTGCTCACCAGGACTGTGTGACTAAAAGCCCCCTGTAATCGCACAGAGCAACTTCAGACTTAATGGAAAAAAGGTTGGGAATCCCTCTATCCTCTACCTGCTATTGTGCAAAGAATGCCCCCAGACTCCCTCTCTGCCCTAAGCCATTGACTTTCTTGACTTATTCTGGACAGTTAGAATTCCTTTATCTGATAAATCTTGCTTATCATTCTAATTATTTCATAATAAGCTTCCTATTGCTTTAGGGAGTTTCACTTGTATATACTGAAGAAAATGTGGCCTTCTAATATGTTATCTATACAATTTCAAGAGCTTACTCTAATTCCATTAGTCAACCATGAAATTTTACCCAAAAATAATGATTTCACATTGATGTCATTGATCTAACATCTTAAGAATTGAAAGCAGCTTGTTATAAGGATATCTCATTTGTGAACAGGTCTCAAGGACAGAAGGTGAAGGAGAGATACTTTCTTCCCTTGATGGCTTAAGTGTGATTGGTTTTTATTTACAAGTCTTAGTATAGTGTAGGATTCCCAACAGGTGCTCAATATACATTTATTTTAGACAAAGATTGAAGTTCATTATTTTTCTATTAAGTTTGTATATATCATTACCCTGTGATATAATAGAACTTTTTTTTTTTTTTTTTTTTTTTTTTTTTGTGGTACCGGGGATTGAACTCAGGAGCACTCAACCACTGGGCCACATCCCCAGCCCTTTTTTGTATTTTATTTGGAGACAGGGTCTCACCGAGTTGCTAAGTGCCTCGCCATTGCTGAGGCTGGCTTTGAACTCGCGATCCTCTTGCCTCAGCCTCCCAAAGTGCTGGGATTACAGGCGTGCGCCACCGCGCCCCGGCTAATAGAACTTTTATTAAAAAAAACATTTCTAGTTATCGCTGGTCGCAGTGGCGCACGCCTATAATCCCAGCACTTGGGAGGCTGAGGCAGGAGGATGGCGAGTTCAAAGCCAGCCTCAGCAATGGCGAGGCACTTAGCAACTCAGTGAGACCCTGTCTCTAATAAAATACAAAAAAGGGCTGGGGATGTGGCCCGGTGGTCGAATGCCCCTGAGTTCAATCCCTGGTACCAAAAAAAACAAAAACAAAAACAAAAACATTTCTAGTTATATGTGGCTCCTAAAATTTTTTTTTTTTCTTTCCTTAACAGGCATATCTGGGGGTTGGGGTTGTGGCTCAGTGGTAGAGTAATTGCCTTGCATATGTGAGGTACTGGGTTCGATCCTCAGCACCACATAAAAATAAATAAGGATATTGTGTCCACCTACAACTCAAAAAATATTTTTTAAAAAAGGCATAATATCTGACTTATCCCTCAGCTTGGTGGGAAGCCCTCTCAATGTAAGTGCAGAATAAGTTAATTCTCTGTATCTTCCATACCATTAAATGCTCAATACAGTATTCACCCACTCATAAAAATGTTTTTCCTAGCCAGGCGCAGTGCTGCACGCATGTAATCCCAGCAACTCAGCAGGCTGAGGAAGGAGGAGTGCAAGTTAGAGGCCAACCTCAGCAAATAAGTGAGGCTCTGCTTACTTAGTAAGACCCTGTCTCAAAAAATAAAAAGGGAAGAGCCAAGCAGAGTGGTGCACGCCTGTGATCCCAGCCATTCAGGAGGCTGAAGCAGGAAGAACTACAGTTCAAAGCCAGCCTTTAGTGAGGCCCTAAACAACTTAGCAAGACCCTAAGAGCCAAGCAGAGTGGTGCACGCCTGTGATCCCAGCCATTCAGGAGGCTGAAGCAGGAAGAACTACAGTTCAAAGCCAGCCTTTAGTGAGGCCCTAAACAACTTAGCAAGACCCTGTCTCAAAATAAAATATAAAAAGTGCTGGGGGGCTAGGGTTGTGGCTCAGTGGTAGAGCGCTCGACTAGCATGCGCATGGCCCAGGTTCGATCCTCAGCACCACATAAAAGTAAACGCATGTGGCCGGGCGCGGTGGCGCACGCCTGTAATCCCAGCACTTGGGAGGCTGAAGCAGGAGGATCACGAGTTCAAAGCCAGCCTCAGCCGTGGCGAGGCACTTAGCAACTCAGTGAGACCCTGTCTCTACTAAAATACAAAAAAGGGCTGGGGATGTGGCCAGTGGTCAAGTGCCCCTGAGTTCAATCCCCAGTACCAAAAAAAAAAAAAAAAAAAAGTAAACGCATGTGTACAACTAAAGCAAATAAATAAATATTTTTTTTTTAAAGTGCTGGGGATGTTTTCCAGTGGTAAAAGCACCACTGGGTTCAATCCCTAGTACAAAATAAATAAAAATAGAAAAAAAAAAGGCTGGGGATGTAGTTCAGTGGTAAAGCACCCCCAGGTTCAATCCCCAGTACCAAAAAAAAAAAAAAAAAAAAGAAATGTTTTCCTACGGTGTGTGGGGATAGTAGCTCAGTGCTAAGAGCACTGATGCAAGGCCCCAGGATCATTCCCAGTACCAGGGTGTGGGGGGGGTGTGGGGGGGGATACTTTATTCTATAGCGGTTTACATGTACTTTAAATGAAAATTTCCAGTTTTATTTAACAAAGATAAATTTGTTGTTCACCAGTAATCAAGGGGAAGGACCAAATTTAACTTAATTATTGCTATATCCAGACAGACTGGCTTGGTCTCCTACCTAAGAGGATGTTAGGATGTTCAAGTAATGTTGAATTAATAAATAAATGCCTGAGGGGAAAAAAACTGTTTGTGTGTTTGTTTGCTTGTTTGTTTTGGTACTGGGGAGTTAACCCAGGGGCACTTCACCACTGAGCTACATCCCCATATTTTTATTTTATTTTATTTTTAGACAGGGTCTTACAAAGTTGCTGAGGTCTTCGTTAATTTGCTGAGGCTGGCCCCGAACTTGTAATATTCCTGTTTCAGCATCCCAAATTGCTGGGATTATAGGTATGCACTACTGCACCCAGCATAAACCACTTTTTAAAGTAACTGCTTTAAAAAAATAATTAAAATAATTAATTTCATTTATTAGTCCTTGGAGAAAACTTTCATACCTTAAAAATATTTTAAACCAGCCGGGCACGGTGGCGCACACCTGTAATCACAACACTTTGGGAGGCTGAGGCAGGAGGATCACGAGTTCAAAGCCAGCCTCAGAAATGGCGAGGCACTTAGCAACTCAGTGAGACCCTGTCTCTAATAAAATACAAAAAAGGGCTGGGATGTGGCCCAGTGGTCAAGGGCCCCTGAGTTCAATCCCCAGTACCAAAAAATATATATATATATATTTAAACCTAAAACATAGTGCAAAAATGAACCTTTCTACATCGCTCAATTTTGAGTGTTTTTTTTTTTTGGGGGGGGGACAAGGAATTGAATTGGGGGGCACCTGACCACTGAGCCACATCATCAGCCATATTTTGTATTTTATTTAGAGACAGGGTCTCACTGAGTTGCTTAGTGCCTCACTTTTGCTGCAGCTGAATTTGAACTCATGGTCCTCCTGCCTCAGCCTCTGGAAGCTGGGATTGCAGGCATTCGCCACCACGCCTGGCTCGCTCAGTTTTTTATAATCATAAAGACACCTGTAAGAGGCACAGTTGCATTTTGGCACTACAAAGAGCCATAGTGACAGAAGCTAGGTCAGGGAAATGGTGCTGCTGGCAGGTGTGGTCAAGAGAAACTAAAACCAACTTTATGACTCTAACTCAGCTAACATCACCATAGGAAATGATGAGTTTAGAGATCACATTTACAGGAAATACCAAATTGTTTTTCAGTGCTTTTACAGATTTTGGTAGACTTATTTATATATTTAGTATTCATGACTTCATTGTAGATTGAATCAGGTGATTTTGTCCTATTTTAGAGGACAAAGGTAGAAGTCAGGCTAACCAGGACAGAAGAGAAAGACCCCTTATTTCACTGTTGAGGAAACTCAGCCATGGAAGTTAAAATGACTTTTCCAAAGTAATCCAAACAGTAAATGATTGCACAGAACCAGAATAGAACTTGATACACATGCGTATAATTCCAGTGACTCAGGCTGAAGCAGGAGGATAACAAGTTCAAGGCCAGCCTCATCAACTTAGCAAGACCCTGTCTCAAAATAAAAAGTGCCAGGGATGCCGGGCGCGGTGGTGCATGCCTGTAATCCCAGCACTTTGGGAGGCTGAGGCAGGAGGATCGCGAGTTCAAAACCAGCCTCAGCAATGGCAAGGCACTTAGCAACTCAGTGAGACCCTGTCTCTAAATAAAATACAAAAAAGGGCTGGGGATGTGACCCAATGGTCCAGTGCCCCTGAGTTCAATCCCTGGTACCACAAAAAAAAAAAAAAAAAAAAAAAAGTGCCAGGGATATAGCTCAGCTCTAGAATTCTGCTGATTTAAATCCCTGGTATCACAAAAAAAGTAAGAGGGAAAAAACAGGATGCTTGGGTCCAATTCTAATGATTCTCCTCTAAAGGCAAACTGAGTCTTTGTCCTGTGTATGTATATTTATGTCCTTGCTTTGCATACAAGCAAGACCATAAAAATAAATTTGCAAATTGAAACTGTACAAAGCAATCTTGATGATTAATAGGAAAAATTATGATTGTTCTGTAACCTTCAAAAATTTTTGCCAAGAGCCTGGAGGTGTAGCTCTGTGGTAGAGCACTTGCCTAGCATTTGTGAGGCCCTGGGTTCCATACCCAGAGCACAGCCAAGCACAGTGGCAAATGCCTGTAATCCCAGCAACTCAGGAGGCTGAGGCAAAGGATCACAAATTCAAACCTAGCCTCAGCAACTTAGCAAGGCCCTAAGCAATTTAGTAAAACCCTGTCTCAAAATTTAAAAAGAAAACAAAGGACTTGGGATGGGGATGTAGTTTAGTGGTTGGTAAAACTGCCCATAGGTGGCTGGGGTTGTAGCTCAATGGTAGAGTATGTGCCTACTAGCACATGTGAGGCATTGAGTCTGATCCTCATCACCACATACAAACAAATTAAAAAAAAAAAAAAAAAAAGGTATTGTGTCCACCTACAACTAAAAAAATAAAATAAAATAATAAAATTTTTAAAAATGCCCATGGGTTAAATCCCCAATTCAAAAAAAAAAAAAAAAAAAAATCAACAGGATAACATACACACAAAAAAATCTTTTGCTGAAACATTAAAACCTCCATGTCAGTTATAAATGTATAAGGAAATAAAAAAATAGTAAAACTAATATTTATGTAGTACTGTATATCTTAATATATTAATAATATAAAATGTATGTTTTATATATATATAAAACCAAAGTTTAAACTTGCCTCTTCTTTTCATTATATAATTTACAATACATAGTGAACATCTTATCTATGCTTATTAAGTTTTCATACTCTTTTATGAATTTGGATTATATTCCAACATTTTTGTCCTTTCCCTTTTCTTGGTGGTGGGTGGGGGGGCACTGGGAATTATACTCAGGGGCACAAATCCCTGACACTTTATTTTTTAATTTTGAGTCAGGGTCTCATTAAATTGCTTAGGGCCTCACTAAATTACTGAGGCTAGCCGGGCACAGTGGCGCACATCTGTAATCCCAGCAGCTCAGGAGGCTGAGGGAGGAGGATAGGGAATTCAAAGCCAGTCTCAGCAATTTGAGGCCCTGATCACCTTAGCAAGACAGTGTCTCAAAATAAAATATAAAAAAGGACTGAGGGTATAGCTGAGTGGTTAAGTGCCCCTAGGTTCAATCCCTGGTACAAAACAAAACAGAACAAAAAAGTTACTGAATCTGGCCTCGAATTTACAATTCTCTTATCTCAGCCTCCCTAGTCACTGGGATTACAGGCATGAGCCCTTTGCATTTTGTATGTCATGAAATATCTCCAAGAATCTTTTAATGTAAACTTTTTTGCCAGCACCACTTCCCCTAGGGGACCATCAGCCTTTCTGTCTCAAACATTTTTCTCATTTGTGTTGATAAACTTCCTTCAGAGGATCCCTCTGCCTCTAGATATAAGGGGTTCTTGAACAGTGGCAGCATCAATAAGCCCCATCAGGTATTTTTTTCATTAGAAAAAATAGACTCCTTTATATTTCACTCACAAGTCCCTCACCTATAAAATTGAGATTAAACTACCCATCTCTCATGTTTACTGTAAGAACTAGTGATCACATAAATATCTTGTCCCAGCCAGGTGCGGTGGCACAGGCCTATAATCCCAGTGACTCAGGAGGATGAAGCACAAAGATCGTAAGTTGAAGGCCAGCCTTGGCATCCCAGCAAGATCCTCAAGAACTTCATGAGACTGTCCCAAAACAAAAAAATGAAAAATAAGGACAGGGGTGTAGCTCAGTGATAAAGCACCCCTGGGTTCAAGCCCCTGCACCAAAAAAAAAAAAAAAAAAAAAAAAAAAATCTTGTCCCGCACAGCACTGGGAAGATGGCTGCCAGGCATGTGAGTAGGACTAGTAGTGCTCTGGCAGCAGAAACAGAATCTACATTTTTCCATAGACAATTCCCAAACTGCTTTTAGATTCCTACAGATGTAATTTTAAAAATGTGAAATACTTTATGTGTAGATATCTATTCACCTTCTTACAGCCTGAAATGTCTTAAGAAAAGGTACTGTGCCTAGTTCTGAGGGGCAGGGGAAGGAAATTAGACTGTCTAAAGCTAGATATTGTGTAACCACCTAAGAGGACCTTTGCCTCCTTTCTAGGGAAAGAAGGGGTGGAGCAGGGGTGTAAAGTGAGTTTCGTTATTTGGTTTGCAATACTGTCTAGAACATTAACCAGTCTATTCCCAAGTGCAAAAATAAATATATTCCAGGAACAAGTAACAGACGTTTATCTATGTATTTTAAAAAATATTTTTTCTAATTGTCAATGGACCTTTATTTTATTTATTTATATGTGGTGCTGAGGATCGAACCCAGTGGCTCACACGTGCTAGTGCTCTACACTGAACTACAACCTCAGCCCTTATTTATGTATGTTTGAGGTGCTAGGGCCTTGCACAGGTGCTCTACCACTAAGCTACATCCCTGGCCCTTCTTTTTTTACATCTGTGATTTTAGTTTTCTGCACCAGTTATTTTCTAATAATGTTCTTTCTACATGGAAGTATATATAAATTGATGAATCATATGTGTAAGCATAATGAAGTCAATGACTCATAGTCCTTAGTATCATTTTTTTTCTCCATTTCCTCTAAAATAGTTGTTCAGAAAAGCATAAGAACTGCTTCTCTAAGAAGTACATTGCTTCTCAGATTCTGCCAGTAATGAGGGGAACTGACATTGGTAAGGAGCCGTTGAGACATATAAGAGCCAAGAAAGATAATCTATTTCAAGCAGGCACCCAGATGTCCTGCAAACGAGTTTGCTGCAATGACGCCCCTGAATTTGGAGGAAAAAATGAAAGAAGAACTGGAATAACAGAAGTCAGTTGTCCAATATACTGAACAGGGGAAAGGTAGACTGTTAACATTTTTAGGTGCAGCCTTCTAGAACTTTTTAATCTGTAGTTACATATCCTACACTTACAATACCATGTTACATCACTCTAGGAAAATGAATACTGGACTATTGTAAAAAGTCTAGATTATCTCTCCCTCACTCACCCCAAGCCTTCCACATGTCAGAAAGGCAGCAAGGATTAACCACATATCTATCTAATCAGTAAATTTATCTTTCCCAGGGTGTTCAACAGCATGGCTTCAAGAACTCAGTCATTGGCCAGGCGTGGTGGCACAAGCCTTAGCAACTTAGCAAGACCCAGTCTCAAAATTTTTAAAAAGGGCTGGGGATGTGGCTAAGTGGTTAAGGACCCCTGAGTTAAATCCCGAGTACAACAAAACAAAACACCCTCAATCGTTTCGTTAAACACCCAGTTGTTGAAGTATGATACACACACACACACACACACACACACACACACACACACACAATCAGTAGTGACCTCCTGCATATCTGTTAGGGTCCAGAGAGTGCAACAAATCCATGAGGGGAGGTGTACAATGATTTGTTACGGAGATTTGACGTTGTGCAACTCAGGGACCAGTCACCATCAGGAAGGGAAGTGGGGGACAGCAGGAAGAAGCTGGAACTCACCAGGGTTCTCGTGGCCTCCGACCTTGACAGCGTGGGCATCCTGTAAAAGGCAGGGCCTTCTTCACGAGGTGACCCTCACACCTGGCCCTGGAGTCGTAATGAACGGAAGCGCCAAAAGCAGAAGGCACAGTTGTGAAGACCGTAGAGGCCGGAGTCAGTCCACCGAGGACTGGCGAGTCCCGCCCTCCAAATCTCATGCCACAATCTCGGACAGCCCCCTCCCCAGCCGGAAACTCCGGGGAAGGGAATTCTGGGCTTGTAGTTTAGCTCAGCCAGGCTTGCCGGGTCAAGCTGACACACCTGGTGATTTACAATACTCTGGGAGATCTGCTTCTGGGGATTCCCTGAGAATTGCAGGAGTGCAGGCAAGTTAGCGGCTCCCGATTTCAGGGCTGCAAGTTATGTTTATTTGGTTTTTGTTTTGTTTTGGTACTAGGAATCGAACATTGAACACAGGGTCCCTCTACCACTTAGATACAGGCCCAGCCCTTTTTTTTTTTAAGTTAGAATCTCATTAAGTTTCAGAGACTGGTCTTAAACTTGCCACAAGTCACTGGATTACAAGCCTGCGTCACTGCGCTGGGTGCAAGTTATGTTTTTTGAGGAAAGCTTTGCCTTTGTCCACAGGAGACGTCATTCAACCCTATGCCTTCTTTCTCTTTTTTTTACCCTCTTTCATTGTCACCCACAAATCAACCCTTTTTATTCAACTGATCTTTTAGTTTATGTACCACCTTTTCCCCATTCCTGTTACAAACTGTCAGAAAACTTCAAAATTAACTAATTATTATGAAAATATTGTAAAGATCTCAAGGTTGTTCCATTTTTCCAGGATAAAATTTACGATTCACTTTTTTCATAATTAAAGTAGCCCAAAACAAAAATGTTAGCAGGGCGTATTGCTGCTTAATAAATGCCAAGTGGGCTGGGATTGTGGCTCAGCGGTAGAGCGCTCACCTAGCATGTGGGCAACCCGGGTTCGATCCTCAGCACCACGTACAAATAAAACACATTGAATAAAATGCATTGTGTACAACCAAAGCAAATAAATAAAAATTTAAAAAAAATAAAAAATAAAAAAAATAAATGCCAAGTGGATGGATATATTTATATATTTATATATATATATATATATATATATATATATATATATATATATATATATATATATAACTTTTTCTGACAAAAGCCTAGGTAACAAAGTACTTAACACATAGACAGCTCTCAGAGGAAGGCCTGGAATCCACATGGTCTGGGTTCAGTCCCTGTCCTCTGGCACTCTTTCCCAAGTGGAGTGAGGCTTAGGAACTTTGGCCAGCCACCCTCCTTTCTCCCACCCCAGCTAATGGCTGGTGCTCAATCAGGAATGTGGGGCTTATCAGAGACCTCAGGGCTAGGCTCCCTCCTACTCATCCAGCCACAGTGGTTGTGAAATAGAAGCTGCAGTGGGAAGGAATTGTTTCAAACATCACCTTAGATGAGGTATGGTAAGGCTCAATGCTGATAGAGACCAGAAAGAGTTTTATAATTTTGGTATTAATAGTTTCCCCTTATCTGCAGGGGATATGTTCCAAGATCTCCAGAGGATTCTGAAAACCTCAGGTAGTGCTGAACCTTATATATACTGTTTTTCTTTATGCATACACATATACCTATGATAAAGTTTAATTATAAATTAGACACAGTAAAAGATTAGCAGCAGCCGGGCGTGGTGGCGCACGCCTGTAATCCTAGCACTTGGGAGGCTGAGGCAGGAGGATCGCTAGTTCAAAGCCAGCCTCAGCAATGGTGAGGCACTTAGCAACTCAGTGAGACCCTGTCTCTAATAAAATACAAAAAAAGGGCTGGGGATGTGGCCCAGTGGTCAAGTGCCCCTGAGTTCAAGTCCCCGGTACCAAAAAAAAAAAAAAAAAGATTAGCAGCAATAATAAATCATAATAATATACCATAATAAATTATATGAATGTAGTCTCCCTCTCAAATATTCTACTATACTGTATATTTACTATCAGAGGAGGAGAGTTGTCATATAAATAGATACACTGGATGATACTCTAGATGATTTAAGATCTAGGTAGGAAAGAGCTGCGATGGTTCCAGATTTCATCAGATTACTCAAAAGAGGGTACAATTTAAAATTTATAAATTGTTTATTTCTGGAATTTTTCATTTGATATTTTAGGATCATAGTTGGCTACTGGTAACTGAAATTCAGAAAGCAAAACCATGGATAAGGACAGGCTACAGTACTCAGTTCCCTGTGCAGAGCATAGTACTTCACACAGGGTCACTCAGGGGTTTATGATAGGGGGAGCTGTGGGCAAGCATTTATATTGTGGTTTCTGCAGGAAGGAAAGAGTTAGAGCATACATATTGAGGATTGGCAATTTGAGTAGGGGGGGAGGCTTTGAGGCCCAGGGAATATCCCTGATGTCTGGTACCTGGCCGTGGATGATTACAGTGCATGAATAATGGTCCATAGTGTAGAAGCCCTGATAAGGGAGGTGGTTGAGGGTGTGGACTTAATCATCTGCACAAGAGGAAGAACTAACTGGCCCTAGCCAGGGTCTAAAAGTGGGTCAAGGGCACTGCACACCCCCATATAAAAACTACATTCCAGGAAACTTGTTTTTTTTTTTTTCTTTCTTTCTTTTTTTTTTTTTTTTTTTTTTTAATTTTAAGTTTTTTGGTTTTGGTACTGGGGATTGAACCTAGGGATGCTTTACCACTGAACTACATTCCCATATCCCCAGTCCTTTCTATGTTTTATTTTGAGACAGGGTCTGGCTAAATTGTTGAGACTGGCCTCAAACTTGTGATCCTCCTACTTTAGCCTCCTGAGTGGCTGGGATTACAGTGTGCCACTGAGTCCAGCTAGGAAGCAGTATTCTTTAAAGAAATTTATGTGAACAGAACAAATTCTGTTATTTCCCAAATCCTAAAATTTCAACACTCTGGACATTATCTTCAAACTTTTTCTGAAATTTTGAAGTATTTCTTTTTTTAATATTTGAAGGGCAAAGCATCACACCGCCCACTTTAAACTGGACGATTATCTTCAAACTTTTTCTGAAATTTTGAGGGGAGTATTGGACAGAAGATGGGTGCTTTTTTCTAGCTGTCGGCTATGCTTCTGGCTGGAGGCTGGAGCTGTCATTCGGGCTGCTTGGTCGGTCTGGAGTGTCAGCTGGAGCACAGGCGATGCAGCTGCCATCGGCTGGAGGCGATGGGTCTGGAGCTGGCTGGGGCAGCTGCCATCGAGCTGGAGGCGATGGGTCTGGAGCTGCCGGCTGGGGCAGCTGCCGTCGAGCTGGAGGCGATGGGTCTGAAGCTGTTGCAGTGGCTTCCTCCTCTCTGCAACCCGATGTATCTGTCTTCCCTCCTCTCAGCAGCGATGATCCGATGTTGGTGTCTGTGTGTCTCTCTCTGGCTGGCTGGCTGATCTGAGTCTCTCAGACAGGGCCTTATATAGGGATTTCTGGTGGGGGGGGTGCACTAGAGCAACCCCAACACCATAAACAGGATGCCCTTTAAGCCTATTGGCTCTTGCCTGGGGAAAAGAAGCATTCTGCCAAGCCCTGGAACATCTTGAAACAAGGTTTTTCATTAGGGTGTGGAAAACACTGGGCGGGGGAGGGTAAATATCTATCAATATTATTTATTTGAGCACAATGCTAGATACAGTGGCAGGATCGAACCCGGGCCACACACGTGCTAGGTGAGCGCTCTACCACTAAGCCACAACTCCAGCCCTGAAATTTTGAAATATTTCATCACTGAGAAATTGTATTTAGAGCCAGATACAGTGGCAAATGCCTAATAATCCCAGCTACTCATGAGGCTGAGGCAGGAGAATCACAAATTTGAGGCCAGACTGGGTAGTTTACTGAGACCCTGTCTCAAAATAAATTCTTTTTGGAAATTGTGTTTACAGTAATACCTCCCCCCCAACCCCTGCCTTTGTGGTGCTAGAGATTCAAATCAAAGACCTCATGCATGCTCACTCTTCCACTGATACCCCACCACCAGCGTCACCAGGCTCCTACTGTAATGGGTTTTTTTGTGGTTTTTTTCCACTACTGAAAATTGAACCCAGGGACTCTTGCACATTAGGAAAGAATGAGTTATGTCCCCAGCCCTTATTTTTTGAGACCAGGTATGGCTAAATTGCCCAGGCTGGCCTCAAATCTGTCATCTTCCTGTCTCAGTCTCCCAAGTGGCTGGGATTATAGGCCTGTGATGCCATACCTGGCCATGCCTGGCTTCAGTAGTGGGTTTTTCTGTCTGTTTTTTGCAACACGGGGGATCGAACCAGGGCTTTGTGAATGATTGGCAAGTGCTGTACCACTGAGCTACATCCCCAGCCTTCAGTAATGTATTTAAGAAAGTTGTAAATCAGCTGGGCACAGTGGGGCACACCTGTAATCCCAGCATTTGGGAGGCTGAGGCAGGAGGATCACGAGTTCAAAGCCAGCCTCAGCAATGGTGAGGCACTTAGCAAGCAACTCAGTGAGACCCTGTCTCTAATAAAATACAAAAAAGGGCTGGGGAGGGGCTGGGGTTGTGGCTCAGTGGTAGAGCACTAGCCTCGCATGCGCGCGGCCCTGTGTTCGATCCTCAGCACCACGTAAAAATAAAGGCATTGTGTACAACTAAAGCAAATAAATAAATATTTAAAAAAGGGGGGGGCCGGGGATGTGGTCGAGTGCCCCTGAGATCAATCCCTGGTACAAAAAAAAAAAAAGAGAGAGAGAGAGAGAGTTGTAAATCAATGTAGAGCATTGGTTTGTCTGTAATCTTTGTTTTTAGTGGATTTTTTTTGTTTGTTTGCTGTGATGGAGATTCGTATCAGGGCCCTCAAG
Organism: Tamias sibiricus; assembly: GCA_025594165.1. Classification (NCBI taxonomy): domain Eukaryota; kingdom Metazoa; phylum Chordata; class Mammalia; order Rodentia; family Sciuridae; genus Tamias; species Tamias sibiricus. The sequence goes on along the minus strand of CM046663.1, from coordinate 90,458,315 downwards.
CATGTAGGCAAAGTGCTCTACTTGAGTTACAAACTCAGTCCCTATTTGTAATCTTTGGTCCAAAAAATATGAAATAAAACAGAATGTCAATCTCTTAAATTTATTATAATATTATCTGTTTTTTCTCTGTTTAAAATATGCCATTGTGTTATGTGTGTGTGTGTGTGCATGTATGTGGTGCTAGGGATTAAACCCAGATTCTTGCACATATTAGGCAAGTGCTCTACCCATAATTTGTTTTTTGTTTGTTTTTGGTACCAGGGATTGAACCTAGGGGCATAACCACTGAGCAACATCCTCTGCCCTTTTTTATTTTAGGACAGGGTCTTGCTAATTTGCTTAGGGACTCACTAAATTACTGGGGCTGGCTCTGAACCTTCGATCTTCCTGCCTCAACCTCCTAAATCACTGGGATTACAGGTGTACACTATTATGCCAGACCATAATTTGGTTTTTAAATGGAAATAACTAGCAGGGCCTGGTGGTGCATGCCTGTAATCCCAGCTACTCAGGAGCCTGAGGCAGAATGATTTTAAATTCAAGGTAAGCCTTGGCAATAGAGCAAGACTGTATCTCAAAATTTAAAAGGGGTTGGGGATGTAGCTCAGTGGTAAAGTGCCCCTAGTTCAAATCCTAGCACTGGAGGAAACAAAAAACAAAACAAAAAAAGGAAGTTACTGAGATACAGGCAGAGAATAAAAGAAGCTACAAGCTGACCCAACAAATCCTCATCCAAATGAAGTTTTCTGACTTTTGATGCTCCACAGAGGTGAAGGCATCTACCTATACGGGTGAGAAAAATTAATAATCAAATTAAAAAGCTGATTAACTGATTACTTTTTTTTTTTTTTTTTTTTTTTTTTTTTTGGTACTGGGTATTGAACCCACGGACACTTTACCACTGAGCTACATTCCCAGCTTTTTTTATTTTTTATTTTGAGTCAGGGTCTAAATTGCTGAATCTGGCCTTGAATTTACAATCCTCCTACCTCAGCCTCTTGAGTCAATGAGATTAAAGGCATGCACCTGGATTTTTTATTTTTATTTTTAAACTGATAACCCAATGCAAGTCAAGCTAGAATTTAGCTCACTAACATCCAAGCCAGAGCTTCAGTTGCTAGTCCTGCCTGCTGGGGAAATGGACAAAGGCTGTCACTCTGTGGGGCTGGGACACAGGTCAGTAGTAGACTGCTTGCTCAGCATGTGGGAGGTCTAGGGATTTGTATCCTCATATCCCCAGCAAAAAAATTAAAATAAGGACAGCTACTCTACCAACACTGCCCACTATCAGTGCTGGGGATTGAATTGGGGATCTTGTACATGGTAGGCAATCAGCTCTACCACTAAGCAACATCCCCACCCCTTTTTATTTTTTATTTTCAAACTAGATCTTGCTAAATTGCTGAGGCTGGTCTCGAATTTACAATCCTCCTGCCTCAGCTCTTCAGTAGCTGAGATTACAGGAATGTGCCACCACAGCTGGCACAGCTGCATCTTTGTATATGTATGGTACTGGGGATTGAACCCAGAGGCACTCAGCAACATCCCCAGTCCTTTGGAATTCTGAGACAGGGTCTCATAATTTGCTAATACTGACCTCAAACTTGCAATCTTTCTGCCTCAGCCTCCTGAGCAGCTGGGATTACAGGTGTGATCCACCAGGCCCTGCCATAGCAGCATTTTTTACTAAGAAACCAATACAGGCAGGTGAGGAGCAAGCTCAAGGGGGTGCCATAATTCCCTCTGTAAGATTTAAAACATAGTAAAGTGCTCTGAAATTAGCCTTCCTGGCAGTTGTGCTTTTTTCCTTTTCTTTCTTTCTTTCTTTTTTTTTTTTTTTTTTTTTTTTTGTTGTTGTTTATGGACCTTTATTTATTTATATGTGGTGCTGAGAATGGAACCCAGTGCCTCACATATGCTAGGCAAGCACTCTACCACTGAGCCACAACCCTGGCCCCAGTTGTGCACTTTTTAAAATAAACATGGGTGCTGCTTCAAAGGTATACTTTTCTATAGGGCTCAAGAAAATTGAGGGCTGGAGATAGAACTCAGTTGGTAGAATGCTTACCTCAATGCATAAGGCCCTGGGTTCAATCCCCAGCAAAAGAAAGAAAGAAAGAAGGAAGGAAGGAAGGAAGGAAGGAAGGAAGGAAGGAAGGAAGGGAAGGGAAGGAAGGAAGGAAGAAAGAAAATTGAACAAGCTGGAGGTTAGCTGAGTGGTATGGTGCTTTTGCCTGTCATGCAAGAGGCATGGATTCCATATTTGACACATAGCCCTAGGAAATAGTCAGTATACCCCATTGTATATTGATCCATTAGCTTTGTTCATCTGCCTTATCCCAGACTTTATATAAATTACAACAGCAGATCTTATATCAATTTATACATTTTTTTAATATTCATTTATTTTAGTTGTACACAATGCCTTTATTTATTTTTACATGGTGCTGAGGATCGAACCCAGGCTGCGCACGTGCTAGGCAAGCGCTCTACCACTGAGCCACAATCCCAGCCCCTCAATTATACATTTTGACTCTAAATGTTTGTGGCTTCTGAATAAAAAAGCAAGAGGATGAAAAGTTGACGGTTTAATGCTAAGTACTATATGGTATCCATTATTTGTATGTTAGTATATTATTGTAATCAAAAGGAGCTGTGGAAACTGATGTGCATATGACTTTGACCAAAAAAAACTTTTCTATTAAGCCGGGTGTGGTGGTGCACGCCTGTAATCCCAGCACTTTGGGAGGCTGAGGCAGGAGGATCGCGAGTCCAAAGTCAGCCTCAGCAATGGCCAGGCACTTAGCAACTTAGTGAGACCCTGTCTCTAAATAAAATACAAAAAAGGGCTGGGGATGTGACCCAGTGGTCAAGTGCCCCTGAGTTCAATCCCTGGTACCACAAAAGAAAAAAAAAAATTTTTCTATTAAAACAAATTTTATTTTTGCAAGATGAACTACTGCCATAATTTATATATTACGAAATAAAAGACCAACACAAGGCCACGGTTTTTCTTACTGAAAGATCTGCTAACTGATGCAGTTCTTCTATATTTTCCCATTAATTTCAAATATTTGATTTCCAGTTAGTTGCCCACACAGCTTTCCCTGCTAAACCTAAACCATGTCAGACATTTAAAATCTTATTACAGACATTTTAAATCTTATCAATTAATTTCTATAACTCCTTTGCATGGATGCAAGGTATACTTTTTATTAAGAGAATCTGAGGTTCTTTAACTGTTTTGATGTTGAAATTAGTAGTTTTCTCTGTGAAGTTACTCACTTCACCAATGATGTCATAATATTTGGGAATCAAAAGTCATAAAAATGTCAAGCAGGGCTGGGGATGTGGCTCAGCGGTAGAGCGCTCGCCTAACAAGTGTGCGGCCCGGGTTCGATCCTCAGACCACGTACAAATAAACAAACAACTAAATATTTAAAAAAATGTCAAGCACTACACAGTGTGACAAATTTAAATAATACATACATCATATTGTCTTAGAGACCTGTATAATCCTATTTGGGCTTAATTACAATTTATTCCAATTAATTAATTCTTTGAAAGTTTATTCTTGGAGCTGGGTTTGTGGCTTAGCAGTAGAGCACTCACCTAGCACATGTGAGGCACTGGGTTTGATCCTCATCACTACATGAAAATAAAGAAAAAAAAGTTTATTCTTACCAAGTTAAATACAGAAAATCTTAATTCACATTATTTAAACTGTGATCCTTGGCCATTATTCTACTAATATATTATTATATAACATGGATAGAAAATGTTCTGTAAATATTTTATACTTTGTAGGCCATATAGTCTCTGTTGTGATTACTTAACTACTAGTATAACATAAAAGCTATGGACAATAAAACATTATTTATAGGCACTGAAATAAACAAAAAAAGAGGCATGGGTTCGATCCCCAGCACCATAAAATAAATAAATAAATAAATAAAACCCTCTTCTTGTCAGGCACAGTGGTGCAGGCCTATGATCCCAGCGGCTTGGGAGGCTGTGACGGGAGGATCTCAGGTTCAAAGCCAGCCTCAACAACAGCAAGGCGTTAAGCAACTCAGTGAGACCCTGTCTCTAAATAAAATACAAAATAGGGCTGGGGATGTGCCTCAGTGGTTGAGTACCCCTAAGATCAATCCCCAGTAACAAAAAACAAAACAAAACAAAAACAAAAACAAACAAACAAACAAAAAAACTCTACAAACAATTCACCCATAACAGATGGTTCAGAGGTTTGGAGTGTCTGGAGTCTATGAAAATGTTCCAGTTTATAGCCATTGAAAAATCACTTTACCTGTGTTAAGCTATGACACTTCTCCCACCTTCCCAGGCCAGATCCAAGAGAAGTTTCTTGCTAAAACCAGTATCTGTTAAATAGCAATAGTAATAACTAAGATATTTCACATTCAATGTGCTTTGACCTGTTTTACTTAATCTCATTTAAACCATATAAGAACTCAGCAGTAGGTGTTATATTAATTTATCTTCATTTAGTAGAAGGAATAAGGCACCAAGCTGTTACAGTAATTTTCCAGAGGTCACTTGGTTTTTAGATGGTAGGCATAGGATTGAGGCTGTTACTTTCTGGTTCCAGGGTCTATACTCTCTCTCTCTCTTTATTAAGTAGTAAGGATTGAAACCAGGGGCGCTTTACCACTGAGCTTCATCCTCAGTCATCTGCCTTTTTTTTTTTTTTTTTTTTTTTTTTTTGAGACAGGGTCTAAATTTACTAAATTGCTGAGGCTGGTCTCAAACTTGCCATCCTTCTGCCTCGGCATCCTGAGTCGCTGGGATTACAGACATGCACCACTGTGCCCAGCCTCGGGGTCTGTATTCTGAACCACTGCATTGTACATCCTAGTGACACACTTGTTTTTCAGACTGGCTCATAAACCTGTTCTCTGTTTTCCTTTCTCATTTGAAAGGACAATGAAGTGAGAAAGTGAACTAACTGCCCAATCACGGAATAGGCTCTGTCCATATGTTAACCTTTCTCCCTGGGGTCAGATGCTCTAGTAGGCAGAGATGAAGTGTAAAATAATCCAGGAGGGAAGCAGGTAAATTCAGCAGTCACAGCCTTGTCTGGTTTCTTTATTTTTGCAATGTTAGGGATCTAAACTAGGGCCTGTTAGTGTTAGGCAAGCACTCTGCCACTGAATTTATATACCTTGGCCCAAAGGAAAAAAAAAATTTTTTGGTACTAGGGATTGAAACTTGGGGGGACTCAACCACTGAACCTCATCCCCAGCCCTATTTTGTATTTAATTTAGAGACAGGGTCTCACTGAGTTGCTTAACACCTCGTTTTTGCTGAGCTTGGCTTTGAACTCACCATCCTCCTGCCTCAGCTTCCTAAGCCACGAGGATTACAGGCACACGCCACCACGCCCAGCAATATTGTTTTTGTTTTTAATTGAAAATACTGCCAGGCATGGTAGTACCCAGTTGTAATCCCAATGATTTAAGAGGCTGAGGCAGGAGGGAAATGAGTTTGAAGCCGGCCTCAGTAATTTATTGAGACCTTTTTCAAAACAGAGAAGGGAATGTAGCTCAGAGGTAGAGTGCCCCTGGATTTAATCCCTAGTATGGAAAAAAAAAAAAAAAAAGTAACTAAACTTAAAACATTTATCAAATGGTACTAAATTTTTTTTTTTTTTTTTTTTTTTTTTTTTTTTTTGGTACCAGGGATTGAACTCAGGGGCAGTTGACCACTGGGCCACATCCCCAGCCCTTTTTTGTATTTTATTTAGAGACAGGGTCTCACTGAGTTGCTAAGTGCCTCGCCATTGCTGAGGCTGGCTTTGAACTCGTGATCCTCCTGCCTCAGCCTCCCAAAGTGCTGGGATTACAGGCGTGCGCCACCGCGCCCGGCTAAATGGTACTAAATTTGTAATAAAAATGTATTTATGTGGGCTGGGGTTGTGGCTCACGTAAACATAAATGCATTGCATTGTGTACAACTAAAGTAAATAAATAAATATTTTTTAAAAATGTATTTATGTACAACAAATAAATAGGCAGGTCAATCTTTAGGAGGCAGCATCATGAAATGATCTTCATTTCTAAAGAATTCAATTTTTGTTTTTTGTTTTTTGTACCGGGGATTGAACTCAAGGGCACTTAGCCGGGCACTGTGGTGCACGCCTGTAATCCCAGCACTTTGGGAGGCTGAGGCAGGTGGATCGAGAGTTCAAAGCCAGCCTCAGCAATGGCGAGGCACTTAGCAACTCAGTGAGACCCTGTCTCTAATAAAATACAAAAAAGGGCTGGGGATGTGACCCAGTGGTCCAGTGCCCCTGAGTTCAACCCCCGGTACCAAAAAAAAAAAAAAAAAAAGGCACTTGACCATTGGGCCACATCCCCAGCCCTTTTTTATATTTTATTAGAGACAGGGTCTCCTGAGTTGCTAAGTGCCTCGCCATTGCTGAGGCTGTCTTTGAACTCATGATCCTCCTGCCTCAGCCTCCCAAGTGCTGGAATTACAGGTGTGCGCCACCACGCCCGGCTGAAGAATTCAATTGTTTTTAAACAACAAATCTCAAGGGTGCATCTTTGTGTGGGTGCTTTCACTTTAAGTACATCTGTTTAGATTTCACAGCTTAGAGGAGACACTTTTGTGGAGATAGATGTAAAATAAAGAGCTAGCCATTTGGCAGTTGGTCAGAAGAGGCCAAACATTTGTGGAAAAGGCCTGGGCTCATGGCACCAGTCTGAGTGATGCCAGTCATCACTCCTGAAGAGGTCCTACATGTGACTGTGTTTAATGCTGAAAAAGATACCACAGTAGACACCTGGGATGGACCACTAGGACCAACAGGAGCCTCAAGGCCAGAACAAGGCCCTAGTCTTGCATTCAGAGAAGACCACCCCAAAGAGTATGGATAACTATAGATATGAAAGGATCCAAGAAACTATTTGGCTCAGAGGCCCTCTTGTAATGGGAAGATTATATCACAGAAAGATTCTATAAACAAAACTTCTTGGAGCTCATTTAGTAGTCACTAAGTCCTAAAGCTTTTTTTTTTTTTGTACTGGGGATTGTACCCAGGGACATTTCACTACTAAGCCATATCTCCCCAGCCCTTTTTTGTATTTAGAGACAGGGTCTTGCTGAGTTGCTTAGGGTCTCATTAAGTTGCTCAGGCTGGCTTCTGAACTCTTGATCTTCAGCCTCCGGAGTTGCTGGTGGGATTACAAGCATGTGCTACCTCAAACTATAAGCATTGATTTTTTGGGAGTACACTTTTCTTGATATTTGACTCACACTGACTCAGATTTGACATTTTCTTTCCAGAGTTCTTTCTATAGTATGAGCTCTAATGGAATTATTCAGTTTCTTATTTTGAGTTCCTATCTGGGTTTGGGGGATGTAGGTCAGTGGTAGAGCTCTTGCTTAGAACAAGAATAATTTTTTTGTGTATGTGGTGATAGGGATTGAACCCAGGGTTTTGTGCATGCTAGGCAAACACTCTACCAACTGAGCTATAGCCTCAGCCCCAAGAATACCTAATTTTTGTAGGACCTGGTTTTTTTTTACAATTTTGTTTCAAATTACTTCATTTTTCCCATTGGACAATTTTTTTTTTTTTTTTTTTTTTTTCCGGCACTGGGGATTGAATCCAGTAGGGCTAACATTTAACCACATCCCAGACCTTTTTATTTTTTGAGACTGGGCCTAGCTAAATTGCCTCGAACTCACGCAGCTTCTGTCGACCTCCCCAGTAGCTAGGATTACAGGCCAGAACCACCAATCCTGGCCACTTTTTTTTAAATATCCCAGTGCTAGAGATCTTACCCAGGACCTCACACATTCGAGGCAAGGGGTCTACCATTCATCTTTACCCCAGCCCAACATTTCCATCTTTGACAATTGTTTTTACACTTCCCAATGTTTCCTGGAATGTTTTTTTTTTTCTCTTTTGAAACACCGCTCTTTCCTTTATCATCATCATCTACTGATAATCTGACACTGTTTTACGAATCTTTTACTTTATCCAGTGATTAAAAAATCTTCAGCTTAATCTGTGATAAATGCCCTTTTTCATCGACAGCACCGCAAAATAAAATGGTAATTACTAGCCCTAGCCAAATCGAGAAAGTCTGTCCCTCTGCCTCAGGTCATTACCCACCACGTGATTATCACGTGAGCATCTTCAACCAGATAAATCCTTCCTTTGGCCCTTTTATTTTTTTTTTTTAATATTTATTAACTTGCTTTAGTTGTATACGATGCGTTTATTTGTAAGTGGTGCTGAGGATCGAACCCGGGCCGCGCACGTGCTAGGCGAGCGCTCTACCGCTGAGCCACAACCCCAGCCCCGGCCCTATCTTTCAAAGACGGCTTTATGTGCTCTTTTTTCTTCCTGAATAGGAACGCTCATTTTCTTCTCTCAGCTGATCTCTAAACCAAGCTTCCTTTGGGCTTCCGCTTCGATGAACAGCAGGGTTCACCCAGCCATCAGTGTCCTCCAGTGGTGCGTGATCGGTCACTGGGACCGCCCTCCAGCGATCGCGCCTGCGCTGCCGCTGTACTCCCCTCCCCAGAGACGGGCCCACTTCCCCGACTCCGCCCCACCCCCGACTGGCCAATCCTCGGCTCCGATTTGGGCGCGTCACAATGGTGCCGTCGCGGTCTCGCCCTCGGACGTCTGCCGCGGAGGCTCCGCCCCTTCCTGGTCCTTGCGTCCTTCCGGCTCCGTCGTGGAAGCAGGACTGCGCCGTGTCTTCCAGAAGAAGGTGGGGTTCGAGGGAGGCCAGTCCGCCGTTACGCCGGCAGCTGGCACTTGGAAGGGGACTTGGGCCCCTGGGGTGATAGTTTTCCGGGTGCTTGGGGTGTGGGGCCGGGCCTGGGCTGGAACGACGGGAGCAGGTGAGCTTCCGGAAGCGCCGCGTGCGCTCGACGGGCGGGAGCTGAAGACCCGGGCCTGCCGCGCGCCTAACCCCGCCCCTTGGAAGCTCCGCCCCGAGCGCGCTGCCGGGGGTTTCCATGGTGATGGTAAACAAGCCTCAACGGCCTCAACTACAACTGCCAAGTCCCCCGCGTTCCACCCTCCTCTAGGTGCTCGGGGGGACGACCCTAGGTATCGGGTGAGAGAGCGGGAGCGTGGAGAATCGGCGCCCAAGGTGAGGGCCGGCCAGGCGGGCGAGGGGGTGGTTCAGTCTAGAGCCGCACAACCAAGCCGACCAGCAACTGGGTCCACTAGCGGTGGGAACGTCGATTTGGGATTTGAAGTCAGGGAAGCAGAATCCGAGATCCAAGGCGTAGGACCGCACTCTGGTGGTGGTAGTGGGGTCCTAGGCCCACCGGGGATGGTACCGCCTGATTGGGATTTGGGGTTAGGGGAGCGAGTTCTGAGGTCTGGAGGCGCACATCCGAGGCGGAGTGGGGACTGGTCCCACTGACGTAGGCCGGTGGGGCTAGGATTTGTGGTCATGGAGGCGGGATCCGAGGTCTAGGGGCGCGCACCAGAGGCCTACAGGGGACTGGTCCCACTGGGGTGGGACTGCGGGGCTGGAATTTGGGATCAGACAGATGGCCAAGGCCTTACACTCGGGGCCCATCCCTTGACTGGGACTCCGGGTTCGGGAGCGGTAGTGTCCCGAAGGCCGCACAACTTGGGACGGGGCTGGCGGGTTTCTGGGCCGCTGGTGGCCGGCGGCGAGCATAAACCTAAGTTCGCCTGCGAGAGGCGGTCCTCCGTCAGGTCCGGGACCGTCGGAGCACTGTAGGGCTCTTTGAAACGAAAGCGGACGCTCACGTGGCTGGGGCCGCTGCGAGTTGCACAAGACTTGGGGGAGGGAGGCCGACTCCGCCCCACTCCCACGCCGGGCCCGAGCCTCCGCTCGCAGTGCCCGCGGCCTTTTCTTCCTCCTCGTGGCGGCGCGTGTTCCCCGATCGCCGGTCTCTGCGGTGGTTCCTGCTCCTAGAGGTATCGTGATTGCGTTTTGAGTGGAAATATTTACCTCAGGATCTTGGTTGTTTTTTCTTTTGAGTTACTTCTTTGTGTTTTTCAATGTTTTTGCTGGTGCCCGCTGCCCCCAGGAACTTGTGTGCTTGACCTGGGCTCGGCTGCACCTTCGCCCCCTCCCTCCCAGAGCGTCCCGGAGCTGGCGGGCCGCTCGGGGCCCGACCACCCTCTCGGCTAATCCTCCAGACTGCCCCTGGGTGCGTAGGAAGCCCCTCTCGCGTCCCCAGGTGCCCGAGAGAATACCACCCTGCTACGCGTGGTCCGGGACTGAGGGCCGCGCGGCCTTCCTCCCGCGGCGACCCGGCAGCGGCATTTCCTTCCGCAGGCAGTTAGGACCAGGGAGTAGGTCTCCCAGTTTTCGCAACTGCGGTGGGGCGCTGGGGGCTTCTGCCTGCCGACGGGGCCCACAGCACGGCGGGGCGGGCGCCCGCGCGGAGGGGCCATGTGGCCGCGCCTGCCGGCGCCGCCTGTGTCGCGGGCGGGCTGGATGGCTGGGGGGAGGGGGCGGGCGGGCGCTGAACCTGGCGGGCTGGGAGTTTGAAGACTGGGTCTTTTCACCTCAGAAAGTCATCAGAAGAGTGTCGATTAATACAATTCGTCCTGTTCACTGTGGTCGTGTTTTTAAAAGTTAACTTTCTGAATTTCCAATAAGAATGAAAATACCTCAGGTTAGACAAAAATATATTAGTATCTTTAAGCGAGAACTGGTGTTTTCAGTGCTAATTTCTGGAAAGATTTATTTAAAATGAAAGTTGTCGGGGCGCCGGGGCGCACGCCTATGATCCTAGCGATTCGATTCGGGAGACTGAGGCAGGAGGGTCAGAAGTTCCAGGCCAACCTGGGCAATTTTAGCGTGATCCCCGTCTCAAAAAAAAAAAAAACTAAAAAAGGCTTGGGGATGTGGCTCAATGATAGAGTGCCCTGGGTTCAGCTTTCCAGTACCAAAAATAATGAAGAAGAGTAAATTTCTATTTGTTGTAGGGTCGACCCCCAACACGCGGCCGTCACTCCCACTTGTGAGGAAGGGGTTTGAACCACTGAGTTAAAGCCCCAATCCTATTTATTTTTTTATATTTTAGAACCAGAGAATTGAAACCACGGGCGCTTAAGCACTGAGCCTTTTAATTCTCTTATTTTGAGACGAGGTCTTCTAAATTGGCTTTGAATTTGGGATCCTCCTGGCTGTGCCCCCGGAGTCGCTGGGATTACGCCACCGCACGCGGCTGAATTTCTATTTTTAATGATTATTAAGAGATTGGTTTTCTTGTTTTGTGTAACACTGGGGATTGGACCCAGGCGTGCTTTACCCTTGAGCTATATCCTCAGGCCTTTTAATTTTGAGACCCGGTCGTACTAAATTGCTCTCCAGCCTCAGCCTGCTGAGTAGCTGAGATTACAGATGTGCCCGCCACCTCGTTTAGCACTTTATTCTTTATTTTTTAGTCATTGATAGGCCTTTATTTTATTTATATGTGGTACCGAGAATTGCCTCACACGTGCTAGGCAAGCGCTCTACCATGAGCTACAACCCTAGCCTCTTTACTTTTCTTTTTTAAGCTGCCATTGACTTCGATTTTCACATAAGGATGGTGTTACAGAGCTTTTAAAACGTAAACTATTCAAGTAAAAATATGAATTGATTTAAGGGAAAATATTGTGTAAAGAGAAGGATTTATTATCCCCTGTGGCTAATCCATTGCCAACCTGAAGACAGGAGGTTCCCTTGATATTTAACCATAATTAGCCTCTTACCAAGCACAGAGCTAGGTAGTTTATCCCATTTTCTAATCAGGTGCTTATAACTACTCTGAAAGAGGTTATTATCAATCCTGTGATTGAGGTGGAAAAAAAAAAGGAGGCTGGGAGAAGTCACTTGCCCAGGAACACAGTTGGGACTGGAACTTAGGTTTGACAGGGACAGACATATGCCTGGGCCCCTATCCTTACCTTGTTCTGAGCCAAGATTCTTATGGAGGCCAACAAGATGGGCAGAGGGAGAACTAATCTCAGTTAAGACAAGCCTATCTTATAGCATTTGCCAAACCAGTTAAGATTTTGAATTTTTTTTTGTTGTTGAGGATGGAGCCCAAGGCCTCACCCATGGCAAGCCAAGCACTCTACCTGAGTTATACCCATGGCCCTCAGAGTTTTGCTCCTAGACCATAACCGTAATTCCCTTATCACACTTTATCACACCTTTAAAAAAATTCCCTGTTGACACCAGGTATTTAATTCAAAAGTGTTGTCTATTAATCACCAGCAAGACTCCCCCCCCCCCCATTGAACCCAGGTTCTCCAACCTATTAGACAAGCACTCTACTACTGAGCCACAGTCCCATCCAGCTTCAATTTTTTTTAATTTTTAAAAAATATTTATTTATTTACTTTAGTTGTACACAATGCAATGCATTTATGTTTACGTGGTGCTGAGGATCGAACCTGGGCCGCGCACGGGCCGCGCACGTGCGAGGCAAGCGCTTTGCCGCTGAGCCACAACCCCAGCCCCCAGCTTAAATATTTTTATATAGCTGGTTAGTTTGAGTCAGGATCCAAACACCTTATATTTGGTAGATATAAAATGTCTTAAAATAATATCTTTTTTTTTTTTTTTTTGGTACCAGGGATTGAACTCAGGGGCACTCGACCCCTGGGCTACATCCCCAGTCCTTTTCTGTATTTTATTAGAGACAGGGTCTCACTGAGTTGCTAAGTGCCTCAGCCTCCCAAGTGCTGGGATTACAGGCATGCGCCACCGTGCCCGGCTAATATCTTATTTTTTGATAAGAGCAAATACTGTCCAGTAGAAGTGTAGTGCGAGTTTTCTTTTCATGTGATGCTTTCAAAGCCCAGTATGAATTTTGCACTTAATAGCACATCTCAGTTTATACCTATTAACATTTCTAGTGTGGTAAGTGGCTGCTATATGTTAGTGATCTAGAGCATCCCTTTTCTTAAAGGATCTTCTGTGTGACATTTGTTGAACACATCAGATTGATGCATTGTAAAGTTCCCTTTTCCATGCTGGGTGTTTTTTATTACATTCCCATGGTGTTTTTAAGTCTCTGTGCTTTGTATTTCCTATGGAATGGTAGTAGACTTGTACAAGGTGTTCTGATTTGATGAGTTTGTAAAGAATACTTCATGCCGGGCGTGGTGGCCCATGCCTGTAATCCCAGCACTTGGGAGGCTGAGGCAGGAGGATCATGAGTTCAAAGCCAGCCTCAGCAATGGCGAAGCACTTAGCAACTCAGTGAGACCCTGTCTCTCATAAAATACAAAAAAGGACTGGGGATGTGGCCCAGTGGTCGAGTGCCCCTGAGTTCAATCCCTGGTACCAGAAAAACTTAATTTTATATTCATTCTGGGAGGGGGGGTTTTACCAGGGATTGAACCTATGGGTGCTAAACCACTGAGCCACATCCCCAGCCTTATTATTCCTTATTAATCAAAATAAAATACATCTTAAAGTGTGATCGATTTTCTTTCATTAATCATTTGATTACTTTTAAGATGTACTTTGTTTTATTTTGAGATAGGGTCTTGCTAAAGTTGCCCTGGGATTACAGGCTTGAGCCACCATTCCCAGATATACATCCTTTTATATGTATATATTAGTTGGATACAATACCTTATTTTATTTATTTATTTTTATGTGGTGCTGAGGATTGAACCCAGGGCCTTTTGATTTCTTCTTTTTTTGTATTCTTTTTTATTTTTCCTTTTGGTATTGGGGCACTAGAGACAGTCTCATTTAGTTGTTTAAGGCCTGGCCAAAAACTTGTGATTCTCCTACCCCAGCCTCCCAAGTTGTTGGAGTTACAGGCATGTGCCACGGTGCCCAGTTTGATTTCTTTTTTATGCTTACCAATATTCAGCTAATGAAATGGATTTCTGATGTCTACCATGTGCAAAAGGTGGATATTTTTCTCCAGTCTCATTATGAAGTCAGATTTTAATATAGGACATGTGTTGTTGTTGTTGGTTGTTGTTGTTGTCATTGTCATTGTCATCATCCTATGGTCATCACCCTATGGGGATTAAACAACTGAGAGACACTTGCCCACTGAGCTGCATCCCCATCCCTATTTTGTATTTTATTTAGAGACAGGGTCTTACTGAGTTGCTTAGAGCCTTGCTTTTGCTGAGGCTGGCTTTGAATTAGTGATCCTCCTGTCTCAGCCTCCCAGCCACAGGGATTACAGGTGTGCCAAACCCCACTAGAATGTGTTTTAATCCAAAGCATCTTTTAGTCTCTGATTCTCAAGTGATCCAGTGGGAGCCCTTCGTACTGGTTCTTAATATATCCCTGGGTTCTACTACTGAGCTACTTCTCCAGCCCTCCTAATTATTTCTTGACACATTAACTTAGCATGTCTCATAAAACATTTAAAAATTACCTTACTTCATACTTTGTCTCCATTGATAAAATCAATGTTAAATTGCAGTTATTGACCTTGGAATGGTTGACTGCATTTGCAAACCTGAAATCCAAATTGGCAGAATGTTATTGCTTTGTGTATTGCTGGATTTGAGCTAATATTTGCTTAGGATTTTGGCATCTGCGTTTGTGAGTAAAATTAACTTTTGGAAATAGAAAATCAGTTTCAGGTTGGTTATAGATCTAAGTGTAAAAGTACAGGTCAAAGCAACAGAACTTTGTAAGTTAGTGAACTATCCATATGGTCTTTGACTAAGAAAAAGATCTCTTGAGGCAGAAAAGGCAATAATCAGTTAAGAAGAAGAAAGGTATATGAACATTTAAAACCCCTAAATTCTTATTAGAAAGTATGCCCTCTTCATTACAAGACATTCATGTAGTGCTAACTTTTTTTTGGGTACTGGGGATTGAACTCAGGGGCGCTCAACCACTGGGCCACATCCCCAGCCCTTTTTTGTATTTTATTTAGAGACAGCGTCTCACTAAGTTGCTAAGTGCCTCAGCCTCCCAAATACTGGGATTACAGGTGTGTGCCACTAATTTTGCTCTATCTGGATATTTTTAAAAGAACACAATCCAGGCATATGTTCATGAAACATCTTAATTATAGAGAAAACTGACTTGGAAAAAGTATATCCTCCAAATCTCTATACCCATTATGTTTTTGTTTTTCTTTTCCTCTCTGTTTTGTAATTATTTTTTCCACTTGATTTTTCTAGGCCACTCTTCCTTTGTATCAATAAGGGTATTTTTCCTTGGAGTTCTGGGAATGAATTCATTGATTTATAGTACCAGTAAATTTGTTTTTGTTTTTTGGAACCAGGGATCGAATCCAGGGGTGCTTAACCACTAAGCAACAATCCCCAGCCCCTTTTTTATATTTTATTAGAGACCAGGGTATCAATGAGTTGCTGAGGCTAGGTTTGAACTGGAGATCCTCCTGCCTCAGCCTCCCTGAGTCACTGGGATTACAGGTGTGCACTACCACACCCTGCTCCAGAAAGTTTTTTTAAATTATGTAATGGAGTATCTGAAATTACTCATGTTTTCAATTGGTTTGGGTTTTTTTCCTGTTAATATATTTATGGTTTTGTTCAGCACAAATTGCTTCCTGAAGCCTGCCTATGGTTGAAATGTATATTTTCTCTGGGAGCTAGAACCCCCCTCATTCTTTCATTGCCAAGTTTCTAAGTTCTTTTCCTCCTCCTTCTGTTCTCTGTGGCATTCCCCCAGGACAGACTGCTGTGTTCTTTTGAAGTTAGAAACCCGAGGAATCACCTAGGAGCAATAATACCTGTCTGGACTCTTGGTGTGACCAGTACCAGAGACCCGATAAGGTGTCAGATTTCTGTAAAGGCCTTTGGAAGAAGCCCATCCCTTCTATACCCAAGGAACAAACCTTTCTGAAGGGACTACGGGCTTGCATTGCAGAGGTCTCTCTGGAGACCAGGAACCCAAACCACAGACTTCTTTTTTTTTTTTTTTTTTTTTTTTAATATTTATTTATTTGCTTTAGTTGTACACAATGGGTTTATTTGTACGTGGTGCTGAGGATCGAACCCGGGCCGCGCACGTGCTAGGCAAGTGCTCTACCGCTGAGCCACAATCCCAGCCCCACCACAGACTTCTTGAGGGTTGCCCAGCTCCAGGATCTAACTGCCCTCTTAGTGTTTTTGCTCAGGGGAGAAAGGTAAAGGAATGTTGACTCAGGAGGTGGTAATTTAGAATCCTTATCTTTAGTTGTATTTTCTTTAGTAGAATCTACCAAAACATGAACCCATGTTTCTTAGCTATGCTGCGGTTTTACTTCTTACCTGGGGAAAGAATTACCAATATTAATCCAAATGAGGAAATTTTTCTCTCAGTGGAAAACAAATTTAAGAGTAGCCAGGCACTAGTTATCCCAGAAACTCGGGAGGCTGAGGCAGAAGGATCACAAGTTCCAGGTCAGCCTGGGCAACTGCTACACCCTACCTCAAAAAGGACTGGGGATGTACTTCAGCAGTAAAGCACCATTGGGATCAATCTCCAGTACCAAAAAAAGAAAAAAGACTAATAATAGTGCTTCTTTTTATAGATAATTTAAAGAAAATTCACTTTATGTATATACTTATGTATACTTATATATTTCTTGTTTTGGGTTAAAAAAAATTCCTTAATTTTAATTCATTACAGATAATAATTTACCTCACATTATATATTTTTTTGCATTTTACTATTTAAAAATGAAGACTGAAGAAAATAGTAATATTATCCCAGAGCTGGGTACGGTGGCGCACGCCTGTAATCCCAGCACTTTGGGAGGCTGAGGCAAGAGGATCGCGAGTTCAAAGCCAGCCTCAGCAATGGCGAGGCACTTAGCAACTCAGTGAGACCCTGTCTCTAATAAAATACAAAACAGGGCTGGGGACGTGGCCCAGTGGTCTAGTGCCGCTGAGTTCAATCCCCGGTACCAAAAAAAAAAAATATATATATATATATATATCCCAGGTTTAGCTTAGTAAGTATACTACATAAAGGGCCTTTTTTTTTTTTTTTTTTTTTTTTTTTTTTTTTTTTTTTTTGGTACTGGGGATTGAACTCAGGGGCACTCATCCCCAGCCCTTTTTTTGTATTTTATTCAGAGACAGGGTCTCACTGAGTTGCTAAGTGCCTCAGCCTCCCAAAGTGCTGGGATTACAGGCATGCGCCACTGCGCCCAGCTAAGGGACCTTTTTTTTTTTTTTTTTTTTTTTAAATTCTTGTTGTAGTTGGACACAATACCTTTATTTATTTATTTTTTTAAATATTTACTTATTTGCTTTAGTTGTACACAATGCGTTTATTTGTACGTGGTGCTGAGGATCGAACCCGGGCGGCGCACGCACTAGGCCAGCGTTCCACCGCTGAGCCACAATCCCAGCCCTACCTTTATTTTTGTTTATTTATGTTTATGCTGTGCTGAGGATCAAACCCAAGGCCTTGCACATGCTAGGCGAGCACTCTACTACTGAGCCACAATCCCAGCCATAAAGGGCCTCTTCATATTTAAAAAATAGTGGATGATGACATATTATTCCCTTTGGTGGATAAAAATGTAGTAATGGAGTAAAATTTGAAATGTCAATGTAACGATCCACAATAGCATCTTGGTCCTTTATAACTCTTGTGATAGTTTTGTGTAGGGATTGGCTCAGACTTCTCATTTCAGATTCATTAGCCCCCTGAAAAGTTAAGTATGATGATGTATGTTGGTACATGTTTTTGATGAAGCTGGTCTAGACTTGCATCATACTCTCAAGATAGCAAGACGTTTAAAAGCCACTCATTTGGGACTTTACAAAAATTGCTGTGTGTTGGAACAGAATGTTGAGGCCATTAAATACAATTTCTGGCAGAATCTGAAGACAGTAATAATAAATAGGTGTAGGCTCTGCTTATGTACTATACCACCATGAAATTATTCCTCAAACCCATCCAACCTCATGGAAAACAAATATGAGCAGCACACACTGTATCCCCAGTATTTTTTTTAATGAACTAAACATAGAAGAATTTACAACAAAACAAAAATATTAATACAAAGGAACCATGTGACGGCGCTACATGAAAAATAAAAAACTTCAAACAAGTACCAGAGGAATAGTTAGGCAGTGTACAAAAGGAAAACATTAGTATTTGAGCTTCTACCTTCTATTTTTAAACCATAACTATTTGGGAGAGGGGAATGCTCACCTTCATTCCATACTGTTCCCACCCCATCACCCACACACAACCCCACCTCTGCTTGTGCTTCTGTCTAAATGTCACTTCCATAGAACCCCAATCTGAGCTGATCCCCATTTTCTATTTTTCTGTTCATATCAAAACTTGTCATTTTTGGTATGTTTACTAGATTTCCTATATTCCACTCTTCTGTGGACCTATTGAAGGTGGAGACTATGCCTGTCTTTTAATTCCCTAGCACTATGCCTACATCTTGTAAGTGCACATTTTTTGGTGAATAGTGGAATCAAATCTTTCACATTCTCTCCAGGGTTTTGGTACTAGGATTGAACCCAGTGGTAATTTACCACTGAGCTACATCCCCAGCCTTTTTTATTTTTTATTTTGAGATAGGGTTTTGCTAAATTGCTTAGGATCTCACTAAATTTGTTGAAGCCAGCCTCAAACCTTCAATCCTCCTGCCCTCAGCTGGCATCACACAAGCCACTGCTCCCTGTGCACTATTCATTTTCCATATAGCACCCGAACTGTCCAAAAAAGCAAAACTTTCCACTGATCTTAGAATATAAAATGCCACAGTGGGCCTTCAAGGATATGAAGAATCTTGTCTGGCCAGCCACAGTGGCACAAGTCTGTAATCCCAGGCTGAGGCAGGAGGATCCCTGAGTTCAAACCCAGTCTCAGCAACTTAGGCTCTAAGCAACTCAGCAAGATCCTGTCTCTAGTAAAATATAAAAAGAGCTGGGGATTTGGCTCAGTGGTTAAGTGCCCCTGGGTTCAATTCCTGGTACAAAAGAAAGGCTTCTTTAATTGTTCTCAGACTTCAGTTGTTCTCTCCCTGGGCTCAAGTCATCCACGTATTCATTCTTCCTCATCACCCTCACAAGACAAAACATAACTGATCGACTTGCCTTGACTTAGTCACAAAATTGTTAATTTAAGAAGACATACATAAAATCACTGAAGTGTACAACAAATACATTCAAATGAAATGTGATAAAATGCAAGCTGATCATATAAATTACCAAGATGGTATTTCTGAAAGAGGACTTTAAGAAGCATACATAAAGAATGCTTATCAGTTAAGACCATTGCCATATAGAGCACTCTTTCTGAAAACAAGCCAATTTTGTGTGACTAATTTTCCTTCACAATATTGTTTCACTTTTTTTTTTTTTTTTTTTTTTTTTTTTTTTGTGGTACCGGGATTGAACTCAGGGGCAGTTGACCACTGGGTCACATTCCCAGCCCTTTTTTGTATTTTATTTAGAGACAGGGTCTCACTGAGTTGCTAAGTGCCTCGCCATTGCTGAGGCTGGCTTTGAACTTGCGATCCTCCTGCCTCAGCCTCCCAAAGTGCTGGGATTACAGGCGTGCGCCACCACGCCCGGCTTTGTTTCACTTCTTGAATGTGTGAATTTTTAGTGTTTTTCTCACTTATATCATTTCAAACATGCAAAAGTAAAAAAGTATAATAAAACGAACTCCCATGTACCAGTCGCCCAGCTTCAATTAACAATCAATTACAGGATGTATCTCTAAAAAAACTGAACATAAAATAATTTACCACAACAAAAATATTAATACCAAAGGAACCATGTGACAGGGCCTACATGAAAATAAATATTTCAAACAAGTGTTCAGGAGGAAGTTAGGCAGTGTATAAAAGGAACACATTAATATTTGAGCTTCTGTCAGACCTAAAGTGTAAATTTCTAGTCAATGTTTAAATTTTCTTTATTTTCCTAAATTTCCTTTATTGTTTACCAGTTTGAATCAAGAGCCAAATATGCAAAAAGTTTTTTTTTTTTTTTTTTTTTTTTTTTTTTTTTTTTGTGGTACCAGGGATAAATGCCATGTTGGTTTTTTTTTTTGGAGCTATTCTGTGGAAGGACTGGCTGATTTACCATTGTGAGTTTCCCCGTTTGCATCACCATATTCTCAGTACCTTTTCCCTATTCTAATTCCTACAAAGTGGTGATTATCTCTAGTAAATAGATTCTGAAGACTACCTTATTTCTTTTAAAAATGGCAGTAATACCAGCCACTTGCGAGACTGAGGCAGGAGGAGCAGGAGTTCAAAGCCAGCCTTGACAATTTAGTGAGAACTTGTCTATAAACAAAATATTAAATAAGAGCTGGGGATGTGGCCTAGTGGTTAAGCGACTCCCCGCCCCCAAGACGGTTTGTAAATTTCAAATAAAAGTATAATGAAAATTCACATATATACATCACCAGGTTCAGTAATTAGTAAATAGTGACCCATTTTGTTTCATCTGTATTTCCACCCCTTACTGACTCAGGACATCAGATATCATCTGTAAATAGTTCTATTCTCAATAATGAGGGTTTTTTCAAGAAATAAATCACAGTAACATAATTAAAACAATTTATTTAACAATAGTCAGTGCTCATAACTACGATTACTTCATAATTCTAGTAGCTCATTTGAAATAGAATCTAAAGTTTCATAAAATAGTTGTTTGTTAGCTATAAGTTTTATGAATTGCGTTCTTAAAGTTGTCCCTTAATTACGGAAAATAGGTACGTGAGTCCATGGTCAAATGTACAAAATATTAGTCCACCTTTCCATTCTAGAATCTAACCTCCTTCAGAGGTCATTTGTTTTTAATTTGATGGTTTCTTTTCCACGCCCCATCTCCTCTCCCATATCTTGTACTCTGGACTTTGACCGGTTGCTGCCTCGCTCCATTTGAGAACTCACTGAGAACTGCCTTCCCCCGTTTCTTTCTTCTCTCCTACCCCCACTTCCTGCTTTGGTCGACCGCGCGGGCCGCGGGCCGCACCTGCAGGCACGCGTTTCCCATTGGTGACATCTTGGCGGGCCCGGCGGCAGCACTTCCTTCTCTGCACCCCGTGACCCACGTCCGGCCGCCGGCCTAGATCACGCGGCCTCTGCTCCCGTACTTCGGACCCGACGGCCTAGGCCGGGCGTGGTGAGCCGCGCGCGGGTACTTGCCCTCTAGCGCTCTGCCTCTGTCTCCCGCTCCCCACCCTGCCCGTCCCAGACCCCGATTCTGGCTTTCTATCCCCGACCTCGGCACGCAAACCTCGCCTGGTAACTCTCTGGCCGCGGGGAAGTTATCCGGCCTGTAACTGCTCGTCGCCCTTCCTCCCCCTCCCCCACCGCTGCCGCCGGAGCGCTTTTCTCCCCACCCCCCACGCGGCGGGTAAGCTCCCGTCTTCCCGAGCTTTCCTCCGTCGCCCGCGGACCCTTGGAGAAGCTCCGGCAGCTCCTCCCCCCCCCACTCTGCCCGGGAGGCGCCGAATCCCCCTCCCCCGCTGCTCGCCCCGCCCCCGCCCGGAAGCTCCCGCCCTAGCCGGAGCCGGAGCCCGCGCAGGCCCGGGCCGACCTTCCTGCCCGGCCGGAGCTTTCCAGGCAGTGGGTTCGTCAGGTGGAGGCCGGAGGGAACGCCGTCACCTTGTCACCGGATCTCGGCCTCGCTTCCCGCCAAAACAGTGCCGCGCCCCTGGGGTTCCGATCCTCACAGAAAGCACTTGCTCCAGCGACTTGAACTTCCTTTTCAGGTTAAGAACAAAAAAGATGCACCTGGACTTTCCCCGGAGCCTTCTACGTTTCTAAGCGTCGGGTGGAATTTGAGGTTCTCTGGCCGCGAGCCGCGCTTGCTTGATGAAAGTAGAAATCAGCCCTGCCTTCCTCAGTGGTAAGTCTCAGAGCAGAAAAGTCCGCGGCGTAACCCTCACGGCCGCGGCTCCTGCGCACTTTTGACTCGAGTAGAACTTTGAGTAAAAAAAAAAACCTGGCTGGAAATACTCGCCGCGATCCGGAGGTTAAAATTGATTTACAAAATAGAGGGAGGGATGGGCTCCTAGTGAAAACTGCTGGGGACACAAAGATGAGAAAGGAGGGCGCGGCCAGGGTCCCACCAGAGCCCCTGTCCTAAACAAAAGAACAACGTGGGTGGTGCCTGAACTGCCCTGTTTACTCAGCAGATAACCCAACAAGCCAAGGATTTAAAGGCGCACCTTGTTTATCTTGATTAGATCTACCTGAAGGCGGTGTAAATCTAGTCTAACCAGTATCACCGAGTGGGGAAGAGCGTATTCTTTTGAGCTACTTAGAAATGCCGACAATCTCAGTCCCCAATCGCGTCTGCGTTTTCGCTAGTCACCTCGGTGATCCATGTGCATGCTCAGGTTTGAGAACCATCCATCTAGAATTCGGCTGGCTACACTGTCACACCATCTAGTCTACTGGAGGCAGTTGTGCAGAGTCCTCCCAGCACTCCATACAGTTAAATCTGGATAAGGGAGAAGTTTTTTGTGTGGTGCTGGTTTTTTTAAACACAAACAATTGCTTTGCTGTTAGCAGTGAGACTGGCTCTTTCTATCTGCCTGTTCATACAGACACACACCCAGTGTACCTGCGTTTCAAGTGTTAAAAAGGGTCTTCTGAGTGAGTTAAAGTGATCTAGCTTCCAGCTGTGTGTGTTCCAGAGGGGCCTCAGGTGTTAGTCTGTGGACCAGTTGGAAGATTTTTTTTTTTTTTTTCTTTCCCTACCGGGGATTGAACTTGGGGGCACTCGACCACTGGGCCACATCCCCAGGCCTTTTTTGTCTTTTATTTAAAGAGACAGGGTCTCACTGAGTTGCTACGTGCCTCACCATTGCTGAGGCTGGCTTTGAACCCGCAATCCTCCTGCCTCAGCCTCCCAAGTGCTGGGATTACGAGCATTTGCCACCATGCCTGGAGTTGGAAGAATCTTGGGAGCTGGAATAAACAAGGGCAGAAATGGATCTGATCTGTGAGGTTCTTTTGCCTGCAAGAGATGGGATATGGGTAGTTGAAAAGTTTTGAAAACATGATTCTGGGGTGTTTTAAACTACCATTTCCGTTTTCTTTCGTTTGTTTTTAGTTGCAAGTGGACTTTTATTTTATATGCGGTGCTGAGAATAGAACCCAGTGCCTCACACATACTAGGCAAGTGCTTTGCCACTGAGCCACAACCCCAGCTCTAAACTACCATTTCTTAATAAGTTTCCCAATAACTCCATTACTTTTCATTTGCACCAGTCCCTCGGTGGTGTCTTATGTAATAATCACAGGAAGTTTGTAAGACACGGCAGATGTAATTGTTTTTAAGACTACAGACTCGCCAAGGTTAACTGACTTTCCCCATTTCACATTTTCAAAACTAAGAATACTACTTAATTCTCAGAATATATTCCATAGATTTTTCAGAAATATTCCATAGATTTCAGCCCATGCCTAGTTCTTTGGAGACAGCTCTCTCAGGTGCTATTTGAGAAGGTAGTTGTGTTTTGTTCTGAAAACCTCAACGCAGATGAAATACAGTTTGCTGGAAGTTACCAGCTAAAACTGGGAGAGTTCTTTGAGTGTCTCCACACTGCCCCCAGAGGGATTCTTGTAAACTGTAAATTAAGTTGAACAATTTCTAGCAAATAATCTTGCCAGGGTGCGCATCCCCGTGAAAGGCAAGCTGCAACTTTGGTCTCTAGGCATTCTCTCTCTTTCCTCCTATTCTAAATATTTAAATTTTCTCCCATGGGGTGTTTCCCTTCTGTTTTCTATTTTACCCTATGAAAAGCTAAACTTTCTAAATGCTGTTGGGCATTGAGATTTAACTGTGTCTACCCAGGGGTATAAAGTGCCTCCGTGGCCTGTGGGAGCTTAAAGATAGTTTTGATCCTTTCCCCAGTCCCCGAAGCCCCACTGATAACAGCCACATAACAAATAATCTCTCTCTTTTTTAGGACAATTTGTTACCTACGTTACGTGTCTCCCACTGAAGGCATCCATTTTTCCTTGAGGTAAGAAAAGTCTTTTTTTTTTTTTTTTTTTTTTTTCAGTTACATTTCATTTGTTAAGTATTTTTCTTAGAAGTTTTAAAGTATTTTCTGCCACTAGCTTTGAATCTAACTTTGAACAGGACTCCACTATTTTCAACTGAGTTTTAGTTAATGAAGAGGTAAGGGCTTCTGGAAAATGGGGTATAAAACTGATTCTGGAGTAAAAATAAACATTAGGTGTATTAAGTATGAGGATGTTTCAGAAAAGGTGCTTTTTCTCATACTTTCAGAGAGGAAGTCACTTTGTATCTGAAATGGCATTTATAATCTGTAAGGTTTTCTACTTGAGGGTATTTTAAGTCATTCTTTGAAATGTCTGTGTTGTTTTATGCTTCTCTTACATATCTTTTCAGCCTAGCTAGGCTGCTGCATTCTTGAAGAAGCTGTTGACCCCACATTGGCCAGTTAATCCTGTGCTAATCTTGGTCCTGCTGTGCCAGGCCTGTGCTGAGGATGAGGTCACAGTGGACAACAGAATGGAGTCTGTTCCCAGTAGATTCCCAGTGCAGTTTTAAAGACACTTTTAAAACCACAGCAAATGTACTATGGGAATGTAGGACCATGAGTCTTAGGTTGTGGAGAATGGGGAGATCTTTTGGAAAGATGAGCTATTAGAGCTGAGACCTAAAGGATTAGCAGGATTTAGCGAGAAAGAAGGTTGGGCAGGGTTTATTTGGAGGGAGAATTACCATGTGTGTCAAATCCCTGAGGTTGGGGGATGGGGATATAGCTCATTGGTAGAGTGCTTGCCTCGCATGCACAAGGCCCTGGGTTCAATCCCCAGCACCACACACAAAAAATAAATAAATAAAATAGTCTCTGAGGTTGGGCATGTAGCTCAGAATAAAACAAAAAGAAACTTAAGCTGTGATTGGGCTGGGTCTTTTGATAGCGTGTTTCTTTGGTACTAGGATTGAACCCAGGGCCTCACACATACTGAGCAGGTACTATACCACTGGATTACATCCCCAGCCTATGCTTAGAAATTTTTTTTTTAAATATTTATTTACTTTAGCTGTACACAATGCAGTGCATTTTATGTTTATGTGGTGCTGAGGATCGAACCCAGGCCACACACGTGCGAGGCGAGCGCTCTGCCGCTGAGCCACAACCCCAGCCCCAGAAATTTTTTAAAATGAGAACAAGGGTAGCTAGAAATAGGCTTCCCTTTGTATTGGAATTAGAAATAAATAAAAAATATGAAAGAAATGCAGAGAGCAAATTCTTTCCTTTGATACAAAAGGAGGGTACTAATGAGCTCTCACTCTGCTGTGCAATGTATAGAGCTGTGAGGAATTTTTTATATTTTGTTGAGGCTGGCTTCAAACATACAATCCTCTTCCCTCAGCCTCTTGAGTTGCTAGAATCACAAGCATGCTCCATCACACCCAGCTGTGAGAAACCTTTAGCTGGTCCCTAAGTTATCATGGTCGAATGATTTTTCAACTTTTTCCTTCCTTCCTTCCTTCCTTCCTTCCTTCCTTCCTTCCTTCCTTCCTTCCTTCCTTCCCTCCCTCCCTCCCAGGGGATTGAACTCAGGGGCACTCAACCACTGGGCCACATCCCCAGCCCTTTTTTGTATTTTATTAGAGACAGGGTCTCACTGAGTTGCTAAGTGCCTCGCCATCGCTGAGGCTGGCTTTGAACTCGTCATCCTCCTGCCTCAGCCTCCTAAGTGCTATAGGCGTGCAGTTTTTCAACTTTCTGATGGTGTAAAGGGGGGCCATTCAGCACTATTTTAAGATGGACTTTGTGTAACTGTAGGCTAAATGTTTTAAAGTGCATTTTAGGATACTTCCAACTTATTATGGGTTTTTTGGCATTTAACCCCATCATGATTGCATCTGTGTTATTCCAACAACAAACAGATGGGGTGCCTGTAATCCCAGCGGCTCAGGAGGCAGAGGAAGGAGGATTGCGAGTTCAAAGCCAGCCACAGCAATTTAGTGAGGCACTGAGCAACTCAGTGAGAACCCCGTCTCTAATAAAATACAAAATAGGGCTGGGGATGTGGCTCAGTGGTTAAGTGCCCCTGCGTTCAATACCTGGTACCAAAAAAAAAAAAAAAAAAAAAAAAAAGGGCTGGACACAGTAGCTACATGCCTGTGATAGCAGCAACCTGGGAGCCTGAGGCAGGAGGATTACAAGATCTAGGCCAGCCCAAACAACTTTGTGAGATCCTATCGTGTGTGTGTGTGTGTGTGTGTGTGTGTGTGGTGTGTACCGGGGATTGAACTCGGGCACTCGACCACTGGGCCACATCCCCAGCCCTTTTTTGTATTTTATTTAGAGACAGGGTCTCACTGAGTTGCTAAGTGCCTCGCCATTGCTGAGGCTGGCTTTGAACTCGCGATCCTCCTGTCTCAGCCTCCCAAAGTGCTGGGATTACAGGCGTGTGCCACCGCGCCCGGCTGTGAGAATCCTATCTCAAGTATTAAAAAAAAAAAAAAAAGGCTGGGGATATAGCTCACTGGTAAAGTGCCCCTAGGTTCCATCCCCAGTATCAAAAGGAAAAAATAGATATATTGAATAGGGAATAGGATTTCAGAATGAGAGCCCTGTGGAAAATGGGATAACACAAGAATGGATTGGGTTTGAGAGGCTGAGAGAAGTTGTTTTTAAGAATATAGTTAATTTCTGCCGGGCGCGGTGGCGCACGCCTGTAATCCCAGCACTTTGGGAGGCTGAGGCAGGAGGATCACGAGTTCAAAGCCAGCCTCAGCAATGGCGAGGCACTTAGCAACTCAGTGAGACCCTGTCTCCAAATAAAATACAAAAAAGGGCTGGGGATGTGGCCCAGTGGTCTAGTGCCCCTGAGTTCAATCCCCGGTACCACAAAAAAAAAAAAAAAAAAAAAAAAAAAAAAAAAAAAAGAATATAGTTAATTTCTAGCCGGGTGTGGTGGCGCACACCTGTAATCCCAGCACTTTGGGAGGCTGAGGCAGGAGGATCGCAAGTTCAAACCCAGCCTCAGCAATGGCGAGGCACTTAGTAACTCAGTGAGACCCTGTCTCTAAATAAAATACAAAAATGGGCTGGGGATGTGACCCAGTGGTTGAGTGCCCCTGAGTTCAATCCCCAGTACCAAAAAAGAATATAGTTAATTTCTGATGCCTCTGGTTGCAGGTAAGGCCGTTCGTGCAGCAATTGGAAGGCTATAGAGGAAGAGAAAATACTGGGTTCATTTTTGGTACAGGGGAGCTGTGAATCAGTGTGTGTATACCAGGTTGGGGCTGGAGGCTTGTGTGTCCTAAGCCTAGAGGTGACCATAGGTAATAAATAGGTAGGACCTAGAAAGGTAGTTTCCAGGAAGAAATGATTAAATTCTGCAGTGGGAACAATGAGGTGAGGATATTTTTATTCTCTTTCCAAGTAGATCCTTAGCCCAATAGGAAAACGCCCTTTTAATGGAGGGGAGTAGAGGTGGCAAGATAGGCCCTTTGGTCATCCTATTTTATGGAAGGAAAAAACATTAGTACGTAGCTCTAGGTAAAGTTGGCACAGGGAAGGCATATATTATTATAAAATAGGTTGCCACTAAGCAAATTTTATCACTAGGAGATAGAAAGAGTGGAGATGAGTGAAAAAGAAAGTTAAATATTTGTTTGTGGTGATGCATGTGTATAATCAATCCTAGCTACTTGGGAGGCTGAGGCGAGTTTGAGACCAGCTAGGGCAACTTAGCTAGACGCTCTCTCAAAATAAAAAATGAAAAGATTTGGACTAGTAGTATATGTAGCTCAGTGCTAGAGTGCTTGTCTAGTATGTGAGTCCCCAGCTTGTATCCCCAGCACCACCAAAAAAAAAAAAAAAAAGTGTTTTGGATGTAGGTCAGTGGTAAAGTGCCCTGGGGTTCAGTTCTCAGAAGAAGAATTTCTCTAGGTTGTAGCCCAGGACACAGCTGTAGGTGAGAATATCAGCTATAAAAAGGGGCAAATTCTTGTTTTATAAGATTACTACTGCAGCCATAGAACAATGAGATATTTGGAATCTTCCAAGGTTCTGGTTTTACTGGCACATAAAATAAAGAAGTACATGCAAATTCTGTTTGAGAAGAGACTGAAATATGGTACATGAAGTCTAAGCTGGGTCATGAGAAATTGAGAAGAAGGGGTGTGGATAAGGAAGCTGGGGTCTATGAAGAACTTTGGCAGTTGTAGAGTCAGGAAGATGGGATTGCAGAGTGGGATTTCAACAGGGTTATGCTTGGACTTGTGGAAGTCAACTCAAAAGTAACAGTACCTAGGGAATAGGGAGATCATTGGAGGTAGGAGTCCAGCAAGAAATGATATGTTAGATGAATTATGTATTCTCTAGCAGGGTGGCTAGACCTAAGGCTGGGAGCAGAACAGTAGTTCCTCCAGATTATTCCATAAATTACTGTAAAAATTCTTTAGTGGGCAGGAGAAGGGCTGTTAGTAGTTTTTGCTACTACAATATGTTGTTGTACTGACAGGACTAATGCCGGTTGCAGGGTCTTGAATAAGGCCTAGGAGGTAGTGATCAGGAATTACATATTTATTCAATTTCTTTGTACAGTTGATTTAATATGTTTATGCATAGGAGAGCAATATAGATTATTCCCCCCTTCATCCTTCCCCCATCAGCAAGGATAGCACCTTAAGTACATGTGGTATACTTAAGGCATTTGCATTCTAAATCATGATTATGTGGATTAATTCTCAGTGTTAGGTCTTGGTGATGTTTTCAGGTTATTGCATATAGAGCTGTTTATTTGTGCCCTTACACCATTATTGGGGGATGTGGAAGGGTATATTTAAACTCTTCATTGTTAGAAGTAAGCATGCAGGTAGCATGCAAAGGTAATTCGTTGTCCTTAATTTGGTTTTTCTTGATACTTGTGCAGCTCAGCAGTCCAAGTTTCCTTTTTCCCCCCCTCTTGAATCTTTTTTTACATGACAGTTCACACTTTTTTTTTTTTTTTTTTTTTAAAGCCACCAGTTTTTGTTTGATTTCTTTGGTTGATGCTGGAGATTGAACCTAGGATCTCACACATGCTAAGTACACACTTTACTACTTAACTACATACACCCCACAAATTTCCATACACTTCAATGTACATTGATCATCTAAAATATTTTTTGCTGTATACTGCAATATTTTTATTATTATTATTACACTTCTGTGGTTTACATGTGTATTCACATAACAGACTTTTCTGCTTGTCTTCAGTTTGGCCTCAGACTTGACTAACATCGTGTTTGAAGTGACAGTTTAGGAGAACAGAATCATACTTAAGTCTCTGGAAATCATTTGTTATCTTATATTCTGACAGCATTGTTGCTGATGAGAATACTGATGAGATTGTTTGTTTTGTTTACTTGGATTGGATCTAGGGTGCTCTACCATTGAACTATATATCCCCAGCCTTTTATTTTGAGACAGGATATCACTGAGCTGCTGAATCTGTTTCACCCCAGTATTAAAGAAAACACTTTGCTGTATTGTGATTTCCTGTATTACTTATTTTATGCTACCTTAGCAAAACAAGCAAATGAGTTAAACATAAGACCCAATTGGGGGGGGCAGTGGAGACCACAAAAGAGGCATTTATTTATTATTGGTTTTAGGTAGATACAATATCTTTATTTTTTATTTTTATGTGGTGCTGAGGATTGAACTCAGTGCCTCATGGGTAGGCGAGCACTCTACCACTGATCCACAACCCCAGACCCAAAGAGCTATTTTTTTTGTTTGGTGCTAAGAATTGAACCCAAGTCTTATACATACCAAAAACATGCTGTACACTGAGCTTTTCACCCAGCCCCAAATTTTATTGGGTGCCAGGGATTGGACCTGCGGGTTGGGGAGCTTAACCACTGAGCCACATCCCCAGCCCTTTGTATTTTTTATTTTGAGACAGGGTTTCCCTGGGTTGCTTAGGACCTAGCTAAGGTAAGACTGACTTTGAATTTCCAATCATCCTGCCTCAGCATCCCAAGTCCCTGGGATTATACCCATGCAAACTATGCCCAACTCCAAATTTATTTCTTTACTGATTATAAAACAAAAACTCTACATATTAGTGGGGGTAATGTGGTATTTACCTCCTTAAACACTTTTTCATGGTAAAAACATTGGAATTTTTTGTTGTTAAAGTAAACTTGTCTGTGGTCATATTCGGCTGTGTAGTAGAACTTCTTGTTCCTATCTAACTATAACTTGTTGTATTCATTGATCAGTTTTTCCCCATCCCCCCAGCACTCTTCCCCCCAATCTCTGGAGGCTACCATTCTGCCTAACTTATATAAGATCAGCTGTGTGTGTGTGTGTGTGTGTGTGTGTGTGTGCACGCACACGCGCGCGCGCCGCTGGGGGATTGAACCCAGGGCCTTGTGCATGCAAGGCAAGCACTCTATCAACTGAGCTATGTCCCCAGCCCCTATAAAATCAGCTTTTTCCTTTTTTTGTACCAGGGATTGAACTCAGGAGCACTCGACCACTGAGCCACATCCCCAGCCCTTTTTTGTATTTTATTTAAGAAACAGGGTCTCACTGAGCTGTGCCTCAGCCTCCCAAGTGCTGGGATTACAGGTGTGCGCCACGGCGCCCGGCTTCCCACCTCTATCAAAGCAATAGAATTCCATCTGTTTTATTCATTAGTTGATAAGACATTCTGGTGGTTTACATTTCTCGGCTATTATGAATAGTGCTGCAATGGACATGGAGTTCAGATGTCTCTTTGGTCAACTAATTTCATTTCCTTTGGATGTATACCCAGTAGTGGGATTGCTGAAATATATGGTATAGCTTTTCTCATGTATCTGTTAGCCATTTGAATGGCAGCTTATAGATGTCTGTTTAGATCTATACATATGCACTCATGCATGCTTTTCACTTGTTTGGATTCCTTATGTTCTGATATTAACACCTTATCCCATGTATAGTTTGCTCTTCACTATTTCCTTTGCCATTTTGAAGTATTTTGGTTTGGTGTGATGCCATTTATCTCATTTTGAAGTTTCTGGGGTTTTGTTGTTATTTTGTTTTCCCCCTTTTTTCTTTTTTGGTACTGGGGATTGAACCCAGGGCTATTTTACCACTGAGCTGCATCCCTAGCACTAAGTTGCCAAGTCTGGCCTCAGACTTGATCGTACTGCCTCAAGTATTTGGGGATTATAGGTGTATGCCACCCTGCCCAGAGTTATTCTCCCCGTTCCCTTTTCTTTTCCTCTTTTTAAAGAAACTGGTGTCTCTATGTGGCCCAGGCTGCCCTCAAATTCTGGGTTTAAGTGATCTCCCACTTTAGCCTCCCAAATGCTGGAACTACAGGTGGGTACCACCACATACCTGGCTTTTGTTTGTTATTTTGAGACAGGGTCTTACTAAATTGCCAAGCTTAACCTTGGCCTCCTACTTGGGTTCCTCCTACCTTGACCTCCCAAGTCATTTGGATGGCAGGTTCATATGGTACACCTCACTGTTTCTTTCTATTTTTATTTCACTTATCCTTAACTTTCTGCATCTATAAAATGGGGACATTATTTATTGCACATTGTTTTGCATACTAATGAAAAGTTATGTAAAGTTGTTTTTGCTTTTTTTTTTTTTTTTCCAGCCACAGAAACCTGTGCCCAATCTTGTCTGACATCTGCCTTGTCAAGTGTCCATGATGCTGGGCCCTGAGGGAGGTGAAGGTTTTGTGGTAAAGCTCCGTGGCCTGCCCTGGTCCTGCTCAATTGAGGACGTGCAGAACTTTCTCTCCGACTGCACGATTCACGATGGGGTTGCAGGTGTCCATTTCATTTACACTAGAGAAGGCAGGCAGAGTGGTGAGGCTTTTGTTGAACTTGAATCAGAAGATGATGTAAAAATGGCCCTGAAAAAAGACAGGGAAAGCATGGGACACCGGTACATCGAGGTGTTCAAGTCTCACAGAACCGAGATGGATTGGGTGTTGAAGCACAGTGGTCCAAACAGCGCCGACACTGCCAATGACGGCTTCGTGCGGCTTCGGGGACTCCCGTTTGGATGCACAAAGGAAGAAATCGTTCAGTTCTTCTCAGGGTTGGAAATTGTGCCAAACGGGATCACATTGCCTGTGGACCCCGAGGGCAAGATTACAGGGGAGGCCTTCGTGCAGTTTGCCTCACAGGAATTAGCTGAAAAGGCTCTAGGGAAGCACAAGGAGAGAATAGGGCATAGGTATATCGAAGTGTTTAAGAGCAGTCAGGAGGAAGTTAGGTCATACTCTGATCCGCCTCTGAAGTTCATGTCTGTGCAGCGGCCAGGGCCCTATGACCGGCCAGGCACTGCCCGGAGGTACATTGGCATCGTGAAGCAGGCAGGCCTGGAGAGGATGAGGTCTGGTGCCTACAGTGCAGGCTATGGGGGCTATGAGGAGTACAGCGGCCTGAGTGATGGCTACGGCTTTACCACCGACCTGTTTGGGAGAGACCTCAGTTACTGTCTCTCAGGAATGTATGACCATAGATATGGAGATGGTGAATTCACAGTGCAGAGCACCACTGGCCACTGTGTCCACATGAGGGGGCTGCCCTACAAAGCAACCGAGAACGACATTTACAACTTCTTCTCTCCACTCAACCCTGTGAGAGTCCATATTGAGATTGGCCCTGATGGTAGAGTGACGGGCGAAGCAGATGTTGAGTTTGCCACCCATGAAGAAGCTGTGGCAGCTATGTCAAAAGACAGGGCCAACATGCAGCACAGATATATAGAACTTTTCCTGAATTCAACAACAGGGGCCAGCAATGGGGCTTATAGCAGCCAGGTGATGCAGGGCATGGGGGTGTCAGCTGCCCAGGCCACCTATAGTGGCCTGGAAAGCCAGTCAGTGAGTGGCTGTTATGGGGCCGGCTATAGCGGTCAGAACAGCATGGGTGGATATGACTAGTTTTGTAGTAACATTTGAGTTATTTCAATCAAATTTTCACAGGCAGCCAACAAGCAGTGAAAAGCAGTTTATAACTAGAGGAAGCTGTGGGACCCATTTTGCACCATGAGTTTGTGAAATCTGGATTAAAAAATTACCTCTTCAGTGTTTTCTCATGCAAACTTTTCTTCTAGCATGTGATATTGAGTAAACTAAAAACTATTTTCTTCCGCTTTTCTTGATTAACATTTTGGTAGTATACTTCAGAGTGATGTTATCTGAGTTAAAGTAGTTTTAAGTATGTTAAATGTGGATCTTTTACACAACACCACAGTGAACACATTGGGGAGATGTACTTTTTTGGAGAACTCAAAGGTGCTAGATCCCTAATTCAAAGAGAAACATTTCTCATGTTTGTTTGTTCTATTTTTTTTTTTTTTTTCCTTCTTCATTTAAAATTTTTAGGTTAAGATTAAGCTTTTCAAAGTTAGTTTTGAGAACCGAGACACAATACTAATACTGTAGGAATTGGTGAGGCCTTGACTTAAAGCTTTCTTTGTATTGTGATTTCCTTTTGGGTGTATTTTGCTAAGTGAAACTTGTTAAATTTTTTGTTAACTAAATTTTTTTCTTAAAATAAAGACTTTTTCACAATGACTGGCACAGATTATCTACTCAGCAAAGGTAGCAAAATGGGTGGTTGGAAAGAACTCATTTTAATCCTAATGTATTTTAGTGTCAATTTGAAAATAACTTAGTTATCAAATATATGATCTTTATATTCTTAGAATTGAGGCAAAAATAAAAGTAATAAAAATGTTCAATATGTGCATGGTGGAAATGGTGACTGGAAACACATTCCCAGCAAGTATGAAGAAGGACATAACCCTAGCCACCTTTAACATGCATGCATTCGGTATTTTGTTTTCTATTTTTTGTGCTCCGTACTTAAGCTGTTTGCAATATCCCACTTTTCCCTTTGATGGTAGAATTCAATATTGTTCATAGCTAGAGCCATTAGCCACAGCTCTTTTCACATATTTTATAAAATGTGCTGCTTGAATGTTCTGGGGTGGTTTTTTGTTTGTTTTGTTTTGGGGTTTTTTTCCCTAAAGGTAATTTCCATAGGAACATCATTCCTGAATTAGAATTAGCAATGACAGATTTTTACAGGATGTGCATACTTTCTTTTACTTTTTTGTATTACTAGAGATTGTACCCAGAGTTCTTTTGCCACTGGGCTGTATATCCCTAGCCTTTATTTTGACTCAGGGTCTTGTAGCAAGTTGATCTAGCATTTATGATCCTCCCTCAGCTTCTCAAATAGCTGGAATTACAGACGTGTTGTACCTGCCTGGTTTGTACATATTGTTAAACTTTAGACTTTTTTTTTCCCCCCACTTTATAACACTTAAAACATTAAGACTTAAAAAATGTGAATGAGGTTTATATTTAGAAAGCATTCTTTGTAAAAATGCTTTGTTATTTCCCCAGTTTTCAAAACAAAATTTTAGTTGTAGGTGGACACAATACCTTTTATCTTTTTAATGTGCTGAGTATCAAACCTAGTGCCTTAACACATGATAGGCAAGTACTCTACCACTGAGCCACAACCCCCGACCCTATTTTTCACATTTTAATAGTCAAAAATAATATTACCTTAAGGATTTTCATCTTGTGCCCTTATTCCTGCTTTTACAAATAAAATGTTCTTGGTGAAGTTCCTGGGGGTTTTGTAAAAAAGTATGTTTGAGTAGATCTGCATTTCTATATAGTGTTTTCAGGCCTCATTGGGTTTCACAGGCCCACTTAACCAGCCAGCCTTCTCTCCAGTGTAGTGGGATCTCCAATGGCATGACAAGGTAGCAGCATTGGAATATAGATGTGTAGGGAATATAAACAGGTACTGTGAGAAGGGGGTCCTAGAACACCTGTTTTCACCATGCTTCAGTTGTAGAGCAACAGTATATCATAGAGAAGCAAAGGTTCATGGGTTGTAAAGGAGGACTAGAGGAACTCAGTGCAATTCCAGTTTAAGAGCCAGGTGGGGTTTGGGATGCTGTGAAAATAAGGCCTACTTTCGTTGAGCAGTGGGCTTTTAAGGAATGTTTGTTCCAAAGTTTGGGTACTCATAAGTAAAGGATGGGTACCAGGAACTTGGGGTGAAATTTGGGGTGGGCAACAACAACAAAAGAAATGTAGGCCTGTCATTATTGATAATGCTGATAGTTCACATGAGGTGATGGTATGCCCTGTGTTTTCTCATTTGCAGAATGGGTTGGTAAACCTATTAGAACTGATGATCCACAACCTAAGAATGCTCTTCAGATGCATCAACTTGACCAGAAACTCATAATCCCCTCCCCCCAAAGGTGTAGACCTGTAGTACAAAAAAATTGAGGGTTTTATTTTGCACAGTGCTGGCAATGGAACCTAAGAACTTTCCAATCACTGAGCTATAGCCATAGGGTTTTATTTTGACAGGCTCTCCCTAAGTTGCCCAAGGTTTGCCTCAACTTTCAAATTGTGAAATATCTAACTCCTTAAAAGTTTGTCCATCCAGCTCAGCCTATGATGCCAGTGGCTCAGGAGGCTAAGACGGGAGGAGTGGGGGTTCAAAGCCATCCTCAGTGACTTAGGCCCTGTATAAAAATGGGCTGGGGGGGGGGGGGCTGGGATTGTGG
The DNA here is from genome assembly GCA_025594165.1 of Tamias sibiricus. Taxonomy (NCBI): domain Eukaryota; kingdom Metazoa; phylum Chordata; class Mammalia; order Rodentia; family Sciuridae; genus Tamias; species Tamias sibiricus. The sequence goes on along the minus strand of CM046663.1, from coordinate 90,422,796 downwards.
CTCAGCGGTAGAGCACTCGCCTGGCACGTGCACGGCCCGGGTTTGATCCTCAGCACCACGTACAAATAAACGCATTGTGTACAACTAAAGCAAATATTTTTAAGAATAAATGGGCTGGGGATGTGGTTCAGTGGTGAAGCGCCCTGGGTTAAATCTCCAGTACACACACAAAAGTCAATCCCTGTTGTAGAAAACTAGAAATAGGGGGTGAGCATGTGGCTCTGGGAGAGTGCATACCTAGCATGTAGGATGCCCTGGGTTCCATCCCTAGCACTTAAAAAAAGATTGCACATGGTACAGAAGGAAGAGCAAGTTGCTAAGGGACTTGGTTTACAATTATGAACAAGATCATAGCATGTGAAAGGGTTTTGGCATCTCTATTGATAGGAAATTCTCCCATGTTGCAGCTTGGTGGCAACGGCACATAGCAGATACTCCTGTTGAAAAGGGTAGGTGTGCTAGGAAAGACTGGGGACAGAGAAAACCACAAAGAGTTTTCTGGAAGTGACCAGGGACACTGGATTCAGAGGATGTGCTGGGGAGTGGCATCAGCATTTTGAGAAGCTTAATGGGAGATCACACAGGTAGTGGTGGCTGTCAGGGGTGGTAAACATGATTGCAGTGAGGAACCTTGATCATCCTGGATCTGTGGCAAAGGCTAACAATAAGGACAGCTAATGAGGGGACATCTTGGCTAAAATAGCCAAAGGAGCAAGACTGGAAACAAAACTGATGTTAAGCATGGTTTTCTTTTGGTTGGTTTTTGTTTTATGTTCTTGGTACTGAGGATTGAACCCAGAGCTTCATATGTGCTAAATAAGACACTCTACCACTACCACTGAGCTACATTCTGATGTCAGCCATTTTAATTAGAATCTTGTTCTATTTTCAACGAGATCTCAAGACGCAAAGAGGAAAGGCATGGCAGGATTACAACTACACAGTATTTTACTATATTCCTCTCCAGGGCCAGGGCAGAAGGAATGATCCCCGTCTCTCAGGATATTGGGTCTGAGTGAGCATGAATATCAGGGGACCCGTAATGCCCTGATAACCCCTTTGTTATAGTACAATTCCAGAAAGGCAAAGTAGCCTTGGATTCTCTGGATGGATACTGTTGGTCACACAGGTTTACAGACCCTCATATTGTCTCCCCAAGGGTACTCTATAGACAGCCAGTCTCACACTGGGTCCCTGGTTTGTGAATAGTCTCAATGGTAGGAAGGACAGGAGGAACCCAAATGGTGCTCCCCATTCGGGAAAGTAAGCATTGTGCAACTTGTGAGGTTAGGAACATGTATAGAGGCCAAAAAATTGCAATTTTTTTTACTGCTGTTTTAAACCAAAGCCTCACACATGCTAGGCAAGTGCTCTACCACTATATTCTCAGCCCTGCATCTTGCAACTCTTAACCACTAAGAAAAAGGCAATTTGTGGTAGGACAGTTTACTACAGCTGCAAGAGTTCTGCCAGCTGCTACAAATGACAAAGCAGGCCCTACCAGAGGTACCTGATTCATAAGTGATTCCAGCTGAGTACAGTGGCACATCTGAGTTACTCAGGAGGCTGAGGCAGGTGATTTCTCTGGTTCAAGTCCAGCCTGGGCAACTTAATGAGAACTTGTCTCAAAAAATAAAAAGCTCAGGGCTGGGGTTGTGGCTCAGGGGTCGAGCACTCGCCTACCACGTGCGTGCACGGCCCGGTTCGATCCTCAGCACCACGTAAAAACGCATTGTGTACAACTAAAAGCAAATAAATATTTAAAAAAAAAAAAAAAAAAGCTCAGTGGTTAAAGTGCCCTTGGGTTCAATCCATAATACCAAAATATAAAGGGGAGGAGGCTGTGAATGAAGCTCAGTGGTAGACCACTCCTGGTACTGCCAAAAAATAATGAGATTCCATGTGGTGTCTGAGAAAGCTCAATAAACAGCCCAGACCCTAAGTGTCTGAATCAAGGCCACATCTTCTGCAGGGGAGAGCTAGTATTCAGAAATCAGCCCTTAGCCAGGCACAGTGGCATATGCCTGTAATTCCAGCAATTCTGAAGGCAGAAGCAGGAGGACAAAAGTTCAAGACCACCCTCGGCAACTTAATGAGACCCTGTCTCAAAATTATTTAAAAAAAAAAAAAAAGAAGGCTAGGGATGTAGCTCAGTGGTAAAACCCCTAGGTTCAACCTTCAGCAGCCATCCCCTCAAAAAAAAAAAAAAAAAAAGAAAGAAAGAAAGAAACCCTGGGTACTACTGAATTCATCAGAGCTGGGCCCAGAGCATGGGAGACCCAGTCACCCTGTACTAAGACCACCTTCATGTGCCAGGTGCTGGCAGGTGCATTTATGTTTCCCAGTCTGGTTTGGAACTCCTGGACTCAAGCAATCCTTCCTCAGTTTCCACAGTAGCTAGGGCTACAGGCATATGCCACTGTGCCCAGCTTATTTGTACTTACTACATGCAAAATCATGTCATTTTGGAGCTGGGGATGTAGCTCAATGATCGTGTTTGCCTGGCATGCAGGAAGCCCCAGGCTCAATCCCCAGCACCACAAAATAAATAAAAATATCATTCACAAATAATAGTTTTGCTGGGCACAATGGTGCACTCCTGTAATCGCAGTGGCTCTGGAGACTGAGGCAGGAGTATTGCAAGTTCAAAGACGGCCTCAGCAAAAGCAAGGTGCTAAGCAACTCAGTGAGATCCTGTCTTTAAATAAAATACAAAATAGTCCTGGGGATGTGGCTTAATGGTTGAGTGCCCCTGAGTTTAATCCCCAGGACCCCCCTAAAAATAATACTGACAGTTTTATTAACTTCTTTTAATCTTTATGTATGGACATCATTCTGTCTATGCTTAGATTTGTTGCTTTTTTATCATTAGAAAATTTGATGCTAGGGCTAGGCACAGTGGCGCACACCTGTAATCCCAGCACTTGGGAGCCTGAGGCAGGAGGATCGGAAGTTCAAAGCCAGCCTCAGCAATGGCAAGGCACTTAGCAACTCAGTGAGACCCTGTCTCTAATAAAATATGAAAAAGGGCTGGGGATATGGCCCAGTGGTTGAGTGCCCCTGAATTCAATCCCTGGTACCAAAAAAAGAAAATTTGATGTTAGGGCTGGGGTTGTGGCTCAGTGGTAGAGCATTTGCCTAGCATGTGTGAGGCCCTGGGTTTGATTCTCAGCACCCCATATAAATAAAATAAGTAAATAAATAAGGGTCCATCAATAATTTAAAAATTTTTTAATTAAAAAAAATTGATGCTAGCTGGGCATCAAGTTTTCTAATAGTAAAAGAGCAATAAAGAACAGATTTCTTTCCATATTTCTCTATTAATATACTCAATGGCTTATTAAGAAACTTTTCTTGGGGTTGTGGCTCAGCGGTAGAGCGATCGCCTAGCACATGCGCAGCCCGGGTTCGATCCTCAGCACCACGTAAACATAAATACGTTGCATTGTGTGCAACTAAAGCAAATAAATAAATATTAAAAAAAAAACTTTCCATTTACTTCGAGTAATGTATTTTTATTTTTTGGTGCTGTGGATTGAATGCTGGTCCTTGAACATGCTATGCATATGCTCTACCCACCAGCCCCAATCAATTAGTTTTTGTTTTGTTTTGGTACTTTTTTTTTTAATATTTATTTGTTTACTTTAGCTGTACACAATGCAATGCGTTTATGTTTACGTGGTGCTGAGGATCGAACCCGGGCGCGAGCAAGGCGAGCGTTCTGCCGCTGAGCCACAATCCCAGCCCCGGTACTTTTTTTTTGTTAGGGGGAGGTGGGTGCTGGAGATTGAACCCAGGGCACTTACCACTGAGCTACATTCCCACCTCTTTTTTATTTTTTTTTAATTTATTTTTATTTTATTTTATTTATTTATTTATATATTTTTTGGTACCGGGGATTGAACTCAGGGGCACTCGACCACTGAGCCACATCTCCAGCCCTTTTGTGTATTTTTATTAGAGACAGGGTCTCACTGAGTTGCTAAGTGCCTCGCCATTGCTGAGGCTGGCTTTGAACTCTGGATCCTCCTGCCTCAGCCTCCCAAGTGCTAGGATTACAGGCGTGCGCCACCACGCCCGGCTCTCGTTTTTATATTGAGGCAGGCTTTGGTCTCACTAAATTGATTAGCTGAGGCTGGCCTTGAATTTGCGATTCTCCTGCCTCAGCCTCCTGAGCCTCTGGAATTGCAGGTGTGCATCAATCTGCACCGGCACCCAATCACAATTATATTTAGGTTTTATTCTCATCATTTCAACATGTGTATCTTTCTGTGAGTTTAAAATGTCTATTTCTCACCAGATACAGTGGTGCACAATTACAATCCCAGTGGTTCAGGAGGCTGAATTCAGGAGGTCCCGGAGTTCAAAGCCAGACTCAGCAATTTAGCGAGGACTCAAGCAACTTAGCGAGACCCAGTCTCCAAACAAAAAATGAAAAGTGGGCTGGGGTTGTGATTCAGTGGTAGAGTGCTCGCCTAGCACGTGTGCGGCCTGGGTTAAATCCTCAGCACCACGTACAAATAAACGAATTGTGCACAACTAAAGCAAATAAATAAATATTTTAAAAATAAATAAATAAATATTTAAAAAATAAAAATAAAAGTAAAAAAGTGCTGGGAATGTGGGTCAGTGGTTAAGCATCCCTGGATTCAATTCCTGATTCAGAAAAAAAAAAAAAAAAAAAAGTCTTTTTCTGTCCAGGCACTGTGGCACATGCCTATAATCCCAGCAACTCAGGAGGCTGAGGCAGGAAGATTACAAATTCAAAGCCAGCCTCACTGAGCAACTTAGCACGGCCCTAAGCAATTTAGCAAGACTCTTGTCCCAAAAAAGTCTGGGGATGTTGCTCGTGGTTAAGCACCCTGTGTTCAATATTTTCGAAAATAAATATTTAATATAAATATTGAAAATAAATATTGAAAAATATTTTTTAAGTGTCTTTTTTTTTTTTTTTTTTTTTTTCTTTTTTGGTATTAGGGATTGAACTCAGGGGCACTTAACCACTCAGCCATATCACCAGTCCTTTTTATTTTTCTTTTGAGACAGGATCTCACTAAGTTGCTTAGGGCCTTGCTTGCTAAATTGCTGAGACTGGCCTTGAACTTGCAATCTTCCTGGATACTTTTGATTATTAGACATTATGTACGTAAATTGTAGGCATGGGATAGCTATTAGAACCACATACTATACTCATCTTTTAGAGAACTGGTGGAAGTGGTGCAACCAGAATTTTTTTTCCCCCCCTAACCAGGGATTGAATACGGGTGCACTTAACCACTGATCCACATCTCCAGTGCCCCTACTCTCACCCCATACCTTACCTTACCTTTTTTTTTTTTTTTTTTTTTTTTTTTTTGTGGTACCGGGGATTGAACTCAGGGGCACTTGACCACTGGGCCATATCCCCAGCCCTTTTTTGTATTTTATTTAGAGACAGGGTCTCACTGAGTTGCTGAGTGCCTCACCATTGCTGAGTCTGGCTTTGAACTCACGATCCTCCAGTCTCAGCCTCCCAAAGTGCTGGAATTACAGGCATGCACCACCGCGCCCAGCTTAATTTCTCATTTTGAAACAGGTCTTGCTAAATTGCTGAAGCTGGCCTTGAACTTGCAATCCTCTTGCCTCAGCCTCCTGAGTCACTGGGATTACAGGCATAAACCATCTAGCCTTGCACCAGATTTTTTTTTTTTTTTAACTACCCTGAAGATACAAAAAGCTCAAAGTAACCAATATGTATTTAATGGAAATAACAAAACTGCAATCTGAGAATTGCAAACACGTGAGCCAAAACTCAAGGGACTTCTGCAAATGAAAATTTGTAATTTGCACACTTGTAGGAGTGGGGGACCATAGCAAAGAAATAAATGAAATAGTTTGGGCTGTACACAAAGAGAAGCCAACAGTGTTTGGAACCATGAGTTTGGTGTTGCAGTTTTAGATTCTGAGAAACCTACTGAGACAGCCTAAAAGATGGGAACTGGTGACCTAGAAAGCCTAGGGGGTTGGGGAAATGTGCAGCAGAGGGACTAAAGTACCCCCATGCCTTAAGGCTACACTGGGAGGCAATGGAGATAGCACAGAAGGTTAATTGGCACTCTGATGATGAGGCCTGTGGAGCCTATAGGGGATTGACTACAGGTGTGCACCTCAACACCCAACTGAATTTTTTTTTTCTATAAAATATATAAAGTATCTTGATACATTTTGAGCAGAGTTGATATGACCTTGCCTTATGAACATTCTTTCACTGGCTGAGTTGGGACTTAAGTGATTCCTCTATAGAGCCAGGCACAGGACTTAGCCGGAGAACCCTGAGACATCCTGGCTATGATCTCTCCTGTTAACTGCTAACCCTCACTTCTTACCCTGCATATATAGGCTTAAAAAATTAATAATAATTAGGGTAGGATTCTGCAACCTTCTAGGAAACAGGAATATGACAATGTTCTCAAGCCACTGATCTTAGAATAAACCTTAAAACTGTTTTTCTTTAGTTTCTTACGTAAAACCCTCATTTCTAAAGCACTTTACTGGACTACTTAACAATGGAAATGAACAAACTATTGATTCACACCACAACCTGGAGGGAACTCCAGAGAATTATGCTCAGTGAAAAAAGGTAATCCTAAAAGGACACATTTGCCAAGAGTGATGGTGAAAGCCCATAATCCCAGCTACTCAGGAGGCTGAGGCAGGAGGATTACAATTTCAAGGCCAGGTTCAGCAATTTAGCAAGACCCTGTCTCAAAACAAAATTTAAAAGGGTTGGGGTATAGCTCAGTGGTAGTGTGCCCCAGTTCAATCCCCAGTACTGCAAAAAAAACAAAACAAAAACATACTATGTGATTCCATTTATATAGCATCTCTCACCCTCCTTTCCTTTCCTCCCTCCCTCCTTCCTTCCTTTCCTTTTCTTTTTCTTTCTTTCCTTGCTTCCAATCCTGGAAATGGATCCCAGGGCCCACTGAGGTACATCCCAGCCCCATTTACATAACATCCTTGAAATAACAAGACTATAGACTTAAAGAATAGGTTACTAATTGACAGGGGTTATGCCTGGGGTTCAATAACGAGGGGAGTGAGTATGACTATATATTTATTTTATTTTGGTACCAGGGATTGAACCCAGTGGTGCTTAACCATTGAGCAGCATCCCCAGCACTTTTTTATATATTATTTTGAGACAAGGTCTCACTGAGTTGCTTTAGGACCTCGCTAAATTGCTCGGGCTAGCTTCGAACTTGTGATCCTTCTGCCTCAGCCTCCTGAACCACTGGGATTACAGGCATGTGCCATTGTGCCCAGCCTGTATCCTGGTTTTGATAGTGTACTATAGTTATGCAAGAAGTTGCCAGGGCTAGGAGGACATCTCTGCATTATTTTTCACAATGGCATGTAAGTATCAAATTATCTCAAAATAAATGCAAAGTTTTTGTTTAATTGAAAAAAATGGCACAGAAACAAAAAATAATGGATCTATTTAAGAGATTAGGAAGTCCAGAATTTGATATTTATTTTCTTATGCATTATTTATTTAATTTATCTATTTTTGGTACTGAGGATTGAACCCAGCCAGGTGTGCTTAACCAAACCACTGAGCCATATCTCTAGCCCTTTTTATATTTTATTTTGAGACGGGGTCTCACTGAGTTGCTTAGAGCCTTGATAAACTGCTGAGGCTGGCTTTGAACTTGGAATCCTTCTGACTCAGCCTCCTGAGCCACTGGGATTACAGGCATGTGCCACTGCACCCAGCTATTTATTAATCTTTGTGATATTGAGGATTGAACCCAGGCCTCATGCATGCTAGGCAAGTGCTATACCCTGAGCTTTGTATTTAAATATAAATAAATACTTATTATACAGTAATAATAAATTTCATTACAAATCAGAAAAAAAAAATGTCCTTTTCTCAATTGTCACCTTTGGGTTCTGTCAGAGCCTGAGTTCTGGTCCCAAACTCATGAGGCCAACTCACATGTAAAAGAGGGAGAAAATGCTCTCAAAGACTAGCAAGCTGTTAGCCTTGATTATTTCTTGATGCTAGGTAAGAAATTGGTTTATCTTCTGAGTGATATGTCTTTGTAATGTCTGTAATAATCGTGAAAGACCAATAATAAATCAAGATAAAAATTAATAATAGTTAATAAACTATCCCAAAACAAATAAGATTCGTCTAATTATAAAATAGAGCTCAAAAAATGGCAGGCTTAAGGGCTGGGATTGTGGCTCAGCAGCAGTGCGCTCGCCTAGCACGTGCGCGGCCCGGGTTCAATCCTCAGCACCACGTAAACATAAATGCATTGTATTGTGTACAACTAAAGTAAATAAATATATATATTTTTTTTTAAATGGCAGGCTTAAGCTGGGCGCGGTGGCGCATCCCTGTAATCCCAGCACTTGGGAGGCTGAGGCAGGAGGATTGTGAGTTCAAAGCCAGCCTCAGCAATGGCGAGGCACTTAGCAACTCAGTGAGACCCTGTCTCTAATAAAATACAAGAAAGGGCTGGGGATGAGGCCCAGTGGTTGAGTGCCCCTGAGTTGAATCCCTGGTACCAAAAAAAAAAAAGGCAGGCTTCCTCAGAGCTCAGGCACAGCCTGCTAAGAACTAATCCAAACAATTTTCTATGAAATTTTTTAAAATAAACTTATTAACCAACAAGTTTATTAACCAAGCAGCAAAAGATGAATTAAACACATATTAAAATAATAAATATATAATCACCTAGTAGGCCCAGCTATTGGGCTCTCTCTGGGACAGTATAAATGTCAGAAACAACCCAGTCCTTCAGAAACATGGCTCAGAAGCAGGACTACTTGGGTTGGAGGCTAACTGCGTACTTCATCAGCCTGTGACAACCTCTGTGTGTCTCAGTATCCCCTTATGAACAGCAGGGAAAATAGAGTCCCCCCCCTCTCATAGGTTACAGGGAAAACTGAATTAGCATGTACAAAGTGTTTATAACAGGCATCTGTCAAATAATAAGTGCTCAATATAGTGAAAGTTATCCTTTGCCTTCTCTTTCTCCTGGGCAGCCCTTCATCTAGGAAGGGGTCTCTGAGGCACAGGGAGTAATCTCACAAAGGGAAACCTGGAGAGAGATGCCTCTCATTCCATGGCTACATATTCCACTCTTTACTCCAAGGTGGGAAACAGAAAAGCTTGTTTCCCTGGGGATTCAGCAGCCCAATCCCATGGCCCTGCCTTGTCCATCCATATGGGGCTAACACCAACTTCATCCTGCATCTTCTCATACCACAAGCTCACTGCCTCCCATCACAGTATCACACGCCATGATTAACCCAATCTCCCTGATATCCCCCTCACAGGTGTCATCGTTGACAATGTAAGGACAAGCCTGGTCAGGTTTATTGACTAATGGTGATGAGGGGGCCATACACAGAGCACTGTGGGGCTTCTACCCTAGAGTGGTTTCTTAAAGGAATTGGAGCAACTGTGGGATTTAAATTTCGAGTGACATTTAAATGAAGCAGAATTTGGCAGTCCAGAAGCCAAAGCAGATTTGGATGTAACAGATCTCCACGACCATGAAGCCCAGGGGGAAAAAACCTGAAGATACGTGTGGAATGCCATATCCAGCAACCTGTCCCCCCAGTGCTGGATGCTGTGCTTGGAAATGGAGGCTGCATCTCATGTCAGTGACAAGTGCACCATACAAGGGAGGGATTTCATTTTAACAGGATCGCTTCCCAAGGCTTGTTGATTGTGGTGATCCAGGTTTCTCTGTCAGAGTGCCATACTGTTTCCTTTCACCTTGGCAGGCTGGTTCCTCCTGTTACCCCAGACATGGATCAGGCAGAGCTCTCCCCGCCCCCCTCCTTTCTCAGAAGCAATCCACTCACACCAACATTCTCCTGAGTCTAAAGATGAGAGGAACTCTTGTACTTGTCTCCGTAAGACGGAAGGATGGGCTTGGAAGCCACCTTGAGTGGACTCTGCTGGGATGGCCTCCCCATGAGCCCATCAATCCTCCTGCTCCAGCCCTCCCACAGGGCTCTGCTGCATACCTAGTGGCGTTCTGTATGCCTGACAAAGGTACTTCCTGCAGGGCTGCACCTGCCTCCTCTTTGATTTTATCACCTGCATTCCAGTCATGCTGACTTTTTTCTACTATGGAGAAGCTGCGAGGTCATCATGCCCTCCAGCAGTTTGCATGTGCAAACTCTGTGAAGGTGGTTTGCATGGATCCTCTAACCTTTCATCTCTGAGGACTCAGCTCCTGTGTCACCTCTTAGCTGGAAAATTGGTCCACTGCAGAGCTTATCCCTGGCTCCCGCAGCAAATTATGGGGTCCTGCAGGCTTTATGGGGTGAGCAACAGGGTGAGCTTGCCCAAGTCCTCAGGTCTTTTGCTCACTAGACCTGGACCCACCTGAGCCACTACAGCATGTCGAGTAGCATGTCCAGAATGCATGACTGGCAGGCACTTCCACACACCTCCTGGTGGAGGAAGGGAAAATGAGGCCTTCAGGGAGCAGGCTTTGGATATACCAAGGAACTCAGATTTGCATAGATGACTTTTGTTTCTAAAATGCACCATGCATGGCTTTTTGGCATGGAGTTTCTTAGTAGGGTCTCAGAATGTTGGGAACAGGTATCTCATGTGTTGGTCTAGGGGGATACAGGGTTTTCCTGGGGTGAAGGAATTGCTGCATTTCCTGGGCTGTACCAGCTGAAGAGTGCTCACTGAATGAGGATGGGTGTACACAGAAGCTGAGCCACTGAGGGTCATTCTAGGTTATAGAATGTTGTGGCTACCTAGTCATCAGGACTTCTAGGGTCTCTAGGGAAGGAGTGAAAATTATAAGGTTTTGATAAAACATTATGGTATCTCACGTGGTACATGAATCCCTATGGGGCTTGCTAGAATGGGAGATGTGGTGTATATGGGGCAGGGGTTAAAAAATGGGGATTTTCTCAAAATATGATCTTTCTATGAGTGGGCCTCCAGACACGAGGCCACAAGGAACAATCTACAGGATGCCCCCTGCTATTTCCTCCCAGACCATAGAGGGTCACAAGATCACCTGAGGGAGTGGTGAAACCAGTTTAATTTATCAATAAATTTTGGACAGCCCCCTGATCAGAAGGGCACTTAATAGCCCATCCTGGAAGAGAGACCATTCCAGAGGGTAAGGCCTCCAGTGGGGAGACAGGAGCAGCCACTAGCAAAGGCTGAGATCATGAGGAGTCCCTCCAAGCTGGTCCTGTGCTCAGCAGGTACTGGCAGAGCCTGCAAAGAGTTGGGGTGGGCCTCAGAGATGCAGTCCCTATGCAGTCACCCCTCCCCTCCCGCAACTCCACAGAAGTCCAGCTCACCTGGAGTAATGAGTGGAGTGGTTTTTTCAGGTAAGGGACTAGAGAAAGGATGTAACTAGATTAGCATCAGATTAGCATTGAGGATATCCTATCTTCCCTCCCCAGGACTCCTGGTTTCCCTCCCTCTGGGGGCACACCTTGCTTACTGCTCTTCTGTGGTCCCTTCTACAATGAGCAGAGCTTTCTCTGATTTGGGCCCCTTGGAGTTGATTATTTGTGAATAACAAATCCCACTGTAATCTCAGTGAGCAACATCCAGGCTGCTCTCCAGGTCTTAGTAATTTACCACCTAATAAGTCTGCTAAAAAAAAAAAAAAAGTCTGCTCAGCAGGAAGTGCACACAGTAGAATCCCTGTCTCACCTGGGGGTCTGATTGCGCTTGCATTTGCATTTGCCACCTAGGAGAGGAAGAGCCAGTGTCAGAGGCAGCTAGAGTTAGCTCCCCCCAACACCCCGCCCTGGCAGCCCCACCACTCACTCAGGGCCATGGCACATCCAGCGACACACAGGAGCCCTGCGAAGATCATCCCACCCAGTTGCAGGCTTTCCCAGTCTGAGGTGGGGGTAGTTAGGAGAGGACAAAGAGTGAGCTCACTCCAACCATTGGACTCACATTCATTCAGAAGATATTTATGGGGGAGGGGTTGTGGTTCAGTTGTAGAGCACATGTGAGAGGTTCTGGGTTCATTCCCCAGCCAAAAAAGAAAGGGGAAAAAAGGTGTTTATAAGCACCTGCTTGGGTGGAGTACTATAAATAAATGCCTGCCCACCTGGCACTTACATTTCAGGCAATGAAAAGACATCATGTATTGGTGTTTGGTGGGGTCAAACACTATGAGGAAGCCAGGCTTGGTGGCACATGCCTGTAATCCCAGCCTCTCCGGAGGCTGAGGTGGGAGGATCGCCAAGTTCAAGGCCAGCCTCAGCAACTTAGCAAGGCACTGAGCAACTTAGTGAGACCCTGTCTCAAAGTAAAAAAAATAAAAAGGGCTGGGGATGTGGCTCAGAGGTTAAGCGCCCCTGGTTCATTTTCTGGTACAAAAACAACAATAAAACCAGGCGCGGTGGCGCGCGCCTGTAATCCCAGCACTTGGGAGGCTGAGGCAGGAGGATCGCGAGTTCAAAGCCAGCCTCAGCAATGGCGAGGCACTTAGCAACTCAGTGAGACCCTGTCTCTAATAAAATACAAAAAAGGGCTGGGGATGTGGCCCAGTGGTCGAGTGCCCCTGAGTTCAATCCCTGGTACCAAAAAAACAAACAAACAAAAAAAAAAAAAAAACAACAATAAAAAACCACTATGAAGGGAAACAAAGTAGAAGGGCACAGAGAAAAGGGTTGAGGAAAGCTTTTGTGAAAGGTGGCATCTGAGCTGGCCCAGTGGAGACGCCTATACTGGGAACTAGGGACTGGGGAGAGTGAGGTGAGTGAAGGAAGGAGATGAGAGGTGAGATATCTGGGGGCCCAACCCTAGACCTCTAGCCCCTGCTCCATATAAGTCTTCCTGAATATCTCAGGGCACCCTCTGCCTTGCTGGAGTGAAGCTCTCACAAAAAAACAGGTTTAATCTTCTGCCCCACTTTGCCTACACTGGTCTCCACACCACACTTTGCCAACTTGTCTGGCAAAGAGGCCCAGGATAGGAAAAGGGTGGGGGATATCAGCTCTTACCATAATAGAAGGGACTATCTTTATCTGCAGGAAAAAGAAAAATAAAGAAAGAATAAAGACCAGAACCAGGAGACAGGATGTGGGGTCTTGGAGGGGAAACACATGGGGCAGAGTGGGCATGCAGCTGGGGGCCTCACTCACCAAACAGCTCGTTGGCTTTGAAGACAGGCAGGCCTGTGTGGGAAAAGGAGAGGAAGTGACACTGGTGTCCAAATAAGTCAGTTGTCTGGAGAGGCTGGGGAGGTGATCCTGGAACCACCAGATCCCTTCTTTATACCTTCTCCAGCTCCAACACTCCTGGGATTTTGCTTCCCACCCTGAATCCTTCACCAACACTCCCCCGCCATACACACACACACAGGCGCTCTATTTCTTCCTATTTCTCAGCCTTCTTTCTTGCATTCCTCTTATTGGTTTTTTTGTCGGGGTGAGGGACCAGGGATTGAACTCAGAGGCATTGGAGCACTGAGCCACATCCCCAGGCCTATTTTGTATTTTATTTAGAGACAGGGTCTCACTCAGTTGCTTAGCACCTCACTTTTGCTGAGGCTGGCTTTGAACTCGCCATCCTCCTGCCTTAGCCTCCCTAGCTGCTGGGATTACAGGCGTGTGCCACCACACCTGTTCTTTCTTGCATTCTGAATGAGATAACTTGTTGGTATCTGTTTAACCTTTCCTGGGGAGCTTTCTGCCAGAAACCGGTGACTTCTCTGCCTTCTCAAAAAACAGGACATGCCTTTCTTTTTTTATTCTGGAGATTGAACCCAAGGCCAATTTACCATTGAGCTACACCTCCAGCCCTTTTTATTTTTTATTTTAAGACAGGGTAAAAGTTGCTTTGGTCCTCACTAAATTGCTGAGGCTGGCCTCCAACTTACGATCCTCCTATCTCAGCCTCTAGAATCGCTGAGATTACAGGCATGCACCACCATGCCCAGCCAGGGCATGCCTTTCTGTTCGTGCCATATTTTCCACAGTTCAATGACTCAGGAACCACTAGAACAATTTTTGAGAGTCCACATGCCACCTATACTAACATTTCCTTCAGTTGACAGTTTAAATGTAAACACATTTATTGGACACCAGCCCTCCTTTTAGGAGAGGCTGTCTGGTCTTTACCACCTTGGCCAGTGAGGTGAGGTGACTGGAGAACTGTGTCAAGAGGCTGAGAGGACTCACCTGCCAGCACCAAGAGAAAGGCCCAGGTCACTCTTTCCATATCACAACTTGTAGGGCAATACTGCAGGGTGAGACACATGGGGAGAAAGAGGTGGTTTGGGGTCTGCAATCCACAACCTGCCCCAGGTTCACTGTGAAACCCATTAGGAAGAGGGGACAAGTGAAGGGCAGAGCCCTGTTGAGAGTAGGATATGCACCTGCTTATAGGGTGATCTAGGGAAAGTAACTTTTTTTTTTTGTTTTGGTACTGGGGATTGAACTCAGGGGCACTCAACCACTGGGCCATACCCCCAGCCCTTTTTTGTATTTTATTTAGAGACAGGGTCTCACTGAGTTGCTAAGTGCCTCGCCATTGCTGAGGCTGGCTCTGAACTCCCGATCCTCCGGCCTCAGCCTCCCAAAGTGCTGGGATTACAGGCATGCGCCACCACACCTGACAAAGTAACTATTTTGTTTTCTCATCTAGACTGCTTAGAGGAGTTATGTGGATTGGTTAATTCTAGTTAAGCACTCAGAACAGTGCTTGTCCATAGTAAGGACCATGGAAGGCTTTATTAAAATCTTTATGACACCTTTCTCCCCATTAGAAAGATGTTATCATTATCTCCATTTCCAGAAGGAAAAAAAAAAAAAAATTGGAATTCAGAGAGGAGAACAAGATGCCTAAGATCAGGAGGCTCTTCTTCCAAGTCGCGGTTGGAGGGTGCTGGCTATCAAGACCCTAGGCTATTCACAAAGGTCTGAGCTGGGGTGGCCAGACTCTGGCACTCGCTGGCTGAGTTTCCAGATAGCCCTAGAAGCCCAACACCTAGGGCAGAAGGGCAAAGAGGAGTAAGCCACTTGGCTCTAGGGAAAATGGACTGTTGCATTGAGGACCTCCTCTTTCAGACAACCCCCCAGCCCTGCTCCAGGCAGCCTAGATTCCACTCTCAGGGTGTAGATGATATCAGCTAGAAAGACCCACTGATGTGTGGGACACTGCTCCTTCTTAGGCAGGTAGTTGCTACCCACAATCCCATTTATTTTTCTCTAAGGTGGCTGAGTCCTTGAGAAAAGTCCTTCCCAGCTTTCTGCATATTGTTAGCCACAGGCAGGCTAGTATCACAGGCTCAGTTCTGAAGCCACTGTTATTATCTGCTATGCCCAGCTTTGGCCGCCTAATGAGATCACAGATCCCAGGCCAGCTGGCTGGGCTTGAGTCCCCTCTGAGCCACTTACCAGTTTTGTGACTCAGCAACTTACTTAACTTCTCTGGGCTTCAGTGTCCTGTAAATAATAACAACCTTGTAAGTTATAATGCCTAGCACTGAAAACCTGTTATAATACATATATATGTAAACAAACCCATGGGTTCTTTCGCCCTAGGAGAAGGTACTGTTGGCATGGCTTCTGAAAGCAGTAGGTGGGGGTGTGTTGTATGCTAGACCAGTCTGAGAATCTGGCTTTCCTTTGTCTTTCATTGGCCTCTTCCTACCCTTTCCCTCACCTTGGAGTTACTGAACTTTGAGGGTCTTATCTCCAGTTCACATATTCTTCAGCCAAAGGCTGGTTCCACTTTCCTCCAGCCTCCAACCCATCATCCAGACAGTGATCACAAAGTAAGAAGCCTCAATCTTCAGGAGGCTGCTGCAGCCTCTGTCCTCAAAGCCTCTAAACTTGCTGGGCGCGGTGGCACATGCCTGTAATCCCAGCATCTGGGAGGCTGAGGCAGGAGGATCTCGAGTTCAAAGCCAGCCTCAGCAATGGTGAGGCACTTAGCAATTCAGTGAGACCCTGTCTCTAACAAAATACAAAAAAGGGGGCTGGGGTTGTGGCTCAGCGGCAGAGCGCTCGCCTTGCACGTGTGCGACCCGGATTCGATCCTCAGCACCACGTAAACATAAATGCATTGCATTGTGTACAACTAAAAGTAAATAAATAAATATTTTTTTAAAAAATACAAAAAAGGGCTGGGGATGAGGCCCCAGTGGTCAAGTGCCCCTGAGTTCAATCCCTAGTACAAAAAAAAAAAAAAAAAAAAAAAAAAAACCTCTAAGCTCTAGATCATAACTCAAATTCCTGGTGCACCCACCATCCCTTATGCATATGGGTCCCAGGTGATCCCCCCTCCTCCTAGCAGCTCCAAAGTCCTAGCAGGTACCTGCTCACCTGAGAGATCACCTGAGCCAGGTGCAGAGAGTTCTGAGGAGCCTGCTGGGCTGTGGACAGCCCAGGTGGGTTCCGGCTCTTTAAACCCAAGGGCCCCGCCCAGGGCAACACACCAGCAGGCTGGAGGGAACTGGTCAGACTCCTGGGACTTCTGCAGCCACCCCTCCCCATGTGCTAATCTTAAGGAGACAGCTCACCTGCCACACCCAGGGCAGGGCCATCTGGGGTCCCAGGCCTGCTCAGAACTGAGGTATGAGGGGAGAAGGGAGAGGGATGGGCCAGGACTCAGACCCTCTCTGGAGGATTCAGCTTCCTTAGTTCACCTAGATTCTAAAAGATGGTCCAGAGGGGTGTGATTGAGGGGACAGGTGTTGCCAGCAGAGGGGGTTCCAGGGCTTCTTTATGTGGGTGTCCTGGGGACAGTAGAGTGGTTGAGAAGTTGAGGACTGGCCTTGAGGCTCCATTTGCTCAGTGGTCTCATTGCTTTTACTTGGATGAGGAGGACTGGGGCTGATGGATACTCCTTGGATTGCTTCCCCTCTGACCAGGCTCTCATAACAGGTGACTCTGGGAGTCCAATGGCCATAATCAGACACTGCCAGGACCAGCCTGGCTTCTGCCTACCTCACAGAGGTGGGCTGGAGTTGGGGGAAGGGCAGTACCAGGAGGAGGACAGTCTGCTCTGTTTGCTGCTGGCCAAACTCACCCTGCCACACACATGCCTTTAGATGACGTCATCAGACCTCTGTTCTGCTGTTCTTCCAACCTGATTCTTCTTTGCCGATGAGGGACGATTTATCTAGAAGGTAAATGGGGATGACTGACAAGGAAGTGGAAGTCTCTGGCCTGGACTTGCCGGGAAAAGCAAGATGGGTGCGTTGTTAGTAGAAGTTGGAGAGGGGATGCTCTCTCTACTCCACTAGGACAGAGCTGGGACAGAACAAAGACACTCTATGAGTACAAAACTCTCCCAGGCCATTGACCCAGAGTTGGGGGAAGGGTTGGGAGGGGCAGGCACACTTTGAAAGTAGAGATGCCCTGTAGGAGGATCCCCAGACCCACCCTCTACATGATTCCTCCAGGAGATTCATCAGACTCCGCACAGAATCAAGCAAGCTGGAGGGCTGACACTACTTCTCCTTGTGTTTGTTGGGGACTAAGGGAGTTGCTATCAATGAGAGGGCTCAGGGCAGGGCACAGGGCAAAGGAAGGTAGGGGAAGTTGGGAATAGAGAGTTGGGCTTGGTAAAGTATCCCTGGAGACTAAGTGGCTGAGAAATCTTTGGGCTAGGTAGAAAACATCTCTCTTTCAGAGACATGGGGTTCTCTGTCTCCCTGGGAGGCCCCCAGCAGGATGGGGACAGATGGGGGTTTCTCCTGGGCACTATCTATGATCTCTGCCCAAGATTTCATTACCAGGGGGATGGAAAAAGCAGGGACACTTTCTACCTAAACATGTGATCTCTGCAAAGACTGAAACAATTCTGAGTGTGCTAACTTGAAAATATTTCCTCAGCCACGGCGCAGAGCAGTGGCACACACCTGTAATCCCAGCACTTGGGAGGCTGAGGTAGGAGGATTGCGAGTTCAAAGCCAGCCTTAGCAATGGTGAGGCACTAAGCAACTCAGTGAGACCCTGAGTTGAAAAAAGAAAAAGGGCTGCGGATGTGGCTCAGTAGTTGAGTGCCCCTGAGTTCAATCCCTGGTACCAAAAAAAAAAAAAAAATCTCGATTTTTCTGGGCCAAATCCCCAGCCCTTTTTTGTATTTTATTTAGAGACAGGGTCTCACTGAGTTGCTAAGTGCCTCGCCATTGCTGAGGCTGGCTTTGAACTCGCGATCCTCCTGCCTCAGCCTCCCAAAGTGCTGGATTACAGGTGTGCGCCACCGTGCCCAGGCTTTATGGCTTTATTTTTTCTTTTGAAACAGAGTCTCACTAAATTGCTGAGGCTGGTTTTGAACTTAAGATCCTCTTGCCTCAGCCTCTTGAGTCACTGGAATTAAAGGCATGCACCACCACGCCCAGCTGGGTCTCTGTATTTAAACTTATTAAGGGAGAATAGTAAGGGGGCTGGAGATATAGCTCAGTGGTAGAGCTGTTGCCTGGCATGCAGGAGGCCCTGGGTTCAACCCCTAGCATCGTTTAAAAAAAAACAAACAAACAAGAAGTGAAAGCCTGGTATAGAGGACTTGATTGTTGAAAAGGGCTATCTTGTCATGGTGGTCTTGGTAGTGGTAGTGGGGGGCATTGCACACAGCAGCATGTGTCTCTCTTCTGTTTTCTGCCCCAGTCTCTTGTGTCTTTTTAAGTCTCTCCTAGTGCTGGGTGTGGTGGCATATGTCTGTAATCCAGCTACTTGGGAGGCTAAGGCAGGAGAATCACAAATTCAAGGTCAACCAGTAGCAAAGGAGATCCTGTCTCAAAAAATAAAAGGGCTGGAATGTAGCTCGTGGTAGATCACCCCTGGATTCAACCTCCAGTACTGCATAAACAAACAAACAAATTAATAACTTTCTCTGTGCATGAGTGTGTGTGTGTGTGTGTGTGTGTGTGTATGTATATGAGAGAGAGAGAGAGAGAGAGACAGCGTGCTCACGTGCACATGCAGGGCCATTAAAATAGACAATCTCATCTTTCTGATGCCTGCGACATTTGGCATATCTTGGAATGTAGGAGAAATCTCCTACTATATGCCAGGCAAAATAGTAACAATGTCCCTTTTATTTGACCTCTGGTCAATCTTAAATAATTCCTGTCTTGTTTCCTTACTCCAGGAAAATAAATGCTTTTGAGGATGCATCTATATTCTTCACAGAGCTAAAGATAGAGCCGGGTGTGGTAGCGCACGCCTGTAATCCCAGCACTTTGGGAGGCTGAGACAGGAGGATCGCGAGTTCAAAGCCAGCCTCAGCAATGGTGAGGCACTTAGCAACTCAGTGAGACCCTGTCTCCAAATAAAATACAAAAAAGGGATGGGGATATGGCCCAGTGGGTGAGTGCCCCTGAGTTCAATCCCTGGTATCACAAAAAAAAAAAAAAAAAAATAGTTTGGAGAAGGGAAACGTGTATTTTGGGAGGGAAAACTGCATTTTGGTAAGTGTTAGGCTGGTGGTGACAGACAGGAGGGATACAGGTGTATAAACCGTTTTTTGTTTTTTGGGGTTTTTAAAAAAATATTTTTAGTTGTAGAAAGACACAATAACTTTATTTTTGTTTATTTATTTTTTTTTTTATGTGATGCTGAGGATCAAACCCAGGGCCTCACACTTGCAAGGCAAATACTCTTCCCCTGAGCCACAACTCCAGTCTAGTCAGTAGTGTTGTTTAGATTCCATTCTCCTCCACCTTCCACACCCCTCAAGGCACAAAGTTCTTTGTATCCTTGACTATGCTAGCTCTGGAGGGAGAAGAATTGAAGCAGTTTTCTCTCTCTTTGATATTTTTGATACCTTCAGGCTTTGACCTGTGCCCACCCAGCTCAGGTGCACTGGTTATCACCAGCTGCCCTTGATTTCCCTGTAGGTCTCATTGCCTCTCACTCAGCTTCCCCTTGTAATAGATAAGAAATCAGACTCCAGTGCATGGCTCCAGGGGCTTTGAAACGGAATTCATACTCAGGAAGCAGGGAAAGTGACTTTTGAAAACAGCCTTCACTCCAGTCCAAATCCTCAGGAATCGCACCAAGAGAGCACTATCATTCATTCTAAACTCTTCTAGTGGATGAAAGGACAGTTTATTGAAAACTTTGTTGATTTTCTTTTCTCTCCTCTGTGCGCTCCCCGCCCCCTTGGAGTTGCTGTGGATTGAACATAGGACCTTGAGCATGCTAAGCACAAACTTTATCATTGAGCTACACCCCTAGCCCCAGTGAATGCTTCTTAATATACACAGCTTTTAAAGCTTCCTGCACCCACTTTCATTACTATTTACAAGTAATGGGTTTAATATCTAAAAAGATAAGTTTATTAACATAGGAATTGGCTTTGTACCACTTCCAGCACGGAAGGTATGGCTGTGGGCCATTGAGTGTGTGGCCAGCCTTACCGGCCTCTCAGAGGGGACAGAAACAATGCCCAGGAATGGTGCCCTCTGTAGATATGGTGACTTATCATTGTGCTTGCAGAAGTTACACACAGGATCTGGGTTCCTAATTCCCGACCCCCTACCTTGGGTGGGGACAATTTTTCTTTGCACCTGTTAAAGGTGATGATAAGGGCTGGGGTTGCAGCTCAGTGGTGGAGTGCTTGCCTTGTACGTGCAAGGCACAGGGTTCGACCCTCAGCATCACATAAAAATAAATAAATAAATAAATAAAATAAAGATATTGTGTCCATCTACTACTAAAAAACAAGAAATATTTTTAAAGGTGATAATAATACCTCATGGCAATAGGGATGGAGTGATGCATCCTTGAAGAGGGCAGAAGTTTTGGGTAGGAGGGCCAGGCGTGGTGGCGCCTGTCTGTAATCCCAGCACTTGGGAGGCTGAGGCAGGAAGATCTTGAGTTCAAAGCCAGCCTCAGCAAAGCAAGGCACTGAGCAACTCAGTGAGACCCTGTCTCTAATAAAATACAAAAAAGGGCTGGGGATATGACCCAGTGGTCGAGTGCCCCTGAGTTCAATCCCTGGTACGGAAAAAAAAAAAAAAAAAAAAAAAAAGAAGAAGAAGAAGAAGTTATGGGTAGGGGGGAAATGCTAGGGTCTTCTGGAGATGAGGATCTGAGGTGCCTTCCAGGAGACCTTCCAAAGTGAAGGTGACACTTGGGACTTACAAATGCCTTCTTTCTTTCTGCTTATTCTCTGTAGCCTGATAGGGCAGAACTTGGCAGGGGAAATGGAAATTTGTGGGCTGAGTCTTCACTCTCCTACCAGGGTGTAGTGTAACCCAGAGCAAGATCTTTCTTTTCTCTAGAACAGTTTCCTTCTGGAGGGGTCTCTCTCATGGTCCCCTTTCTCTCAGGCTGCAGATCTTACTGTGTTTATCAAGATCAACTACAACAACTCCTGCAAACTGAGCCCTCACCATGCAACTGTCTGGTAAGCATAGGCAGTAATCAGAAATAGTCGTCACAAACATTCAAAATAGATTTGGTCGCTGGAATGTAGCTCAGTGGAAAAAGCACTTGTCTAGCATGTCCAAGATCCTGGGTTCTGTCCTCAGTTCCACCAAAAAAAGGGGGGAGGGTATCAAAATTGATTTGGTCATTGTTCCTACTTCATGGATGAAGAGATAAAAGTAAGTTGGTTGCTCTAGTGCACGCAGCAAATGACTAACAGGATCTGACTCTAAAGTATATGCTGTTAATGGTGCCTCTGAATCCTGAGGTTAAGGAACTTTATTTACATCCTGACCTGAAAGGCATTTATTCCATAAATATGTACTGAGAGTATTGAGCGCTGACCATGGATGGATGGCCCTTGCTTTTTGCTGCTTGTGCAATGCTCATCAGAAGATTGGGATTGTCTATTTTTGAAGGATCGGGTAGAGAAAAGAAAATAAATGCTTCCTGAGAGAACCAGAGGAGTCTCTCTGTCCTCTGGATCTCTCCCAATTGTCTTGGAAGAGATCCAACCCCCGCAGGTTCCCTATGACTGCCCGGGTAAACAAATCTGGGTTTCGCTCTCTGAGGACCCTGGGGTAAGACGCAGCTGACTGCTCGCCTGCCTGTGTGAGGGCGGGAGGTGCGCAGAGCCCTAGAGGGGGCCGACCCCGTGGGATGCGCGCTTGCTGTTCCGGTGCTAGGTCTTACAACCCGAGTGTTGGACAGTTGCCGGAAGCTGCCCCCTGCCAGGCGGGCTTTGAGATCACTGGAGAAGCGGGTACGGAAATAAAGTGAGGGTCTGGAAGGCAGCCACGCCCCTCAGGACCCAAGGGAAGGCCTAGCCTCCTTTACTGCGCACAATCAGGCGTACACAAACAACCCCATAAGCCTCTTGGAGGCCCCTGTGCAAGGAGCCATAGGACAGCCAATCGGAGCTGGCTCATTGGTGACGACTAGCCAATCAGCGCCAAGGAATGTCGGTTAAGGCGGATCCTCAGGTGAAACCCTTGTCTGAGGCGAAGGCTCAGGCAATGTGGGTGGGGCTTTCCTGCAGCGGAAATGGTTCCGCCCCTCTTCGCCTGAATTGGCTACTCTGGTTCAACAGAAATGCCTGTCAAGCTGCCACCTACCACGCTTGCGCAGCCTGTCGGGGCGCTATTGTGCATACTCAATACAGTAGGGGTTTCATTCCCCCATTTGAGAGTCTGCGGTCTACCTTGACCGTCTTCAGTAATCACAAACTTGGAGGCTGTGAGGTGCAGTCGACGTGAAGGGACAGCATAGTGAGTGAGGCTGGTAGGGCACAGTGCACCCTCGGGTAGATCCTGTGAGTGAGGCTAGATGCCCGGCAGTGAGCCTCAGATCCCACGAGAGTTTCCAGCAAAGGGGAGACACTGGTAGATTCGCATTTGAAAACGCCCTTTGGGGAGCTGTCTAGGAAGGTAAGAAAGACGACCTGGGTAAGGAGAGCACCTGAAAGCGTTCTCCCTCTCAGACAATGACTCCATCAAAAGAACGAGCAATGGACTATTGAGCTCTAAAACCATATCACTCAGCATGCTGTCAGCCTGTCGGTGGACCAACCCTGTTAGGGAGGTTATGCAACACAACTCCCTTTCCTTGCCACATTAAACCCAGTTCTACTAGCAACTCCGCATCTCCCTTATTTATTCAGTCATTTCTTTCCATCCTAGACCTTATCCTCTCCCCCATGGACGCCGAGCCTTTTCCAATGTTCCCAATTCAGTAGCTGCCCTTTTTAGGCATAGGTGCCTCCACTGCCCCCATGGAGGGCCCACTTTTCCCAAGTCCTGCACCACAGGTATTGGTGTGTTTATTTTGGTCCTTTTCCTCCCATTTCCACTGACTGCTTATCATGGCATTGCTCTCAGAGACCCTGACTCATGGCAGGAATTCAGCATGGGAAGTGGATATATGTATGAATTAAATATTGAACAAAATGATGAATAAATTACTGAGTAATATGTGAATGAATGGATACACTTATGGATGGATAATTAGGTCTTTAAAAAAATCTTCTTAAGCCAGGCAGGTGGCACCACTCTCCTGTAATTAATCTCAGCGACTCCGGAGGCTGAGGCAGAAGGATTGCAAGTTCAAAACCAGCCTCAGGGGGCTTGGATTGTGGCTCAGCGGTATAGCGCTCGCCTGTCACGTGGGCGACTCGGGTTCGATCCTCAGCACCACGTACAAATAAAATGCATTGAATAAAACACATTGTATACAACTAAAGCAAGTAAATAAAAATATATGTATATTAAACAAACCAAAATGCATTGAATAAAAACACATTGTATGCAAGTAAATAAATATATATATTATTTACAAACCAGCCTCAGGCTGCTGCTCGGCATGGTGATGCGATTCCCTCCCCTACGGGGATAATGGCCGCTGCAGGTGCTTCCCCAGAAGTAACCGCCATCTCCCCCAGCAAACGCCCGGCCTGCCGAGGAGGGCGGCTTGCGGCTCCGCTTTGTATGGCTATCGGAGCGCGCCAGGGTCCCGACCCCCGACCTGTTCAGTGCCTGTGATTAGTACCACCTATGGAGAAAGCCCTTGTGAAAACAGACATTCAGAGAGCTCTTCCTTCTGGGTGCTATGGAAGAATAGCTCCACGTTCTGGCTTGGCTGCAAAACACTTCATAGACGTAGGAGTCGGTGTCATAGATGAAGATTATAGAGGAAATGTTGGTGTTGGTGTTTTTTTTGTACTGGCATTGAACTCAGGGCCACTTGACCACTGGGCCACATCCCCAGCCCTTTTATATATATATATATAATTTATATAAATTTTATTTTTTTTTTTTTTTTTTTTTATTTATTTATTTAATTTTTTTTGGTACCAGGGTTTGAACTCAGGGGCACTCAACCACTGGGCCTCATCCCCAGCCCTTTTTTGTATTTTATTAGAGACAGGGTCTCACTGAGTTGCTAAGTGCCTCGCCATTGCTGAGGCTGGCTGGGATTGCAGACGTGCGCCACTGCCCTGGGCTTTTACTGTGTTGTGCTTTTTGATTTTGGCAAAGAAAAGTTTGAAGTAAAAAAGGGTGATCGGATAGCACAGCTCAATTGTGAACGGATTTTTTTTTTTAAACTTTTTATTTATTCATTTGCTTTTAGTTGTACACATGCGTTTTTACGTGGTGCTGAGGATCGAACCTGGGCCTGCACATGTGCTAGGCAAGCGCTCTACCACTGAGCCACAACCCCAGCCCGGGAACGGATTTTTTTATCCAGATATAGAAGTTCAAGTGTTGAATGACAGTGAAAGGGTTCAGGAGGTTTTGGTTCTACTGGACAGAATTAAAATTTAGGTAAAGTATATAAAATGACAGTGTTACTTCTCTTTAAAATAAAGGGTTTCTGCTTAAAGTGTTAGTATTTTGTACGACTGTAAAGTTAGCTTAGCTTCTAAAAGTTTTATTTTCTAATGATAAAGGAAAGAGTTCCTTTGTTAGTATCACATGGAAACTTTCTTGTATTTTCTTAAATTTTTTTTTTTTTTTTTTTTTTTTTTTTTTTTTTTTTTTGTGGTACCAGGGATTGAACTCAGGGACACTTCGACCACTGGGCCACATCCCCAGCCCTTTTTTTTTTTTTTTTTTTGTATTTTATTTAAGACAGGGTCTCACTAAGTTGCTAAGTGCCTCACCGTTGCTGAGGCTGGCTTTGAACTCGCGATTCTCCTGCCTCAGCCTCCCAAAGTGCTGGGATTACAGGCGTGCGCCACCGGCCCGGCTTTATGGTTGTATTTTGTTGTACCCAATTTGCAGGAAAAAATTCTCATAAGCCACTCATGTAACAGCCAAAGAAGCCTTTATTCTGGCCAGGGCCACCAACTACTACCCAAAGGAAAGCAGGGTAGTAGAAAATGGCGCCTACTTTTAGCAAGGGCAGGGGTTATGAAGCACAGGGTTAATAAGCCCTCAGGTGGAGATGGGTATTAGGGTGGGGTTAATACAATATGCCCTCAGGTGGAGACACGGTTTCAAGTCGCCTCTGCTTATTACATTTAAATGTGCTTTGTGGGTAATCTAATGCAAAATTTAAAAAACAATCAAATGTACATTAATTTCAAATTTTTAAAAATATTCAATAAATGATATCCTTTCAACTTATTATGCTTTAATTGCTTTAAATCATAATGTTTTTCAGTAAACTTGAATTATTTCATAGAAATTATTGCATAAACTGAACTAAAATATCAGAAGGAAACGTTAAATTTACTCCTTATTATCCTTGTTGTTGTTCGTGGTAGTGGACAAGGGTCTTGCTGGTCAATGATAAATCTCTTAGCTGGAGGTAGGAGGTGGTCATAAATTATGAATCTGTATTTATTTTTTCTTTGATTGTCGGTGAGGGTGTCAAATCCGAGGCTTCTGATCACTTATTTATTTGCATTTATGAGATGATATATTTCCATAGCCATTTCCATTTACGGTTTTTCAGAATGAGCGTTGGTGGCAGAATGTGGTACATTTGGTTTTTTTTAACTCAGGTAAAGGTTCACTCAGTAACCACAAGAGGAAACGAATTATAGGGGACGTTGGGAATGGGAAGAGCAAGTACACTGAAGTATTGTCCTTTTTGTGGATCTTCAATTGGTTGATCAGCTTTTCCGTCTGGAAATATGAATCTATTATGCTTTAACTCATAACCTCAAAAGGGGAAAGTAAGAGGGCTTTTTGGGAGGACTCTGAGAGCCTAAAGGAGGGCGAGGGGAAAAAGAGTTCCCTATACTCTCTACCTTCCCCTGAAGAACAATGGGGTGATACGGGATGTAAAAAATGCCGAGAGAATGTTAAGGGAAGTGATATATACTTAATTGCTTTAATACATAATCATAATTTGGGAGGCGTGAGGCAGCTTTTTTTTCAGTAAACTTGAATTATTTCATAGAAATTTATTGCATAAACTGAACTAAAATATCATCAGACTAAAGGTGGGGTCAAGGCAGTTTAGAAAGTAGACAGTGCCTTGCCATTGCTGATGGCTGGCTTTGAACTCGCGATCCTCCTGCCTCAGCCTCCCAAAGTGCTGGGATTACAGGCGTGCGCCACCGCGCCTGGCTTATTTTTTTTTAATATTAAGAGTCCTGGGCTGGCGTTCTTGTCTCTTCCATTGTGGCTCTGCGGTAGAGCGCTCACCTAGCACGTGCGCTTTTTGATTAATTAAAAGCCGGTTCGATTCTCATTTAGCAGCCCACATAAAACTTGGAAAAACACCATTGATATATACAACTAAAGCAAAGAGAGGCAGAGGACAGAGGGAATAAATAAAGATAAGGACCAGCTGTGGCTCCAGCAGGAAGCCAGAGGGAGGGTATTTAAAAAGGGGAACCAAAAAAAGAGTCTATGTTTGAGGGGTGGGAGTTTATGGCTCAGTGGTAGAGCACTTGCCCACTAGTAGCGCGCGGGCGGGGTGGCATAAGGCACTGGAACCGTTTGAATCCCAGCACCGCATAAAAACGGAGGGGGAGGATCTAAGCTCAGGAATATAAATAAATAAATGAAAACATTGAGCATCCCTTTTTTTTTTTGGAACCGGGTACTGAACTCCAGGGGCAATCGACCACTGGGCCACATCCACAGCCCTTTTTTTTTTTTTCCCTTTCAAAAGTATTTTAATTAGAGACAGGGTCTCACTGAATTGCTAAGTGCCTCACCATTGCTGAGACTGGCTTTGAACTCGCGATCCCGGACGATCCTGCCTCAGCCTCCCAAGTGCTGAGATTCAGGCATGCGCCACCGCGCACCGGTTTGAGCATCTTTTTTTTTTTTTTTTTTTAAAGAAGAGAGTCTATGTGAAGGTGAGAATTCTCAGTCCTCAGTTTAGGTAGACTCTGGGTTGAGTGGGTAGAGGTTTATAAAATGGCTGTAGGTTGACTGGATTGATGTTTGTACAGTGAAATATCACTTGAGAATTTTTTTAAAAATATTTATTTTATTTGTTTTAGTTGTACACATGCTTTTATTCTTTTTTACGTGGTGCTGAGGATCTAACCCGGGCTGCGCACGTGCTAGGCGAGTGCTCTACCGCTGAGCCAGAATCCCAGCCCCTCACTTGAGAATTTACAGTTGATTTGTTCCTTTTGAATTTCATCCTATCCATCAAGTTGTGCTAGTTGTACTACTGAGTTTTCTTCACTAAAGTAGCTGTATTTAAGAAAATATGCAATTTATAGGTATAAAATAAATGTGTAAGTTAAAAAAAGAAAAAAAAAAAAAAAAAAAAAAAAAAAAAAACAACAGCCTCAGCAATTTAGGAAGCCCTAAGCCATTTTAATAAGACTCTGTCTCAAAGGCTGGGGGTGTAGTTTCTGTGGTTAAGCCCCCTGGGTTCAATCCCCGGTACAAAAAAAAAAAAAAAAAAAAAAAAAATCCTCTCAAGCAGCATTTGAGAGTTGACCACAATCCTTGAAACTCTTCTCTCTGCTTTCTCTTCTCAGCTCTAGACCACCATGCCTAAGCCTGTCTCCTGTCACCACATGAATGTTTCACAGGCTTCTAAAGCTCAAAATTTCCCAAAATAAACCCTTGGTTTCCTCTTTAGAATACTCCACCTACTCTCTATCCTCCATCCAAGTGGTAAAAAGCAAAAACCTGAGCATCATCCTAGATTTTACCTGCCCCCTAAGTCTTTATATCCAATCATAAAACAATGCTTGTCCTTTCTGCTTCCTAAATATCTCTATGACTCATATGTTTTCCTCCTCTGCTAGTCACACACAAAGTACAAGCTTTGGCTTTCAAAGATTCTGCTAGAACCACCCTCTCTGAACTCTCCCTCAGTTTCTCTCCCATGTTTGATAAGCTCCAGCAACTCCGGAGTCCTTTCGTCAACTCAAGACCTTTCAAGTCTTTGTGATGTCACCTTTTAACCGGTGATGAGTTCTGCTCCCCCAAATGTTGAAGTTTGAACATTAGAGAAGCATGCTGAGGCAAGCATATAAAGCAGGGTTTATTTAAAATGGGTAACATAGACTTCTCCCGGGAGGGAGAAGGGGGCCATTGCTGGTATTCTGGGATATCCCAAGAAGCAGGGCAGGTCTGCTTTTTCTATGTCCCAGGGCTTCTTTGTTCCCCTGCTCTCTTCCCCTTATCTCCTTTCTTGCTTTGCGGTCCAGGCCTAGTGGGATGGCCAAAAGGTGAGGAGCAGAAGAGCTGAAGAGGGAAGGGCAGGATGGTGCAGCCCAGGACACATTAACAACTTAATAGCTCCCTGTAGGGAGGGGCAATTCCTAGGACAGGTTACCTTGGCAACAGGTTGGGGCAGGGGCAGGTTCTTGATAAGGGTGAAGGAAGGGCTCTGAGGAATTAACATTTCAATCCCTCAGGGGACAAGTCTCCAACTTCCCAAAATTGGCTCACTCAAATTGGCTTTCTTGATCTGAACCTGACTTGATTTACCTATCTGTACTGACTGCCTATCAGATTCTGGCTTCATTTGCAGGTGTTACTCTCTCTGGAGCATTCCCTGTTCCCCATAACCAACAGTACTGAAGTGATCTTTGAAGGTTTTTGAAAAAACTATAATACTTTTTGCATACCTTTATGTTGTTATTTAAAGTTTTTAGCATAAACTTAAGTAGTTGCAACAATATAACTTCTGGTATTTTATTTTATTTTTATTTTTTTACCGAGGATTGAACTCAGGGGCACTCAACCACTGGGCCACATCCCCAGACCTTTTTTGTATTTTGTTAGAGACAGGGTCTTACTGAGTTGCTAAGTGCCTCGCCATTGCTGAGGCTGGCTTTGAACTCTTTTTTAAAAAATATTTATTTATTTGCTTTTAGTTGTACACAATGCATTTATTTTTACATGGTGCTGAGGATCGAATCCAGGCCACGCATGTGCAAGGGCAAGTGCTCTACCACTGAGCCACAAGCCCAACCCCTGGCTTTGAACTCCTATCCTCCTGCCTCAGCCTCCCAAGTGCTGGAAACTTCTGGTATATTTTAATATTAACAAGTTAAAGTAAAAAAGTTATGTGACTTTTACTATATCCAGTGGATTCTGAACACCATAGTATTTTGACTTCAATTTTAGTCATTTGAGATGTTACATAAGTTGAAGATTTTATTTATTTACTTTTAGTTACATAAGCATTTATGTTTACGTGGTGATGATGATAGAACCCGGGCAAAAAACCGGGGCACGTGCAAGGCAAGCTTGATTCCAGACCACAAACCCAGCCCCATAAGTTCTTGTTTACCATTAGTTTTTTCCACACTCTTTTTTCCCCCTCAGTCTATATTTCCTTACTCTTTCACCCACAGAACTTAACTTCATATATTTTATTCTTGAAAGGGTTCTATTGACTGTCAAGTGTCAAATACTTTCTGTGTTAGCATAGTGCAGGATCCTCATGTTTACTGAGTGCTTGCTATCTGGTTGGCTTTTCCAACACTGTCTATGTGTTAACTCATATAATCCTCACAACTGTTCCTAGAATTAAGGTCTGAGCTGCCTGACTCAAAGGCCAATATTTGTTAGAGGAAGCTTGGTAGGAAGAAATCAGGCTTGAGGGCTGGCAATCTCTCTCTCTCTTTTTTTTTTTTTTTTTTTTCATATTGGGGCTGGAACTCAGGGGTGCTTTACCACTGTGCTACATCCCCAGCTGTCTTTATTTATTTATTTTTTTTTATCTTGAGACAGGGTCTTGCTAAATTTCCAAGGCTGGCCTCAAAACTGCAATCCTCTTGCTTCAGCCTCCCAAATTACTGTGATTAGACATGTAACAGTGGTCCACTTTATGCTTTGAATATAGCCCTTGCTGCTTTGCCACTGCAACTGATTTTTTTAAATGGATATATTTCTTTCTCTTCCTCTCTCTTCTCTCTCTCTCTCTCTCCTCTTTCTCTCTCTCTCTCTCTCCTCTCCTCCTAACCCCCCCCCCCAAATCTTTGGGGAAACAGGATTACGTTTTTTTCCCCATCCTAAACAGAGTTATCTGTCCTTGAGCACTCAGCCACCATAGGAACCAAGTAATCCAGATTTTGGAGATGGCACCAGAAGATCTCAGAAATCACTCTCTCTCAGGGCTGGGGATATGGCTCAGTTGGTAGAATACTTGCCTTGCATGCACAAGGTCCTGGGTTCAATTCCCAGCACCCCCCCCCCCAAAAAAAAAAAAAAAAAAAAAAGAAGAAGAAAATAAAAGACTATCTCCCAACTTAACAAGTGTATTACATCTCTAGACAGAGAACATGTGGAATGTAGCCTTTGAATCACCTCTAAAAAAACACCTGTTCTTGCTGATGGGTAGAATTACATGTTTTGGGACAAGAGTCCCCTGTGTTTCTCCTTTGCTAAAAAAGCAATAAACTTTTTTTTCTTTCCTCAAAACTGTGTCCTTGTTATTGGATTGGCATCAGGGACAAGGACCCAGCTTTGGGCAACACACAGGGCTGGTAATCTTGAGAGAATAGAGTCTCTCTCCTCAAAGCTCCATTTTGGGGATTTAGGGACACAAAGGGCTTTGATAGGGAGGGAAAGGAAGAGCCTGACAGGAATGCTTTGCACTGCAGGGTCTTTCTCCTCCAGGGTGTGTGTACTATTTTTCTCTGGTGGGAGTATGGAATGGTCCTCAACTTCTGTGGCTTGTTCCTGTAGTTCTTTTTAGACAGAATTAAAAGCTGAGGAGGGGTGTTACAAAGGTTATCAGATATTCTGGGTTCTCTAAATCTAATGAAATGTTTTTTAGCATATAACACCTTAACCATTTAGGTGGGGCTTTCTCTTTAGAATTTAGAATGCTGAGCAAAAGGGAGGGAACCTACAAGAATAAGGGAGGGGGCCAGGGCGGGCAAGGCAAGAGTAACTGCCACAGAGGACTTTTTCAAAACACCTGCTCTGCTTTGAAACCAACTTGGAGGGAGGCCTCATCATCCCAATTTTAGGATGAGAAAATGACCTACAGAGAGTTAGGTGATGTGCCTCAGTCACAAAGCTGGAGGTGGCTGCCTGTCCCCAGAGATAGCTTTAAGCAGCATTCTTTATACACAGCTGTGCATGTAATTTATTTTAAATGTGATATAAAAGCAGTTTTATTGAAATGTGATTCTCTAACCATACATTTGACTCATTTAAAATGTACAGTTCAACTAGGTGTGGTGGTGTGTACCTGTAGTTTCAAGCTACTTGAGAGGTTGAGGCAGGTGGATCCCCTGAGGACAGGAGGCTGATGCTGCCTGGGCATAGGAAGACCCTATCTTAAAAATAAATAAAAACTCAGCAAAAATAAAGTTGTTGTGTAAACTTATAAATAAATAAAAAATAAAGGGTACATCAAAGGTTTTTAATAAGTTGACAAAAATTATATACATTATTTTTTTTAAAACATTTCTCTTAGCCGGGCGCGGTGGCGCACGCCTATAATCCTAGCACTTGGGAGGCTGAGGCAGGAGGATCGCGAGTTCAAAGCCAGCCTCAGCAATGGCGAGGCACTTAGCAACTCAGTGAAACCCTGTCTCAAAATAAAATACAAAAAAGGGCTGGGGATGTGGCCCAGTGGTCGAGTGCCCCTGAGTTCAATCCCCGGTACCACAAAAAAAAAAAAAAAAAAAAAAAAAAAAAAAAAAAAAAAATTCTCTTTGGGGAACTGTGTGTGACTTATGCAGATAATATTGTTCAATATTTTATGTAAGTGTACATTTTATTTTCACTAGAGTGCCAACTATTGTACATGTACCAAGTGTATACCATGTTTTTATAATAAATTCAAATTTTGATTTTTACAGTTTTTCAAGTACTTTTGTAACAGTGGTCCACTTTATGCTTTGAATATAATCCTTGCTGCTCTGCCCCCCAGTGAAACTGATTTTTTTTTTCTTTTGGTACCAGGGATTAAACTCAGAGCCACTGTACCACTGAGCCAAACCCCCAGCCCTATTTTGTGTTTTATTTATTTAGAGGACAGGGTCTCACTGAGTTGCATAGTGCCTCACTGGCTTTGAACTCGCAATCCTCCTGACTCAGCCTCCAGAGCCACTGGGATTACAGGCATGCACCACTGTGCACTGGCCCTGCAAATTGATTTTTTTTTTTTTCCTCCCAGTATAGCCGGGCGCGGTGGCGCACACGCCTATAATCCTAGCACTTTGGGAGGCTGAGGCAGGAGGATCGCGAGTTCAAAGCCAGCCTCAGCAATGGCGAGGCACTTAGCAACTCAGTGAACCCTGTCTCAAAATAAAATACAAAAAAGGGCTGGGGATGTGGCCCAGTGGTCGAGTGCCCCTGAGTTCAATCCCCGGTACCACAAAAAAAAAAAAAAAAAAAAAAAAAAAAAAAAAAAAAAAAATTCTCTTTGGGGAACTGTGTGTGACTTATGCAGATAATATTGTTCAATATTTTATGTAAGTGTACATTTTATTTTCACTAGAGTGCCAACTATTGTACATGTACCAAGTGTATACCATGTTTTTATAATAAATTCAAATTTTGATTTTTACAGTTTTTCAAGTACTTTTGTAACAGTGGTCCACTTTATGCTTTGAATATAATCCTTGCTGCTCTGCCAGTGAAACTGATTTTTTTTTTCTTTTGGTACCAGGGATTAAACTCAGAGCCACTGTACCACTGAGCCAAACCCCCAGCCCTATTTTGTGTTTTTATTTAGTTAGAGACAGGGTCTCACTGAGTTGCATAGTGCCTCACTGGCTTTGAACTCGCAATCCTCCTGACTCAGCCTCCAGAGCCACTGGGATTACAGGCATGCACCACTGTGCCTGGCCTGCAATTGATTTTTTTTTTTTTTCCTCCCAGTACCGGGGATTAAACTCAGGGACACTTGACTACTGGGCCACATCCCCAGCACCCGCCCCCCGCCTTTTTTTTTTTTTTTTTTTTTTTTTTGTATTTTATTAGAGACAGGGTCTCACTGAGTTGCTAAGTGCCTTGCCATTGCTGAAGCTGGCTTTGAACTCACGATGCTCCAGCCTCAGCCTCCCAAAAGCAGGAATTACAGGCGTGCGCCACTGGCCCCCCCCTCCCCCCGCTTGCAATTGATTATTAAAATGGACATGTTTCGAGCCGGGTGCAGTGGCACACACCTGTAATCCCAGCACTTTGGGAGGCTGAGGCTTGAGGATCGGGAGTTCAAAGCCAGCCTCAGCAATGGCGAGGCATTTAGCAACTGAGTGAGACCCTGTCTCTAAATAAAACACAAAAAAGGGCTGGGGATGTGGCCCAGTGGTCTAGTGCCCCCGACTTCAATTCCTGGTACCACAAAAAAAAAAAAAAAAAAAAAAAAAAAAATGGACATGTTTCTTTCTCTTCCTCTCTCTGCTCCTTCCTAATCTCTTCTTCTCCCTAATCTCAGAGGAAGCAAGATTACCTTTCTTCCCCATTTTAGGCAGAATTAGCTGTCCCTGAGTGGGTGTGTACCCACCATAGGAACAAAGTAATCTAGATTTAGGGAATGTTACCTGAAGATCTCAGAAATGACTGCCTCTCAAATTAACAAGTTGTAATAAGCAAAGGTGACTTAAACTGAATATGAACTGTCTCCACCCAATGGCCCATTAACCCACCCTTAAACCATCTCTACCTGAGGGCTTGAGGGCGTAAAACCCTGTGCTTTATAAACCCTGCCCTTGATATGAGCAGGAGCCATTTTCTACTACCCTGCTTTGTGCTTGATGTAGTTGGTGGCCCCGGCCGGAATAAAGGCTTCATTGGCTATTACATGAGTGGCTTGTAAGACTTTTATTTTTCCTGTAAATTGGTACAACAAAGTGAATTACAACAACTCCAGACAGGGAACATGAGGAATGTAGCCTTTGAGTCACCTCTTTAAAATCCACTGTTCCTGCTGATGGGAAGAATCACAGCTTTTGGGATAGGAGTCCCCTGTGTTTCTCCCTTGCTAGCAAAGCAATAAACCTTCTTTTTCCTTTTTCTCAAAACTGTTCTCGGGCTGGGGTTGTGGCTCAGCGGTAGAGGGCCCGCCTCGCACGTGCGCGGCCTGGGTTCGATCCTCAGCACTACGTAAACATAAATGCATTGCATTGTGTACAACTAAAGTACATAAATAAATATTAAAAAAAAAAAAAAAAAACTGTTCTCGTTATTGGAGTAGCATCAGGGACAAGGACCGAGATTTCAGCAACAATTTCTTCTGCATTAACACAAGAGTGTTGGGAACACATCATTTCTAAATCATAGCACTGACCAAGTGGGAAAACACTCTCAGGACTAGAATTATAGCTCAGTGGTATAGCACATGCTTAGCACGCTTGAGACCCTGGTTTCCATCCTCAGCACCAAAAACAAAGACAAAAAATGTGTAAACCACACTCATGAATTTCCCCATGTTATTGTTTTAAACTGAGCCAAAGAAGCCAACTATAAACCAGGTGTGTTTGCATACTCTTGTAATCCCAGCTACTCAGAAAGCCAGCTTGGACAACTCAGCAATACCTCGTTTCAAATTAAAACATAAAAAAAGGCAGGGATGTAGCTCGGGGGTAAAGCACCCCTCAGTTCAAATTTCCAAAACCTGGAAAAAAAGAGGTTAAATACATACCAAGATTTTTTTTTGCTGGGAAATTGAACCCAAGACCTCACGCAAGTGTTCCTCTACTGAGCTACAATCCCTGCCCCCATCCCTACACTGTAGATTAGAATGTAATTATGAAAAAGCTATCTTATCTCATACCAGTAGCTCTCATTCCAAGAAATATCTCTCCAACTTCTTTATCTACATCTTTATCAAAATAAGTTATAATGAGATTAAGTGTCTGATAAGGAGAACCACTTGCTTAAAGTTGAAAGAATGTAAATATGGTGACTTAGGAGACCAAAGGCAGTACAATTTGTAGAGTCTAACATTTCAGCTGCTTTTAGCTTTGTTTGTTAGCAAAGAAGTGGGAATGAATGTCTGTAGTTTCTAGAAGCTTGTCTGTTAAATAAATTACTCATTGAACTTGTGGCCACCTAAAATCTGGACTCCATTCAGAGTTTGACAAAGTCTTTATTGTCTACACACAGCAGTAGCTAATTTAAAAACTGCAACATTTTACAGTCATTTGTTATTCTGCTTTACAATAAACAAAGGGAACTGTGTTACATTCTACTAAATCACACTACAAAAGAGAATAACAAGTTCCTTAAAGCATTGTTTACCAAACTAAAAAGACCTAATGAAAAATTGAAACTTAGTAAACAATATGGAAAAATCCAATCATGATAAGAAATTAGGAAGCAGTCTTAAACTTTTTTTTTTTTTTTAGAAGAAGGAAAAATAAGTTTTATTGCTTTGCTAGCATGGGAGAAACGCAGAGAATTCCTGCCCCAGAGAAGGTGATTCTGCCTATGGGGGTGGGTGGGAGGAGTGGGGGGGGTGGGAGTGGAATGGGGGGTGTTAAAGAGGTGATTCAAAGGCTGCATTCTACATGTTCTCTGTCTGGAATTATAATTCACTTGTTGGGAGATAGTAATTTCTGAAATTTGGTGCCATCCCCAAATGTGAATTACTTCCTTCCTATGGTGAGTGTGTGATCAAGGACAGACAACTCTCTAGGATGGGGAAGAAAGGTAATCCTATTTCTCCTGAGATTAGAGATGGGGAGGGATTAGGGAGGGAGGGAGAGAAAAAGAAACATGTCTTTTAAAAAATTAAGTGTCAGTGGCAGAGCAGCAAGGGCTATATTTAAAGCATAAAGTGGACCATTGTTTCATTTCCCCACTGTCAATTTCTACATTTCATTTCTCTGGAAGAATGGGCTACAACATCTCCAAGCTGCTTCCTGCTGGGAGAGGGTGTAGTTGGGGGAAATGACCTGAAGTCCTTGTTCTCTATCAGGTGGGGCTTGAGCAATTAAGATTAACCATTTTTTAAATAATAAAAGTGAAAATGTCTTATACTTTGAATATAAATTATTATTATTATTATTAGTAGTAGTAGTAGTAGTATTTTTGAGGCAGGGTCTCACTATGTTGCCCAGTTGAATTTGAACTTCTGAACCTAAGTGACCCTCCTGCCTCAGTTTTTTTTTTTTTTTTTAATATTTATTTATTTACTTTAGTTGTACACAATGCAATGCATTTATGTTTACGTGGTGCTGAGGATCGAACCCGGGCCGTGCACGTGCGAGGCGAGCGCTCTGCCTGAGCCACAATCCCAGCGCCCCCTGCCTCAGTTTTTGGAGTAGCTGGGACTACAGATGTACCAGGGATTGAACCCAGGGGTGCTTAACCACTGAGCCACATCGCGAACCCTTTTCTTGTTTATTTATTTGTTTGTTTGTTTTTAAATATTTATTTATTTGCTTTAGTTGTACACAATGCAATGCATTTATGTTTACGTGGTGCTGAGGATTGACCCCGGGCCGCGCACCCCAGCCCTTTTCTTGTTTATTTTGAGACAGGGTCTCGCTAAATTGCTGAGGCTGTCTTTGAACTCATGATCCTCCTGCTTTAGCCTCCCAGATCACTGGGATTACAGGCATGCACCATGGCACCCAGCCAAAGCATAAATTCTTGAGAGCTATTACTTGCTTCTAAGTCCCTCATAAACTAGTAACATATTAATATATTAACTTCTAATGAACAACATTGGGATTTTCCATGCTGAGGATCCAAAGCCATCATGGATACCACAGAGGAACTGGAGAACTGGTTTTTCCTGGAGAGATGGAGGAGTTTGCCATTTTCTACCTATTCACCAACA
Source organism: Tamias sibiricus (assembly GCA_025594165.1). Lineage (NCBI taxonomy): Eukaryota > Metazoa > Chordata > Mammalia > Rodentia > Sciuridae > Tamias > Tamias sibiricus. Next base: position 90,385,725 of record CM046663.1, on the reverse strand, counting down.
GTAATGACTAGTACCTTCTACCAGGCTCTTAGGTGTATGGGTCCTAACTTCAATTTTATTTATCTCTATGTGGTGCTAAGGATCGAACCCAGGGCCTCACATAAGCTAGGTAAGCACTCTTCCAAGGAACCACAACCCCAGCCAACTAACTTCCATTTCTGATTGGTGCTCCTACCTTGAAAAAAAAATCTGGCATTGCTTGTAAAGCTAGTGTTGTGCAAACATGGTGCCCAGTAGCAGTGTCCCCTTCTATCCCTCAAAATAACAGACAAGCCTGCCCCAGCCACAGGAAGGCAGATCCAGAAGTGGGAGCTGAATTCAGCACAATATGGGGGTTTATTTCTAAGAAAAGAACACAAAATTGTGAATATACCAGGTTTGTTTGAAAGTTTTTATTTATTTATTTATGGTACCAGGGATTGAAACCACAGGTACTTAACTGCTAAGCATATCCACAGTTTTTTTTTTTTTTTTTTTTTTAATTTATTATTAGCCGGGCGCGTTGGTGCACGCCTGTAATCCCAGCACTTGGGAGGCTGAGGCAGGAGGATCGCAAGTTCAAAGCCATCCTCAGCAATGGTGAGGCACTTAGCAACTCAGTGAGACCCTGTCTCTAATAAAATACAGAAAAGGTCTGGGGATGTGGCCCAGTGGTCGAATGCCCCTGAGTTCAATCCCCAGTACCAAAACCAATTTATTATTTTGAGACAGGGCCTCGCTAAATTGCTGAGGCTGATCTTGGATTTATGATCCTCCTGCTTCAGCCTCCTGAGTCTCTGGGATTATAGGTGTGTTACCATGCTAAACTTCACATTTATTTAGAATGATTAAAAATTAGATGAGGGGCTGGGGATGTGGCTCAGCGGTAGAGTGCTCGCCTAGCACGTGCGTGGCCCGGGTTCGATCCTCATCACCACGTAAAAATAAACGCATTGTGTACAACTAAAAGCAAATAAATAAATAAATATTAAAAAAAAAATTAGATGGGCTGGGGTTGTGGCTCAGCGGCAGAGTGCTTGCCTTGCACATGCGCGGCCCGGGTTCGATCCTCAGCACCACGTAAACATAAATGCAATCACATTGTGTACAACTAAAGTAAATAAATAAATATTTAAAAAAAAAATTAGATGAAAGAGGTTGAGGGTTTAGCTTAGTGGTGTGTTCCTTGATAACAAGTCAAAGGCCCTGAGTAAGAAAAGAACTAATAGCCATAAAATTTTAATAACCATGGATTTTAATAACCATGAAAGTTGATATGCCAACTATTTTTTGTATGGGAAACAAAGTGTGCATAAGCTCAGAAGAAATTAATATACTTTTTGGTGTTTTTTTTTAAATATTTATTTATTTGCTTTAGTTGTACACAATGCGTTTATTTTTTACATGGTGCTGAGGATCGAACCCGGGCTGTGCACGTGCTAGGCAAGTGCTCTACCGCTAAGCCACAACCCCAGCCCCACTTTTTGGTGTTTTACCTAAATAACAATATCAAGGGCCATTACATGCAAATCAATGCTGACATATTTATTTTTATTTTATTTTTTTTGTGGTACCAGGGATTGAACTCAGGGGCACTCGTCCACTGGGTCACATCCCCAGCCCCTTTTTGTATTTTATTTAGAGACAGGGTCTCACTGAGTTGCTAAGTGCCTCGCCATTGCTGAGGCTGGCTTTGAACTCGTGATCCTCCTGCCTCAGCCTCCCACCAAAGTGCTGGGATTACAGGCGTGCGCCACCGCGCCCGGCTCTGACATATTTTTTTTTTTTTTTTTTTTTTGTGGTACCGGGGATTGAACTCAGGGGCACTCGACCACTGGGCCACATCCCCAGCCCTTTTTTGTATTTTATTAGAGACAGGGTCTCACTGAGTTGCTAAGTGCCTCGCCATTGCTGAGGCTGGTTTTGAACTCCTCCCTGCCTCAGCCTCCAAAGTGCTGGGATTTACAGGCGTGCGCCACCGCGCCCCGGCCCGGCTCTGACATATTTAAACATTACAAATTTCTACCCCTGAATATAAAATTAATGAATAAATAATCAGGCAGTATAAAAAATCAGGCAGTATCAAAATTCTTAATTTTAATATTTGGGGCTAGGGTTGTGGCTCAGAGGTAGAGCGCTTGCCTGGCACATGTGCGGCCCTGGTTCCATCCTCAGAACCATGTACAAATAAACGCATCGTGTATAACTAAAGCAAATAAATATATATTTAAAAAAATTTTTTTAAATATTTATTTATTTACTTTAGTTGTACACAATGCAATGCATTTATGTTTATGTGGTGCTGAGGATCGAACCCGGGCCACGCACGTGCCAGGCGAGCGCTCTACCGCTGAGCCACAACCCCAGCCCAAGTAAAAGTAAATTAAAAAAAAAAAAAAAACCTTCCACCAGGTATGGTGGTACACGCCTGTAATCCCAGAGGCTCAGGAGGCTGAGGCAGGAGGATTGTGAGTTCAAAGCCAGCTTCAGCAATGGAGAGGTGCTTAGCAACTCAGTAAGCCCCTTTCTCTAAATAAAATACAAAAAAAGGGCTGGGGATGTGACCCAGTGGTCAAGTGCCCCTGAGTTCAATTCCCGGTACCACACACACACACACACACACACACACACACACACACAATACTCTTATAAGTGCTGGGCGCAATGGCGCATGCCTGTAATCCCAGCACTTGGGAGGCTGAGGCAGGAGGATTGCAAGTTCAAAGCCAGCCTCAGCAATGGCGAGGCACTTAGCAACTCAGTGAGACCCTGTCTCTAATAAAAAAAAAAAAAAAAAAAAAAAAGCCTGGGGATGTAGCCCAGTGGTCGAGTGCCCCCGAGTTCAATCCCCAGTACCACAAAAAAAAAAAAAAAAAAAAAAAAAAAAAAAGGCTAGGGATGTGGCCCAGTGGTTGAGTTCCCCTGAGTTGAATCCCTGAATCCCTGGTACAAAAAAAAAAAAAAAAAAAATACAAAAAAAACAAAACACACACACACACACACACACACACACACACATATATATATATATAATAAAAGGGCTGAAGATATAATTCAGTGTAGATTACCCCTGGGTTTAATGCCCAATAACACACACACAAAGGGAAAATTTGCTTTCAGCTTCACCATTTATTATTGTTTTTTTTTTTTTTTTTTTTTTTTTTTTTTTTTTTTTGGTACCAGGGATTGAACTCAGGGGCACTCGACCACTGGGTCACATCCCCAGCCCTTTTTTATATTTTTATTTAGAGACAGGGTCTCACTGAATTGCTAAGTGCCTCGCCATTGCTGAGGCTGGCTTTGAACTCGCAATTCTCCTGCCTCAGCTTCCCAAAGTGCTGGGATTACAGGCTTGTGCCACCACGCCGGGCTCCATTTATTTATTTATTTTATTTTTTTTGGTACCAGGGATTGAACTCAGGGGCACTCGACCACTGGGCCACATCCCCAGCCCTTTTTTGTATTTTATTAGAGACAGGGTCTCACTGAGTTGCTAAATGCCTCGCCATTGCTAAGCTGGCTTTGAACTCACAGTCCTCCTGTCTCAGCCTCCCAAGTGCTGGGATTACAGGCGTGTGCCACCGCGCCCGGCTCCAGCTCCATTTATTATTGTTAAAGTCTCACAAATTTTTATATGTTGTCAAATTTGGGAAAATCTCTATCAAATGTTTTCAATAATGAGCAGCAAGATTCCAGGGTGTTTGAAGTCTTCCTGCGCAGTGCCTGTCTTAAATAGTCTTTGAATTGACAATGTTCATTAGCCACGTTGCTGCCACCAAACCTCCAATGGCTTTTGGAGGGGGCCCAAGTGTGTGGGGTGGGTCAGTGTGAAGGGGCCTGGAGCTTGAAGTGGGTCTAGCCTGAGGAGGGGGTCTGGGTTTGGGTAAGTCTGGGTATGAGGTGGGGACCTGAGTAGGGAGGAGGACAGCAGTTGGGAAGGACCTGCTGCTTGGGTAGTAGCTAGAGCATGGGAGTGTCTGATGTGGGGTGGGGGCTGGGACATGGGGGAGGATGGACTGGGTTAGGGGTGTGGAAGGCCTGGAATGCAGAGGTGGTGGGACATTGAGGAGCTACCTTGGGGGCCTAAGGGATAGGGGGTAGGGCTGGGCATGGGAGGGGCATCAGCTGGGGCGTATTGTGGGGGCAGCTTTAAGGCCTAGGTGTGGGGAAAGAACTTGGGGAAGGGCTGAAAAGAGGGGTCTGTAACTTGAGGATCCTCTAGCCATGTAAGGTAGCGGGGCATGGGAGTCTGATCATAGGTGGAGATGTAAGCAGGAGAGGGCTGGCTGTGTGTAAAAGGGTCATGTTGTGGGGATGTGTGGGGTTTAAATAAATTTCAGTATGGCAGAAAAGGTCTTGTCAAGAACTGTTTCCCCCCAACTTCTTTCCATATAAAGACTGTTTTTTTTTTTTTTTTTTTTTTTTTTTGGTACTGGGGATTGAACTCAGCGGCACTGGACCACTGGGCCACATCCCCAGCCCTTTTTTTGTATTTTATTAGAGACAGGGTCTCACTGAGTTGCTAAGTGCCTCGCCATTGCTGAGGCTGGCTTTGAACTCGCAATCCTCCTGCCTCAGCCTCCCAAAGTTCTGGGATTACAGGCGTGCGCCACCGCGCCAGGCACTAAAGACTGTTTTTAATAGAAAAACCAAAACCACACTTAACCAAACCAAACAAAAACCAACATGAATCTCCATTAACAGAAGAAAATTTTCTCCATTGAGCAGAGAAAGGTAATTACCATATTTTTTTTGTGGGTTAGGATCTTATTCCACATAAACTGAGTGAAGTGGAGTCACGTATACCTATGTGGGTAATGTAAATACCAGAGTATGACTGAAAGGAGGATGTAAAGATAGCATATGAGTAAAATTCAAGACTATATGTGTAGTAAAACTATACGTAGAAGTACAGAGTAGACACAATTTTAAAGGTAACTGACTGTATAATTCGAACTGGGGTTCTGCCCTACCCCATGCCCTGAATAATCAAAGTGAGGTGATGGGGTTCTGGGGGGAGGCTTCGGCTGTCTGGGTAATAATGGAGCTGTTCGGCTGCACTGGGTATTATTTGACTGTACATTAGGTTACACAAGGAAATCAGGTATGGCACTGTTAGCATAATTAAGATTCTTCTAAGATTGCTGTTCCCCTTGAAGAGGCAAAAGGGTAGCTATTTGGGGAAGATGGGGGAGGTTGGATGGAGGTGGTACAGCCATTTTCTGAAGGGGGAATAGAGAGAGTCTTTGAAGGATCAGCAGCAAGATGTGGGGCAGCCTGTATGGAGGGGTTGTTCTTCAAGATTGGCTATCATCCATTGGGCAGTCTGTGTGTGATGAGGATTGAGGGATTATTTGGGGGGATTAGCAGCCATAAAATAGGCAGGCTGGATTCTATGGGGAGGGAGGGACCAAGAGGAAGAGGAAGGAACTAATTGTATGCAGAAGAGGTAAGGAGAATTTTGGAAAGTCACTGTAGCTAAACCTCCTGTCTTAAGTATTGCTGTCTGCTTTTACAGAGGAGAAACTGAAGTGTCTTCCCTGAGGCCAGTCTAACTCCAAAGCCCTGTTCTTCATTCTGTTCAGTGAAATTGATGCTATCAGTATTCCATATATATGGGGGACAACTGAGGCACAAGAGAAGTAGTCATTTGCTACTAAGTGGTCAGACCAGAATTAGAATTCAGGTGATCAGGTTCCAGAATCTGGGCTTCAGCAGTAGCAATATTTGTGGAAGAAACTGGAATGTGCCTGAGGCAGGTAGGTGGGGGGGGGGGGGGGAAGGTATGAGAATGCAGGGGAAAGTCTCCTAGTGCAGATTGCAAGGGAGGGAGTTTGTATCTCTTACTTTCTCTAGTCCCTCCCCATTTACTTCCCAGCATGTTCCAGAGCCTGCTAAGTGCTAATGTGAGATCCCATGAGGCCACTTTTTGGGGGGGGGGGGCTAGGGGGGCTAGGCAGGGGATCTATTGTGATTAAACCCAGTGCCTCATCTGCTAGGCAAACACTCTACCTCTGAGCTTTACCCCCAGCCCAAGTTCATAACTCCTTATATTGTGCAGGACTCTAAAACTCCTGGTCTCAAGTGATTCTCCTGACTTAGCCTCCCAAGGAGCTGGGACTACAGGTGTGTACCACCATGTTGAGTTGGTGTTAACAAAATACAAAAGAAAACAAACAAAAAAAGAATATACACATATATAGAAAGTATATATATACTCATATCATTCATATATATTTACTTTTGTCATATATATATGTCATTCATATGTATATGTCACACACACACACACACACACACACACACACACACACACACTTTTTAAGACAAACATACTTTCCAGAAAAAAGAAAGATTCTCTTTCAGAGACATAGCAGAGGTACAAAGACATAACAGCTCAACTTGGGAAGCAGTAAATCTGAACCCTACCTACCAGAATAATCCTGGCCCATCCTGGGTAAGTCCCACAACAAACACATTTTTTTTTTTTTTTTTTTTTTTTTTTGTGTACCGGGGATTGAACTCAGGGGCACTCAACCACTGGGTCACATCCCCAGACCTTTTTTGTATTTTATTTAGAGACAGGGTCTCACTGAGTTGCTAAGTGCCTCACCATTGCTGAGGCTGGCTTTGAACTCACGATCCTCCTGCCTCAGCCTCCCAAAGTGCTGGGATTACAGGCATGCGCCACTGCGCCCGGCTCCACAACAAACACATTTGTACCAACAAATTCCAGAACGAACCAGGAATGAAAATGTTGTAGGGACAGATGAGGCAAGGCATGGAAGAGAGCAGGAAACAGTTTTATTTGGCTGCAGCCAGGTCCAGAAGGTGCAGCTTTTACTGTAACTAATCAATGCCCTGAACCCCGAGTTCAGGTAGTTTTCAGAATTTCATACCCAGCATGTAAGGGGAGGAGCTCAGAAGTTCACAGTTTACAGAAGTTCACATAAAAGCAGCTTTTTCTTTCACTCTTCTGGGCAAGTTAACATTTCGTGGACAACACCTGAGAATGGGAGAGCTTCTTCTTCCCTTTCTTTCCTCCCCCTGCCAGCTGTTACCATGGAGCCCAATTGGTAACTTCTCTTATCTTAGAAATGTAGACATCTTTGTGAAGCTCCAGCTCAAGGCCAGAGGCCTTGTTAAACAATTTTTTTATTATCACATTTTGCATTTGCGAACACACTTCTACAAACTATTATACTTGATACATGTTTGTAAAAAACAAGTAAAGGGGGGCTGGGATTGTGGCTCAGTGGTAGAGCACTTGCCTTGCAAGTGTGAGGCACTGGGTTCAATTCTCAGCACCACACATAAATAAATGAATAAAATAAAAATAAAATAAAATCCATCAACAACTTTAAAAAAAAAGTAAAGGGGTGCCCAGCACCTGGAGTGCTGATTTCTTCTAGGCCAGTGGCCAAGTAATAGAGCAACAGGAAAACAGGAAGTTTACCTACATTGAACTTTTTTGTAGAGACTCTTTTGCTGACAGTCCTAAAATCAGCCATGGTGAAGATTTCTGGAGAAGCTTAGTTAAGATTTTCTGTGGAGGAGGGGGTGCCACTACAGAAGCTCCCAGGAGTTTTTGGAATTGAGGTGGGAGAGACTAGGGTGGGTAGATTGGCCGGAAGTCCACAGGAAGAACAGGGCAGAACTCTTCTGTTTGTCTCTTCAAGTCTGAGTTGTTTCCCTCTTTACTCTGAGTCTTTGCATATCCAGGTGTCTCTCAATGCCTCCCAGTATTTGCTGAAATTTCCTTGGTCCAGGCCAAGCTCAGTAACTTCCTGTTCTGGCCACAGTCCTACCAGACACAAAATGATAAGTGAGTGCTTTTCATTCACTTGGGGCCCTTTCCAGGGCCTAGCCTCTGAGGGTGTGGAATCCTTAGGCGGTTTTCATTTGTGGGAGATCGGCCAGTTTTTACCTCTAATGGCCAGAAGGGGGCGATGAAGGATTGTCTCAGCATCATTCCTACCCTCCCAGCAACTCTGTACTGGACATTTGCACCAGGAGTAGATTTGGGCGGCTAGAAATTTGTTCAAACCTGAATCCTGCGCCCTGGCATGTTGTCTCTCTGTTTCTCCCTCTGTCTGATTTTTGCCTCGTGTATGTAGTAGGCAAGCACTCTATTACTGACCTGTATTCCCAAGCTCTGAAGTTTTCAAAATCAGGACTAGCCTACCCATTCTCATTTCATTGTGTTGATTTATAAAGTTACTGGTGTGCCAGCTGTTCTTTCTTGGGCTCCAGTTTCCTTTACTTTAACTTGGTAGAATAATCTACCTCAGGGTAGGTAAAAATGAAAGTAGTAATTCTTGTATAGGTTTTAGGAGAGTTCCTGGTACACAGAACACTTATTACACATTTCATTACCATGGCTGTCACGTACTTGCATTTCCCATCCATTGTTTCCACTGACTATGCTGCCCCCTTGAGCACGGGCCACCACAGGCTCTTGGTTCTCCTGCTGGCATCTTTATTTATTTATTTATTTTTAAAAAATATTTATTTGTTTTAGTTGTACATAATGCCTTTAATTATTTTTACGTGATGCTGAGGATCGAACCCAGGCCGTGCATGTGCTAGAGGAGCTCCCTACCACTGAGCCACAACCCCAGCCCATCCTGCTGGTATCTTTAATACTGGACTGAACAGGACTACTTGCAGCTTGAGCCAACTGAAGTTTTGGTAGGAAAAACATGTTTGCATAATGTCCAGGTACCTTGACAGCTAAACTTAACTAACCATTAAGTATCTGGATATACATTTATTGAATCACTACATAGAGCTTATCTGTCAAGAAATGTGGAGCCGGGCGCGGTGGCGCACGCCTGTAATCCCAGCACTTTGGGAGGCTGAGTCAGGAGGATCGCGAGTTCAAAGCCAGCCTCAGCAATGGCGAGGCACTTAGCAACTCAGTGAGACCCTGTCTCTAATAAAATACAAAAAAGGGCTGGGGATGTGGCCCAGTGGTCTAGTGCCGCTGAGTTCAATCCCCAGTACCAAAAAAAAAAAAAAAAGAAAGAAAGAAATGTGAGGGCGTGGGGTATAGCTCGGTGTACTCAGTGATAGAGCATGTTCCAGGTTCTGGGTTCCATTCGGTACTAAAAACAAAACTAAACTAAAACCCCAACTTTTAAATAAAGCAAATATGTGGGGCTGGGTTTGTGCCTCAGTGGTAGAGCACTTGCCTAGCGTGTATGAGGTACTGGGTTCAATTCTCAGCACTACATATAAATAAACAAAATAAAGGTCCATTGACTTAGTTCTCCTGTCTCTGCCTCCTGAATCATTGGGATTACAGGTGTGAGCCACCATGCCTGGCTAGAATTGATTTTAGTCCTATTCTATACTTTTAAATTTATTCTTCAATATTTATATAACCACTATGTTTGTCTAACCTTCCCATACATTTTTTATACAGATGCTCCTTGACTTATAGTGGTGTTGCATTCCTGCGAGCCTATCATAAATCGAAAAAATTTTTTTTAAAATATTTATTTATTTGCTTTAGTTGTACACAATGTGTTTATTTACGTGGTGCTGAGGATCAAACCCGGGCCGTGCACGTGCTAGGCAAGCACTCTACCACTGAGCCACAACCCCAGCCCATAAGTTGAAAATTTTATAAGTGAAAAAATGTAGTTTACACCACATCTAATCTATAAGACATTGTAGTTTAGCCTTGCCTATCTTAAATGTGCTCAGAACATTTAGATTACCCTACAGTTCGGTTACTGTAGGGCAATCTAATCTAACTGTAGGGCAATCTAACATAAAGTCTGTTTTATAATAAAGTGTTGAACATCTCATGTGATATAGTAAATACCTATATTTAAAATACACCAGCAACACACTCCACTTAAAGTATTGGTATTCACTTTGGTACAAGAGCAAAATTCCAAATTCTAAAATTCTAAGTACACCTTTTTCCTTCTTTCTCCACCCCTCCCCCCTGCCCTTCTTTTTGGTGGTGCTGGGGATCGAACCCAGGGGTACTTTACCTTCATCTATCTTTATTTTGAGACAGGGGCTCACTAAGTTGCCTAAATTGGCCTTGAACTTGTGATTCTACTGCCTTAGACTCCTGAGTTGCTGGAATTACAGGCATGCACCACTGCACTGGACTACAAGTATGATTTCTTTTTTTCTTTTTTTCGGTACCAGGGGTTGAACTCAGGGGAACTCAACCTCTGAGCCACATCCCCAGCCTTTTTTGTATTTTATTAGAGACAGGGTCTCACTGAGTTGCTAAGTGCCTTGCCATTGCAGAGGCTGGCTTTGAATTTGCGATTCTCCTGCCTCAGCCTCCCAAGTGCTGGGATTACAAGCATGTGCCACTGTGCCTGGCTACAAGTACGATTTCTATTGAGTGCCAATCACCTTTGTACCACCATAAAGAAAAAGTCATTCCACACCAATACAAGTTGGGGACCATTTGTATAATTATTACTGAACCACTCCACAGTTCTGTGTGTAGGAACATACATATTACTATAATTTGTTCTCTCTAACTCATGTTAAAATTTAATCCTTGAGCTGGGGCTGGGGCTCAGTGGTAGAGCGCTCGCCTAGCACATGCGCAGCCCGGGGTTTGATCCTCAGCACTACGTAAACTTAAATAAGGGCATTGTGTACAACTAAAATAAATAAATATTTAAACAAAAAAAATTTTAATCCTTATGGGGCTGGGGTTGTGGCTCAGCGGCAGAGCGCTCGCCTTGCACGTGCACGGCCCGGGTTCAATCCTCAGCACCACCTAAACATAAATGCATTGCATTGTGTACAACTAAAGTAAATAAATAAATATTTTTTAAAAAATTTAATCCTTATTATGAGACATTACTATAAGAGATGGGAACTTTAAGAGGTTATTAGGGAAAAAAGAGGGGGTAGAGGTTATTAAGACTCTGGCCTAATGAACAAATTGGTTTAATGGATTAATGGTAATCTTGAGAATGGGTATAAAATCTTTAATGGTATAAAAGCTAATTGGGCTTGACCTCCCCCATGTTCCCTGTATCTCACCCTGTACTGTTTCTGGACTTTGCCAACAAGACATAGCCCCTTGACCTTGGATTGGAAACATGAGCCAAAAACAAATCTCTTTCCTTTATAATTTACCCAGTCTCTGGTAAAGCTCATAAATGCCTAAAACAGTATATCTTGTGTGTTTACATTTATATGAAGTTCAAAGACCAAAAGAATGAACTTGTGGGTTACAAGTTCAGAGTGTGTCTCCTCATGCAGAGTGGGAGGGGGCTTAAAGTCTCTGGACCTGCTAATGTTCTGTTTCTTGACCTGGGTGCTGGTTCCAAGGTATGCTTATTTGTAAAAAATTCATCAAGCTGGACACTTGGTGGACTTTTCTATGTGTATATGATACTTCAATTAAAAGATTTTACACACCTACAATCCCAGTGGCTCAGGAGGCTGAGGCATGGGTTGCTGCTTTTGTGTTATATTGCTGATGCATTTTGCTCTTGAGTTGCAAAGTGGTTATGATGAGCAGTCATTAGCTGGTAGGACCTGGTAGCTAGTATGAATCTGATTTGTGGTCAGAGAGTACCAGCCTGGGGGCAGTGATTGTAAGCCTCAGTTTTCTCATCTATAAAATGGGCCTTAGAGTTAGGACGACGATCCTTATTCAATGCCCAGGGGTTAGTTTCTATTTTGGCAGACCCTAGGTTTAGAATGCTTCTGTGAATGAGCTTGTGACTTTAAAATTTATTACTTTAAAAAAAATTTGGACTGGGAATGTAACTGAGTGGTAGAGCACTTGCCTAGAATGTGCACAATCCCCAGCACCATAACCAAAACAAACAAACCAAGAAAACCAAAACTTTTCTTTTTTTTTTTTTTTTTTTTTTTGTACCGGGGATTGAACTCAGGGGCACTCGACCACTGGGCCACATCCCCGGCCCTTTTTGTATTTTTATTAGAGACAGGGTTGAGTTACTAAGTGCCTCGCCATTGCTGAGGCTGGCTTTGAACTCGCGATCCTCCTGCCTCAGCCTCCCAAAGTGCTGGGATTACAGGCGTGCGCCACCGCGCCCGGCTTCTTTTTTTTTTGGTACCAGGGATTGAACCCAGGGATGCCTAACCCCTGAGCCACATCCCCAGTTTTTTTTTTTTTTTTTTTAAATTTTATTTAGAGACACAGTCTTGTTAATTGGCATAAGGCCTGGCTAAACTGCTGAGGCTGGCTTTGAATTCTCAATGTGAGTAGCCGGAATCACAGGGTTTGCCTAGATTCTGCCAAACAGGTCCTAGGTGGTTGTTCCAATTTGGCATCAGAAGTGGGACTTTCTTCTCCCATGTAGTTAAGGTCATTTTATTCTCATTATTGTATGGTACTACACTGGTGTATACTTCACTTTAATCCTCTCTGTTGCTGCTGATGGACATTTAGGTAGTTTCTGGATCTGAGTCTTAAGAGTAATGGAGCTGGGCAGGCATGTTGGTGCATGCCTATAATGCTAGCGATTTGGGAGGCTGAGGCAGGATTGTGAGTTCAAGGCCAGCGTCAGCAATTTAGTGAGGCCCTATGCAATTTAGCGAGACCCTGTTTCAAAATAAAAAATAAAAAGGGCTGGGGATGTGGCTCAGTGGCTAAGCACCCTTGGTTCAATCCCTGGTACCAAGAAAAAAAAAAAGAAAGAAAGAAAGAATCATCTTTATACATATACATACATATATATATATATATATATATATATATATATATATATATATTAAGGGTACTGTGGATCAAACTCAGGGGCATTTTACCACTGAAAGAAAGAATCATCTTTATACATATACATATATATATATATATATATATATATATATATTTAAGGGTACTGTGGATCAAACTCAGGGGCATTTTACCACTGAGCTACATCTCCAGCCCTTTTTATTTTTTGAGACAGGGGCTTGTTAAGTTGCCCTGGCTGGCCTTAAACTTGCAATCCTCATGCCTCAGCCTTCTGAGTTGCTGGGATAACAGGGCTGCTCCACATCAATCTGTGAGGTCTTCTGTTTGGATTGTTCCTGGGAATGAAATGTGAGTAGCCGGAATCACAGGGTTTGCCTAGATTCTGCCAAACAGGTCCTAGGTGGTTGTTCCAATTTGGCATCAGAAGTGGGACTTTCTTGCTGGCAGCTGTGAGAGAAAAGGAGGATTGAGGAGGTGGGTACCAAGGGCCCAAGGCCAGGATGACAATTTTTGGGGAGGTTTTTGGCTGGCTGTGTTTGTCCTGTTTGCCTCCCTCTTCAAAAATTCCATGTGCCGGGCGCGGTGGCGCACGCCTGTAATCCCAGCACTTTGGGAGGCTGAGGCAGGAGGATCATGAGTTCAAAGCCAGCCTCAGCAATGGCGAGACACTTAGCAACTCAGTGAAACCCTGTCTCTAAATAAAATACAAAAAAGGGCTGAGGATGTGGCCCAGTGGTCGAGTGCCCCTGAGTTCAATCCCCGGTACCACAAAAAAAAAAAAAAAAAAAAAAAAAAAAAAAAAATTCCATGTCCTCCTTCCCCAGAGCCAAGGGTCAATTTTCATTTCTCAGGAAAGATTTCATCACATTTGGCTCCCCACCTCTTTGTATACACCTTTTTCTTGGCTTTGACATTCTACCTTCTATGATAGGTGGTTACTTTCTTTGCCTTACTCCAGATCCATGAACTCCCCGGGAAGGAAACTTACACCTACTTCAGCAATCCTGGGGCTTAGGTACAAGTGGCTGCACATTTAGAAATGTCTACTCAGGGACTGGGAATATAGCTCAGTGGCAGAGCACTTGCCTAGCATGCATAAGGTCTTGGGTTCAAGCCCCATTATTGTTTAAAAAAAAAAAAAAAGAAATATCTGCCAAAACTTAGCACTATTTTTTTTTTTTTTTTTTTTTTTTTGGTACCAGGGATTGAACTCAGGGGTACTCGACCACTGGGCCACATCTCCATTCCTTTTTTGTATTTTATTAGAGACAGGGTCTCATTGAGTTGCTGAGTGCCTCGCCATTGCTGAGGCTGGCTTTGAACTCGCGATCCTCCTGCCTCAGTCTCCCAAGTGCTGGGATTGCAGCCGTGCGCCACAGCGCCCAGCTTAACTTAGCACTATTTGACCTAAGTGAGGGTTTCTCTAAACCTGATCTGTGTGTCTAGACCATCTTGAGTTCTTTTCTTTTTTTAGAATTTTAAAAAATATTTATTTATTTTCTTTTAGTTGTACACAATGCATTTTTATGTGGTGCTGAGGATCGAACTTGGGCTGCGCACATGCTAGGCGAGCGCCCTACCACTGAGCCACATCCCAGCCCCATCATCTTGAGTTCTAAGTCATTTAAAATTTACATGATGGGCTGGGCAAGGTGGTGCACTGTAATCCCAGTGATTTGGAAGGCTGAGGCAGGAAGATTGTGAATTCACAATCAGCCTCATGTCTGGGGTTGTAGCTCAGTGGTAGAGCACTTGCCTAGCATGTGTAAGGCACTGGGTTTGATTCTTAGCACTGCATATAAATAAATAAATAGGTTCATGAACAACTAAAACACACACACACACACATATTTTAAAGATGGTTAAAAAAGATCAGCCTCAGCAATTTATCAAGGCCCTGAGCAACTTGACAAGAGCCTGTCTCAAAATTAAAAAAAAAAAAAAGAAAAGGGTGGGTGCTGTGGATCTGGCTCAGTGGTAAAGTGTTCCTGGGTTTAATTCTCAGTACAAAAAAATTTTTTTTACATGATGGGCTGGATGTAGTGGCACACACCTATAATCCCAGTTACTCAGGAGACTGAGGCAGGAGAATTGCAAGTTCAAAGCCAGCTTCAACAATTTAGCAAGGCCCTAAGCAACTTAGTGAGACCCTGTTTCAAAATAAAAATTAAAAAGTACTGGGGATGCCGGGCGCGGTGGCACATGCCTGCAATCCCAGCACTTTGGGAGGCTGAGGCAGGAGGATCGTGAGTTCAAAGCCAGCCTCAGCAATGGCAAGGCACTTAGCAACTCAGTAAGACCCTGTCTCTAAATAAAAAATACAAAAAAGGGCTGGGGATGTGACCCAGTGGTCGATTGCCCCTGAGTTCAATCCCTGGTACCACACACACACACACACACACAAAAAAAAAAAAAAAAAAAAAAAAAAAAAGTACTGGGGATGTTACTTAGTGGTCTAGAGCCCCTGGGTTCAATCCCTGGTAACTAACTAACTAAAACTTACATGAGGGCCTGGAGATGTATCTCAGTGATAGAATGTTTACCTAGACTGTACAAGGCCCTGGGTTCAATTCCCAGCACTACATAATAAATAGTTTAAAAAACAAAATAAAATAATAGCATGTTAGTTTTTTTTGTTTGTATGTTGGTTGTTTTTTGGTGGTACTGAGGATTGAACTCAGGGGTATTCTACCATGAGGCTATATTCCTAGTCTTTTTATTCTGAGATAGGTCTGGCTACATGCCTAGTCTGACCTGAAACTTTCTATCCTCCTGCCTTAGCCTTCCAAATTGCAGGGATTACAAGCATGGCCACTGTGCCCAGAAAGAAGATGTGTTAATATTCTATGTGACTACTTACCACAGATAGCATGATTGTTTCCTTCCAATTCTGGAGGTCAGGAGTCTTGTATGCTGGGCACAGAGGGTTGCACAGGGTCTCAGAGGCCCAAGTCAAGCTTTGATCAGCTGGGATCTTATTAGAAGCTTCTGGGTGAAAATCTACTTGGAGGCTTACTCAGATTGTCCTTGCAGTTGGTGGTAGGACTTCGGCAGCTGGTGGGGGAAGAGGCAGTGCTGGTGGGGGAATGGGCGGAGCTGGCCTTTCTCCCTCAGGTCTTAGTTCTGCCCATGCCAGTAAAACCAATCCATTACCAGTCTCCATAGTAGGAAGGTAAATAAACCCCAATCTTTGCTTAGGCCACCACTGCATGATTCCCATTTCCATCCATTCAGGTGTAATCCAGGAAGATGGAGCCCTAGAGCAAGGAGCAGGTCAGGGGCAAGTGCCAGAGGACTGTGCTTGGTGGCTGCATCACTTTAGGCAAATTATTTTCTCTTTAAGAATCTTTCATGTTGGAGATAATGACAGCACCTCCCACAGGATAGTCTTTGGGGCTGTGGTCCCCTGGACATATGTGACTAGAAGTACCACACTTGCATGTCCCCTTCATGTGGTTCTGCTTCAGGCCTTAGCCAGCTGTGCTTTGCCATACACAGTTCTATCTTCTTCCAGCCTGTCTCTACCTCCCAACACTCCTGGAGGTTGGAAGATATCCTCTGGGCCCCTGGCACAACCGAAGCCCAGGAAATGCAAAGCTGTACCCCTCCTGCTATTCCCTCTTCCTGGTACCCTTATGGTTTTCCTGAATGCTATGTCCCCACCTTACAGCTAGTTCTGAAAGCTGTCTTCATTCTCTCTGGTGCCTCATTCCCATGGACTGACCCTCATTTCAGTCCTCATTCTTCATGTGTTGGCAGTTATGAAGCCCTTGACTGTCCCCCCACTCTCCTCCCTGCCCCCACCAGTCCACTAAGTATCGCTTTGGCTATCTTCCTGTGGTCTCCTCCTTCTTCCTTGGTCCAGCTCCTCAGCAACAATCTTTTTTTTTTTTTTTGGTACCGGGGATTGAACTCAGGGGCACTGGACCACTAGGCCACATCCCCAGCACTTTTTTGTATTTTATTTAGAGACAGGGTCTCACTGAGTTGCTAACTGCCTCGCCATTGCTGAGGCTGGCTTTGAACTCGCGATCCTCCTGCCTCAGCCTCCCAAGTGCTGGGATTACAGGCGTGCACCACCGCACCCGGCTATCAGCAACAATCTTTTAACATCACCTTCCCCTACTACTCCCTACCTATTTCACCTCAGCTCCTACTGCTCCCCCAATCTAGTGTCTGTTCCAGGTAGCCAGCTGTCCCAGGACAGTTCAAACCCCTAGTGTGCTCAGCCTGATTGCCCCTTCCACTCTCCTTACCTGCTACTTGGTAGTGTCTGGCAGTCTGGTCCTCATGGGATTAAAAACTGGAAGTGAACCCATCCTCAGCATCACATATCCCTTGTGGACCCTCGAGCTGCACAGAGGGGCAGGGGATGATGGTCACAGAAGGGACTTTCAGAGAACTCTGTGCTTTGTGCACCAGGGGAAACTGCAGGGAAGGACTGGCAGTGGGAGCAGGGACCCATGGCCAAGAACCCCTCAAGGTACAGGCACTTGGTCCTGCAGCTACTGGGAACAGTGGCTGCTGATGGCAGTTAGCAAAGTCTCTTCCAGAAATTATCCTTGCCCCAAGGTCATATCCCCTTTCTTGGAAACTTGGCACTGACTTGGCAATATAGGAGTTTCTTGCCTCCAGGCAGGACATCTTTGACCAACAGGCCAAGCTCCAGAGCTCCCTGTGGGGTGAAAGGAAGTGTATCCTGACTCAACACTGCTTCTGCCCAACCAGTTCCCCTCACCATCCATAGGTGCTGTTTCTAAGAATAGTCTCCAGCAAACTTCCTACTGCACATGGCAAGTGTGTTCTATTTCCCAGGGAACCTAATCTAAGGCACTTGGGTTCAGGGAGGGTAGAGGAAGCAGACTCTAAAATGGGATTCTAGAGCTGCACCCCCAGTTGGCCCCCACCACTGAGGGTCAAATGCCCTGGCATGCTGTAGTAGGTGGAATTATCAGGACTTTCACAGTTGGTGAGTTGGGATGGGATGTAATATCAAGCTTCTGAAAGATTCTGGGGCAGGACTAATGATAAGGTCTGGAAGTTGGATGGATGCTGTTGAGACTGTTAACTGGAGAAAGACAAAGGCAACCATGGCTCATCACCAACTGAAGGTGAAGCGTCAAAGTCACTGGGCTTTCCAGGCTGCATTTAAAGAGACTTTATTTCCAGCTGTTAGAGAGCTGGAAATACTGAGGATGTGGCCCAGAGCTTAATAGAGCTGAAAAAAGATGATGAACTCTCAGTCTGGGTCAGTCTAGATGGGAGGAGGCAGAACATAAAGTTCTATATGGCAGAGTTTACTAATGTAAGAACACTCTTACAGACCATCCCATTCGCCCACTGTATTGACAACATCACTGTAATTTGGCTAATTGGTACAGAAGATAAAGAAGCATGGAAATTATGTTTGAAGAGTTGGTAAGGTATAGCTACTTCAGAGGAATGGAGACAAATTCTATGGGTTCAGGGGTCCCCACATTTGTGAAGGCTTTTCTTGTTATAAATTTACTGAGGAATATTTGACAGACAATAAGCTGCCTATATATATTTTAGGGAATGTGTGTTGAGATTTGAACCCAGGGCCTTGGGCATGCATGTGCTCTACCACTGAGCTACATTCACAGCCCTGAAATTAGTGCTCAGTGATAAAGTGCTTGCCTAGCCTGTGCAAGACACTGGATTCAGTTCTCCAGCACTTGATGTTACACAATCATCAAATCAATGGGGCTGGGTCTATGGCTCAGTGGTAGGGCGCTTACCTTGCATGTGTGAAGGCCTAGATTCAATCCTTAGCACCACATAAATAAAATAAAGGTATTGTGTTCACCTACAACTAAAAAAAATTAATAGTAAAACATCAAATCAAACAAAAACAAACAAAAATCAATTTAAAACATAAAAGAAGAGTTTTTTGACAGGTGTACATGACCATGAAATCAGTATAATCAGGAAAATTAACTCTAAACCTTCCTTTCCTAGTGCTTTTTTTTTGGGGGGGGGGGTGCTGTGGATCAAACCCAGGGCTTTCTGTATGTCCTCTCCTGCTGAGCTACATTCCAGTCCCTAGAGCTCTAGAAGTTTTTTGTAATCCATTTCTCCCTTTCCTGCTGACTCACTCCCCAGTGCCAGTAACCAGGCAGCCATTGATCTGCTTTCTGTCTGATTAGTTTACATTTTCTAGACTTTTATATAGATTGAGCCATGTAGCATATACTCTTTTGTCTGGTTTCTTTCCACCAGTATAATTGTTTTGAGATTCATCTTTGTTGATTTCTGTCCTTATTCTGAAATAGTATTCTATGATTTGAATATGTCATAATTTATCAATTCACCTATTGATGAACATTCAGATTGTTTTCAGTTTTTAACTGTTACAAATAAAACTCGTTTTGGAGGGGGTGGTTCTGGATTGAACCCAGGGTTGCCCAACCACTGACCCACATCCTCCGCCCTTTTTTATATTTTATTTAGAGATAGGATCTCACTAAGTTGTTTAGGGCCTTGCTAAATTGCTGAGGCTGACATTGAACTTGCCTGCCTCCTCCCCTGAGCTGCTGTGATTACAAGACATGGACCATTGTGCCAAACATATAAAACTTCTATAAATATTAAATATGTAAGTCTTCCTGTGGGGCATATGTTTTCATTAAACTTGGGTAAATACATAGGAGTATACCTGGCTAAATCACATGGTAAGTATAGGTTTAACAATAAGAACTTGCCAAACTTTTCCAAATTGGTTGTACTATTTTACATTCCTACCAGCATTGTAGGAAGAATCAGTTTCTCCACTTCCTTAGCAATACTTGATATGATCCGTCTTTTTTTTTTTTTTCTTTTTTTCTGGGAAACAAACCTAGGACCTCATGCATACTAGGCAAGTGCTCTATCACTAAGGTACACCCCCAGCCTCTGGTCAGTCTTTTTGGTGATAGCCATCCAAAGTGAGTGTGTAAGACTAGAGAATGGGGCTGGGGTTGTGGCTCAGCGGTAGAGCGCTCGCCTAGCACGCTCTTGGCCCGGGTTCGATCCTCAGCACCACATACAAATGAACGCATCGTGTACAACTAAAGCAAATAAATAAATATATTAAAAAAAAAAGACTAGAGAATGGAGAGACTTTGAGGAAGTTTTGCTTTGCATAGTGAGATGGGGTCCTTCTCTTTCCAGGCCCCTCAGGAAAACCCCAAGCTCTTCATACTGCTCAAGTCTTTTTGAATTGGATTTGTGTCACTATACTCATGATCCTGGAGAAGGGTGTGGGGCACTGGAGGTTTTATTTGGATTTTATTCTAATACTGAGCATTTCTGGTTTTATTCTTGGTGCTGTCTTAAGAAACTTTTGCCTGAGATAGACAATGGTGAGGAGAAGTTGAGGAAGCCTTTTTAAATATAAGATGTGTACTGGGCTGCAGTTGTGGTTCAGTGTTAGAGCACTTGCCTATGTGCGAGGCACTGGTTTCAGTTCTCAGCACCACATATAAATAAATAAAATAAAGGTCCATCAACAACTAAAAATCTATCTAAAAAAAATGTACTGGGCTGGGGTTGTGGCTCAGTGGTAGAGCGCTCGCCTAGCACATGCGCGGCCCGGGTTCGATCCTCAGCACCACGTACAAATAAAGACATCGTGTACAACTAAAGCAAATAAATAAATATTTTAAAAAAATGTACTGCTGGGCTCGGTGGCACACACCTGTGATCCTGGTGGCTCAAGAGGATGAGGCAGGAGGATAGCGAGTTCAAAGCCAGCCTCAGCAATGGCGAGAGGCTTAGCAACTCAGTAAGACCCTGTCTCTAAATAAAATACAAAATAGGGCTAGGGATGTGGCTCAGTGGTTGAGTGCCCTGAGTTCAATCCTTGGTACAAAAAAATGTTTTAACTTTTTAAAAAAAATTTTGACATGATTAGAGATCCACAGGAAATTGAAAACAGATGTATAAGGAAGTTTCATGTACCCTACCCGTCCACCCAGTGGTAACAACTTCTCTCTAATGCAATATGAAAAACAGGGAATTGAAATTTGTATAGTCAGAATTAATTCAGATTTCATCAGTTAATTCATATTTGTGTATGTGTTGTGTATATGATTGTCACTAGTTCAATGCATGTATAGATTTGTGTAACCAGCACCACAATCAAGATATGGAATTGGGGATGTAGCTCAGTGGGAGAGCATGTATGAGGCCCTGGGTTCAATACCTAGTACTGAAGGAAAAAAAAAAAAAGATACTGAATAATTTTGTCATAACAAGTGTCCTTCCTTTACTTACATTCATGTCCCACTCCTCTACCCCTAATCTCTGGCAACCACTACTTTTTTTTTTTTTTTTGGTACTGGGGATTGAACTCAGGGGTACTCGACCACTGGGCCACATCCCCCCCCTTTTTTGTGTATTTTATTAGAGACAGGGTCTCACTGAGTTGCTAAGTGCCTTGCCATTGCTGAGGCTGGCTTTGAACTTGTGATCCTCCTGCCTCAGCCTCCCAAGTGCTAGGATTACAGGCGTGTGCCACCACGCCTGGCTCTGGCAACCACTAATTTGACTTTTAGCTCTATATGTTGCCATTTCAGAAATGTTATACAAGCTGTGAACGGTTACATTCGCCTATAATCTCATCACTTGGGAAACTGAGAAAGGAAGATTGTGAGTTCAAGTCCAGCCTTGGCAATGTAGGGAGGCCCTGTCTCAAAGTAAAAAATAAAAAGAGCTGGGGAGGGGCTGAGGTTGTGGCTCAGTGGTAGAGCGCTCGCCTAGCACGTGTGTAGCCCAGGTTAGATCCTCAGCACCACCTAATAATAAAGACATGTGTACAACTAAAAACAATAAATAAATATTAAAAAAAAAAAAAAAAGAGCTGGGGATTTAGCTCAGTGGTTGAGCACCCTGGATTCAGTCCCCAGTACAGCCCCTTCCCAAGAAAGTTTATATAAGTGGAATTAAGCAGTATGTGCTTTTTTTAGATTGGTTTCTTTTTTGTGTGGTGTTGGAATTTGAGCCCAGAGCTTCATGCATACTAGACACTCATTCTACCAGTGAGCCATGATCCGAGCACCAAGATTGGCTTTTTTCTTTTTCTTTCTTTCCTTTTTTGAGTGTCAGGCGCATATTGGGAATTAAACCTAGGAGCCCTTAACTACTGAGCCACATATTCATCCCTTTTTATTTTTTATTTGGAGACAAGTTCTCACTAAGTTGCTTAGGGTGTTACTAAATTGCTGAGGCTGGCCTTGCACTTGAGATCCTCATGCCTCAGTCTCCAGAGCCTCTGGGATCATAGGTGTGATCCAGTGTGTTCAGTATGATTGACTTTTTTCACTCAGCATAATTTGCTTGAGATCCTTCTAAGTTGTTGAACATATTAATAGTCTATTCCTTTTTATTGCCAAGAAATATTACATGGTATAGAATGTGCCAAGTTTGATGCTTGAGCAGCAGGGATGCTTGCAGCAACTGCGATCCCTGCAGTTGTAGCAGCAGCCATCTTTTTTTTTTTTTTTTTTTTTTTTTTTTTTTTTGGTACTGGAGATTGAACTCAGGGACCCTTGACCACTGGGCCACATCCCCAGCCCTTTTTTTTTTTTGTATTTTATTAGAGACAGGGTCTCACTGAGTTGCTAAGTGCCTCGCCATTGCTGAGGCTGGCTTTGAACTCTCGATTCTCCTGCCTCAGCCTCCCAAGTGCTGGGATTACAGGCGTGCGCCACCGCGCCCGGCTTAGCAGCCATCTTTTTTATGTCTAGACAATGCTACCAGCAAATCTTCAGGGCCCGCTACCTAGAAACTCAAGCATCCATTATTAAAGGAAAGGCAGTGTTATTCCAGCACTGAGTCAAGAGTCGAGTTGTCAAACTAAAAAATAGAATTATTAGATTAGAAAATTAAAGTTGATTTCTGCTCACCACATTGTTGTTTGAGCTCCCACAAACATAAGCTGGCAAAATATCATATTCAGAACAAAACAAAGAAAGACTGAGGGTATTTACTGTATTAAAGATAGATTAAAGAAAAGCTAAAGGCTCTATGGAGAAATAATTTGTTAGCTGGAACCCTCGAGTCTCTGTATACACAGCAATCTTTTACCTGTTGAGATAATTGAAATTAATCAGCTATTAAACAAATGAAGTTAATAACAAATAAACAATCTTATGTCAAAACACCAAAATATCAGGTTATATAGCACTAGTCATATTATTTGCTAAAGAGAAATCCCAGGGACACCTATAAATCAAAATTGAAAGTACCTTCATTTATAAAATTATTTACCTAAATTGAATACTCTTAACCTAAAATGAATTAAAGTTATTTGGATCCATATATATATATATATATTTTTTTTTTTTTTTCATAAGCGCTTTGTTATTTGTGATGTCACACTGGACAGACGCACAAACATATATTTGTGACGTCACATTAACATGAAATGTAGACAAATGTACAGACATAACGACATGTATAAAAAGAAAAAAAAATACAATTGTGTGCACACTAAAGAGAGATCTCCTCATCCCGGCTGGGAGGAATGACACTTAAGTTGTGAAATATTTTGAAGGACCTTTTTTGAGGGAATCATTCCATATCTTCATCTTGGTCCTCTTGATTTTGTACTTTTTTTTATTAATCTTGATTCTTCAACAACTTCATCTTGATTCTTTTGATGTGGTACCTGTTTTATTAATCTAGATGGTATCCATATTGGAGAGGGTTCATGCTTTGGAAAAACACAAACAGATCCTCTCCCCCAAATTAATACTGGATCTGGACCCTTCCATGTACCTGAAAGAACATCCTTCCAGTAAACCAAAGGTTTATGTTGTTGATGTGGGTTCCAATGTCTGTCTCCAGCAGAATAACCATCAGAGTCTAAAGTTAAAAAATTTAAGGTAAACAGGGCAACTGCCAATCTGTCCCTAGGACTTTTCCAATTTCCTTCTTTTTGTTTTAATAACATAATTTTCAGTGTGCGGTTTGCACTTTCAATAATGCCCTGACCCTGAGGATTGTATGGGATGCCTGTTTTATGGGATATATTGAATTTTGCACAAAACTGTTTGAAAGATGAGGACGTATATGCAGGGCCATTATCTGTTTTTTTTTTTTTTTTTTTTTTTTGGTACCGGGGATTGAACTCAGGGGCACTTGACCACTGGGCCACATCCCCAGCCCTTTTTCGTATTTTATTAGAGACAGGGTCTCACTGGGTTGCTAAGTGCCTCGCCATTGCTGAGGCTGGCTTTGAACTCGCGATCCTCTTGCCTCAGCCTCCCAAGTGCTAGGATTACAGGCGTGCACCACCACGCCCGGCTCCATTATCTGTTTTAAGCATTTTGGGGATGCCCAATGCAGCAAAAGCTTGCAAACAATGAGATGTAACATCTTTAACTTTTTCTCCAGAATGTAAGGAAGCAAAAATCATGCCTGAGCATGTATCTATGGTCACATGAATAAATCACAATTTTCCAAAACTTGGCTCATGAGTAACATCCATCTGCCACAAATGATTGGGCATTAATCCTCTAGGGTTAACACCATAATGAGGATTGGGCAAATGTGTCATACAAGATTTACAATCTTTTACAATTATTCTGGCTTGCTCCTTTGTGATTTTAAACCTACGCTGCAAGGTGGTGCTATTGACGTGAAACTGGCAGTGAAATAAAGTAGCTTGCTGGAGCGCTGAAAGTATAAAGATTGTTTGGGTAAGAGCATCAGCCTTTTGATTACCTTCATGGAGGGGACCAGGCAAGTTGGTATGTGCTCTAATATGCCCTACAAATAGAGGTTCTTTTCTTGCCCACAAAAGTTTTTGTATTTGATGAAACAATTTAAAGGCTGGAGTATGAGGTGCTATTGTTCCTGCTAGCTCTAATTTTGGGACAGCATGTACAATATAGTGGCTATCTGAAAAAATGTTCATGGGCTGTTCTCTAAAATTTTCCAGAGCTCTTACCACAGTTTCCAGTTCCAGTAATTGAGCTGATTTGTGTGTAGTTATGTAAGTCATATTTTCTTTTTTAGTGACTATTGCAGCAGTACCATTTGAGGACCCATCTGTGAATACATTTAATGCCTTAGGAATAGGTTGATTTTTTATTACCTGTGGAAATATAATAGGATGATTAATACAAAATGATAATATAGGAGACTTAGGAAGATGATTATCAAAATTTGCAGAAGTAGAGCATTTAGCTATAGCCCAGTCATTATCATTGAAGCATAAATATTCAATCTGTGATGATGAATAGGGAGTAATAATAGTAGCAGGGTGAATGCCAAATATTTTAGTAGAAGTCTTAAGTCCTTGAAGAATAAGTTTAGCCACCATGGAGGTATAAGACTCAATTATACTTTTAGGAGAGATGGGCAAATGTACCCATAATAAAGGCCCTTGTTGCCAAAATACTCCTGTGGGTGTATATTGTGAAGAAATAATAATCAACATCAGCAGTTGAGTTAAATCAAATCTATCACAATGAGCTCCTTCGATGGCTTTTTCTACTAACTTTAAAGCTTTCCTAGCATCAGGAGTCAATGTTCGCGGTGAAGATGGATCAGGGTCCCCGCGAAGGATGTCAAATAAAGGTTTTAGTTGGCCAGTAGTGAGGTTTAGTGTAGGGCGAAGCCAATTAATGTCACCCAGTAGTTTTTGGAAATCATTGAGGGTGGTCAAATGTTCTTTATTTATTAAAATTTTTTTGGGTCTAACAAAGGTATCCATGATTTTAAATCCTAAATATAATATGGGTGATCTGGTTTGAACTTTTTCTTCTGCTATATATAATCCATATTTTAAAAAATTTTCTGCCACGTCACTGAATATATTAAATAAGATTTTTTTGATTAGGGTGGGCCAGTAAAACATCATCCATGTAATGTAAACACATGAGGTTTGGATATTTATTTATTTATTTATAATTTTTTTAAACATTTATTTATTTGCTTTAGTTGTACACAATGCAATGCATCCTTGTTTACATGGTGCTGAGGATCGAACCCGGGCCGCGCACGCGCTAGGTGAGCGCTCCACCGCTGAGCCACAACCCCAGCCCCTGGATATTTATTTTTAATGGGTTGGATTGCTTTGTCCACATATATTTGGCATATGGTGGGGCTATTAGCCATTCCCTGCAGTAGCACTTTCCATTGATATCTTTTATCAGGGCCATTATTATTGATAGAAGGAACTGAAAAAGCAAACCTGGGGGCATCCAGAGGATGTAGGGGAATGGAAAAGAAACAATCCTTTATATCAAGAGTAATAAGATGGAAATTTTTTGGAATAGCTACAGGATTAGGAAGTCCAGGTTGAGTAGGGCCCATGATTTGCATGGTTTTATTAATTTGTCTAAGATCATGTAACAATCGCCATTTTCCTGATTTTTTCTTGATCACAAATATGGGGGAATTCCAGGGAGAGGTGGAAGGTTCTATACGTCCTGCTTCTAGTTGTTCCTGAACTAGTAGGTGGGCCGCTTGTAATTTCTCTTTAGATAGGGGCCACTGAGGGACCCACACTGGCTTATCAGAAAGCCATGGTATTTTCAAAATTATTTTCTCAGTGGCCCCGAAAAAAAAATATCTTTTTCCTTTATGATAATGATTACTTTTAGGGTTAAGATTACTCTGGGGCTGGGAGGTGGCTCAGTGGCAGAGCGCTTGCCTTCCATGTGCGCGGCCCGGGTTCGATCCTCAGCACCATGTAAACATAAGTAAATTGCATTGTGTACAACTAAAGTAAATAAATAAATGCTTTAAAAAAAAAGATTACTCTGTACTTTTTGATAATGATTTCTTTTAGGGTTAAGATTACCCTGTAGATTTTCACATTTAACACCTGCAGGCTTGGTTGCAAGGTGTACTCCCATTTGTTGCAAAATATCTCTTCCCCATAAAGTAACTGGTAGGTTAGGTAAAACATAAGGCTGAAATGTTCCTTTATGTCCTTCATCATCCTCCCATTTTAAAATTACCACACTTTTCTCTGGGAGGTTATTATATCCCAAGCCTCTTAAACTGGTAGAAGCTTTTTGCAGAGGCCAGTGCTTGGGCCACTGCCGTAGATTAATGATGGAAGAGTCAGCTCCAGTATCTATCAGTCCTTCTATCTCTATTCCTTGGATTTTTATTTTACACATAGGCCTCCTTGAACAATCCCGAACCCAGCAAGCCATATGTTCTGAGTCAGTGGAACAAAATCCTCTATTGTTCCCTTTTTGAGGCATACTTATTTTAAATGAATTATGTAAATTAGGAAGGAGAAGCAACTGAGCAATTCTATCTCCTTGATTAACAGAACTTATACTTTGGGGTGAGCTAAGCATTATTTTTATTTCCCCTTTGTAGTCTGAGTTTATTACACCTGGGGTCACTTGCAAACCTAATAAGCTTTTAGGACTTCGCCTGAGAATAAGTCCTACAGTCCCTGAGGGAAGAGGTCCCCTGACTCCTGTGGGAATCAGTTGAACCCCCATTTCAGGTGTTAACACTATTTGGGTGGTGGAACAGAGGTCTAATCCTGCATTTCCTCCTGTTCCTCTGGCGAGGGAGTGGATGGGTAGTAGGGATTGTGTCGGGGAAGCATCTGAGAGGATGCTTGAGGATACTCCTCCTCCAATGCCCCATACATTTGTGGGCCCTGGGGCATTGGGCCCCGTGCCCCGTTTTTGAATTCCTGAACAAAGGATTTCCATGGATGTCAAATTTTGAATAGCATTTATTGGCCCAATGATTTCTCTTTTTACACCTGGGGCAGCGGCCTGGGGCACGGTATGAGCTTGGTCTTATTTCTCTTTTGGGATTTTGTCTAGAATAGCCTGATTGATTATGATAATTTTGCCTGGAATATCCTGATTGATTATAATGTCTAGGTTTAGCCTTTGTGAAATTTCGAGGGGAAGCACCTCTCATTGAGGCTGCAATCACATTTCCTGTGACAAAGGCGTCATTTATATCTTTACATAGTTGTATATATACGGAAAGATCCTTTTTAGTTCTCCATGGCCTGATGGCTTCCTGGCAGTATTTATTAGCATTTTCGTATGCTAATTGAACAACTAATGGCATAGCTTGATCAACATCTGCAAACACTCTACCTGCAGTTCTCAAAAGTCAATCAGCAAAGTCAGCATATGGCTCATTAGGTCCTTGAATCACTTTTGACAAGCTACCTTGTAGATCCCCAGGTCCTTGTACAGTTTTCCATGCCTCTAAGGCAGCTGCGTTTATATGAGCATATACACATGGGTCATAATCTTTTTGAGCCTGTAAGTCTGCGAATTGCCCTTCTCCTGTGAGCATTTCTATATTATAGTCTCCAAACCCTGCAGCTGAGTTTCTTTTAGACGTTTCTATACAAAGTTCTTGGAATTGCGATCGCCAAACCAAGTATTGCCCCCCGCTTAATGCTGCTTTACATAGACTTTTCCAGTCTGAGGGGGTTAAGTTAAAGGTGTTAAGGGACTCCAGCATACTCAATGTGAAAGGAGCTTGGGGCCCATAAGTCATTACTGCCTCTTTGAGATATTTTATTGTTTTGAAATCTACTGACCGATGGACCCTCTGACCATTTTTCTTTTCAAATGCTGGTGGTTCCCAATGTATCTGTGAGTTACCCTCGAGAGCGCATATGCGCTCAGAGACTTTTTATTTCTGTTTCTAGGGTATGCAAATGCCTAGTAATACCCTTCATATTTTCTGTAATGGATTCCACCCATGGGGGAGTAGAGGACACAAGTGGTTTCTCTACTTGACAGTCCTTTTTCTTGGTCTTTTTTAGTTTCTTTTTCCTCATTTTCTCAGGATCACTTTTACTAGATTCCTCACCACTGCTGATTTCACTGACAGCAATATCCTGAGGCCCAGGTTCCATTAAGAGCAAGTATCCTTCAGCTATCACCAGTAACTCCCGAATAGCTCTAATAGCTTGGATTTTTGTCATTTTTGGGACTCTTTTAATACTCTCTTTACTGGTCTTAGTTGGCCCAGTGGAAGCTACGCTTTTTTGATCACTTTCACTTTTTTCTAAATCCTCCTCACTGAGAACGGAGTCAGGTATATCAAGGAGTCTTTGCATAGCCTCTATCACTTGGGATTCAGTTATATTCGAACCCATCTTTAGAGACCTTTCAGTTCTTACCTGTCTGCTCCGAAGTCCCCGTACGGGCCGCCACCTGTTGCCGCCTGAAGCGATGGCCGCTTGGAGCAACGAAGCCGTGGGAAGAAGTTCAGAGGCGAACTGGAAACAGCCTTTTTATTCTGATAACTTTTCTCTCTGGCTCTAACAACGACTTTAACACGCACCACACACACCACCAAACAACCAACACACCAAATGGCGCAGACCCGATCAGCAATCTCGCTTAAGTCTCTCGAGATCCCGGGCCAAGTCCCACAAGATCCTGGGCCAAGTCCCGTGAGACTACGGAAGGCGGCAATGCGCAAACATCTCCATGGCCCGTAGTTAACCACAATCTTAGCCATCTCCCCAAACAGGGCTCCTGCATGGCGTGTTCTAGAACAACTTGGTACCAGTATATGAGAATAGACCCCAAAGTGCCATGAAACCAAATAAAAAGGCAGACAGAGTCAGGATTGCACAGAATGCACTGGGAGATATACTGACAGAAATGTGGTTCTTAGGACTAAAAATGTCTTCATCCAAGTCAGAATGGACCTAGTTTATCTTAGGTTAATATAGAAGATTTAGGCACATTCCTAGTGTCAGGGTCCTGTTGAAAAGCTCCACATTATACCACTATAACACTATGCCACTATAATGGTTTCATCTTTTTTTTTTTTTCTTTTTTGCAGTGCTAGAGATCCAACCCAGGAATGCTAGGCAAATATTCTACCACTGAGCTATGCCTCCAGCTCTGTTTTATCAATTTATAGTATGCTGGGAAGCTTTGCAGGGACAACCAAACAGTGCTAATCAGGCATGTGGTTAAGACTTGAGATGAGGGCTGGGGTTGTAGCTCAGCGGCAGAGCGCTCGCCTAGCACGTGTGCGGCCCGGGTTCGATCCCCAGCACCACGTAAAAATAAAAGGCATTATGTACAACTATAAAACAAACAAACAAAAAAAGACTTGAGATGATGCAGTCATGTCAAGCTGAATTCAAACAAGCTGACACCATAAACTGAAAGAAGGAAGGCACAGATTTAGCCCTTGAGCCTCTATATTGAGTTCAGCCCTGATGACAACTTGGTTTCCTTGATTTCAGACTCCTGGCCTCCAGAACTGTGTGAGAGAGAGAGAAAAAATTCTGTTCTTTTATGTCACTAAGTTTTGGGCAATTTGTTATAGCAGCGCGAGAAAGTAACAAGTGTAAGCAAGAGGAGGTCAGGAATGGACATGGGAAGGTCCATGTATTACACATAGATGTTCCTTCTGCTTCTGTTGCAGAACCCCAAACTTCAGTTGATGGAGGTCATAAAGCTTCTCAATAAGATCTTGTATTCATTCTCTAGTCTTGCTAGTGACTCTACAATGTATCATGACCTTGCCATCTGTGGCTCACAAAGCATTGGAACTATTCACCTCCTTTTTCAACCCTCATTAAGAAAGATTTTGTGTGGTGACATCTGTCCTCTGTCTCCTGTGATGTTTTATCTTCTCTCTCTGGTCAGGCCAGGTTTCTGCTCCCCATTGCAACTGTTTGTAATCTCACATCATTTACTCTGTCAGGCAGAGCTTCTGGAAGAAAACTTCTGGGACTTCTCACCCTCTCCTGCTGGCTTGGGGCTTCCTGTTTGAACTGCTCCAGCGTCTTCTGCAGGCCAGTGTTTTCCTTCTGAATCGGATGGAGTTCAGCTTTGCGCCTTGGTTTAGCTTCAGTGGGGTGATGGAGCCTTTTAACCTCTAAGATTTTGGTCTGTAAAATTCTTTGTAAAATCTTGCAATTGGTCCATAGATAAGCAGCTTTCTAGAATTTTTTTTTTTTTTTTTTTTTTTTTTTTTTTTGGTACTGGGATTGAACTCAGGGGCACTCGGCCACTGGGCCACATCCCCAGCCCTTTTCTTTGTATTTTTTATTTTAGAGACAGGGTCTCACTGAGTTGCTAAGTGCCTCGCCATTGCTGAGGCTGGCTTTGAACTCGCGATCCTCCTGCCTCAGCCTCCCAAAGTGCTGGGATTACAGGCGTGCGCCACCACGCCCGGCTTTCTAGAATATTTTAAAAATTAGTTTTGGTTTCTATCCTAGCAAGCAGATTTTCTACTAATATTAGCAAATCCTTAAGCCCAGACACTTCCCTGAAGAGTTTTTTTTTTTTTTTTTTAATTTTTGTGCTTTGTGCCTTAGTTCCTCAAATAGAAGTTTTATTATTTGGAACTTTTCTTCACTGTCTGACAAGGTTTGAAGCATTTTAAATTTTTGTTTACATTTTAGCTCCTCTGTTGTTCAGTTATTCCCCCCTCCCATAGAAAGAACTCTCCAGAAAAAAGTGCTTCTCCAAATTATATGCTCAAAACCCTCCTGACAATTAGAACCAGGCTTCAGATTTTCAGGCAGAGGGCCACTAGCACCTCATGAAGAGAACTCTCTGCCAGGCTCTGAGCCCCAATCACTACCTCATTGGCAGCCTCACCATCCAGCCTAAGACCTTTCAGGCCTTTCCATTGCAGACATCCTGGTGTATGTTGTAGCTCCAGAGTTGGGGTTGTTGGCTGGACCAGGATACTCCGAATTCCTTCATTGTCATCTGTCAGCCAGAACCCATTTCCACTTGGTTCCTGTGTACATTTCTTTGCGGGGTTGGGGTAGGGATGGGTAGCACAAGCTGGGCATCAATGACATTACCTGTGGAGCGTATTTGAAGCCTCTCTCTGCTTTCTACAGCCCCTTTGCTCTGTGATGTTCACACAGGGTGGTAAGAAGGGACATAAGTCTCTCTTTGCCAGACCCAGGCAGAGCATTTGCTGAGCCCTAGACCTGAAGTTCCCAGTTTCCCAGCTTCCAGAGGTCTCTGGGCCCCGCCCCTCCTGCCTTCCTCAGCTCCGCCCCCACCCAAACAGCAAATCAGAGGCTCCGTTCAAGTGCGTCACAAAGGTATTAATTGCTCCGCCCTCCACAACTCTGCCCAGAACTCGTGTCCCGATGATAAGCAGAGTTGTGCTGCTTTTCCTGCAGGAAGTGGCATCACGCAGGGAGGCACAGATACCCTAGGAACAGGTGAGGGGCTGAGGGGCTGCCATCATATGATCATACCGCCCCTGCCCTTGCTGGTTAGTGACTTTGGCCCCGCCTGGCGTCTCTTCCTCATTCGTGCTTCCTTCAGTTTCTCCCAGGGACCATGGTTTCCCAGGGCATTCACTCCTTATTTCTGAAAACAAAGTTATTTCTTCCCCAAGAATCAATCCTATGCTGGGCGCGGTGGCGCACGCCTGTAATCCCAGCACTTGGGAGGCTGAGGCAGGAGGATTGCGAGTTCAAAGCCAGCCTCAGCAATGGTGAGGCACTTAGCAACTCAGTGAGACCCTGTCTCTAATAAAATACAAAAAAGGGCTGGGGATGTGGCCCAGTGGTCAAGTGCCCCTGAGTTCAATCCCCAGTACCAAAAAAAAAAAAAAAAAAAAAAAAAAAAATCCTTTCTTCTAAGTAATACCATTCTTTGGGTGGTCTGAGCCAAGTTTCCTTTTGTCAGGGATTAGAATTGGGTCAGATTTGACCCAGTTCTGACCAGCAAGACTGGAGCAAGGGAGGAAGAGTGGTGTGTGTGTGTGTGTGTGTGTGTGTGTGTGTGTGTTTGGGGGGGGGGCGGGAATGAATCAGGAAAAGTGTCCTTCTTTATAATTGATGTGTGGAACTACTGTGCCATCCATACCATGAGGAGAAGCCTGCCAGGAGCCCTGCTTGTGTGGTTAAGAGATCTCTGACTTTGGAGATCATATCCCATTGTGTAAACCACGGTGGTTAGATTTTCCCGTCCTTGATACTGGAAGCATCCTTTATGATATGCCATCCTTTATGACATGTATCCCACCTTAAACGCCCATGTGGCTCTAGACCTCAGGGTTACTAGTCACTGTACTGCCTCCAAATACACAGGTCAGCCATCTCACACCCAAATCTCCCAGCTTTCCATTTGACCTCACTCTCCCTTGTCCTTTGAAGCTCTTTCCCCACTTGGCTTCAAGTGACATTCCCTGGCCATTTCTTTTCTTTTCTTTCTTTCTTTTTAAAAAATATTTATTTATTTGTTTTAGTTGTACACAATGCCTTTTATTTTTACGTGGTGCTGAGAATCGAACCCAGGCCAGGCATGTGCTAGGCGAGTGGTCTACGGCTGAGCCACAACCCCAGCCCCACATGGTCATTTCTTTTTCTTTCTTTTTTTGGTACTGGGGATTGAACTCAGGGGCACTTGACCACTGGGCCACATCCCCAGCCCTTTTTTGTATTTTATTAGTAACTCACTGAGTTACTAAGTGCCTCGCCATTGCTGAGGCTGGCTTTGAACTTGCGATCCTCCTGCCTCAGCCTCCCAAAGTGCTGGGATTACAGGCGTGTGCCACCGTTGCCTGGCTCCCACATGGTCATTTCTTTTTTTTTTTTTTTTTTTTTTTTTTTGGTACCTTGAACTCAGGGGCACTCGACCACTGGGCCACATCCCCGGCCCTTTTTGTATTTTTATTAGAGACAGGGTCTCACTGAGTTACTAAGTGCCTCGCCATTGCTGAGGCTGGCTTTGAACTCGCGATCCTCCTGCCTCAGCCTCCCAAAGTGCTGGGATTACAGGCGTGCGCCACCGCGCCCGGCTTACATGGTCATTTCTTAACAGGCCTCCCTGAGTTTCACTTTATCTACCTTCAACAGTGGCAGTGCCATGGGTCCAGCATTTGGACTTTTTCTCTTTAATCTTTTCATCCTTCTTAAATGAAGTAGCTTTAAATTTTATCTGTGCTGAATATAAACCTCTCTCTCCAGCCCATTTTTGTGAATGCAAGACTCAAGTAGCAGTGGTCTCGTGCACATCCATGCTTGGGTGTCTAATAACCATCTCAAATGAAGTATGTTCAAAATAAGAATAACTGGGGCTGGGGTTGTGGTTCAGCAGCAGAGTGCTCACCTAGTGCGTGCACGGCCCAGGTTCCATCCTCAGCACCACGTAAAAATAAAGGCATTGTATACAACTAAAGTGAATAAATAAATATTTTAAAAAAAAATAAGAGTAACTGATGATCGTGGCTCAAGAAACATGGCCCTCCATCAGTATTCCCCATTTCAGTAAAAAGACCAGGCTTACCTGGAGGCCTTGTCTGTTTCTCTCCCATTTCCTATTTAGTGCATGTCAAATTCCATCAGACTTTCACCATCTTCATTGTTCCTGCTCTGGTCTTCATTCTGGCATCTAAACTACTGAAAGCCTAAGAAAGGATCTTCCTGCTGTCCTCTGGTTCACAATGGACTCTCTGCACTTTTTATTTTTATTTATTTATTTTTTTTTGGTACTGAGGATTGAAGCCAGGGATGCTTAACCACTGAACCACATCTCCAGCCCTTTTTTTTTTTTTAATATTTATTTATTTGCTTTAGTTGTACACAATGCATTTATTTGTATGTGGTGCTGAGGATCGAACCCGGGCTGCGCATGTGCTAGGTGAGCGCTCTACCGCTGAGCCACAATCCCAGCCCCTCCAGCCCTTTTTATTTTGAGTTAGGTTTTCACTAAAATTGCTGAGGGCCTTGTTAAGTTGCTGTGTTGTAGGGACAGATGAGGACAGGTACGGAAGATGATAGCAGGAAACAATTTTATTTGGCTGCAGCTGGGTTCAGAAGGTACAGCTATCTGTAATCAATTAATCCCCTGAACCTCAAGTTCAGGTAGTTTCAGAACTTTATACCCAGCATGTAAGGGGAGGGGCTCAGAAGTTCACAGTTTACAAAAGTTAACATAAAAGCAGTTTTTTTCTTTCACTGTTCTGGGCAAGTTAACCCTTCAAGGACAACACCTGAGAAAGGGAGAGCTTCTTCTCCCCTTTCTTTCCTCCCCCTGCCAGCTGTTACCATGGAGCCCAATTGGTAACTTCTCTTTAAAAAAAAAAAAAAAATTTACTTTAGTTGTACACAATGCAATGCATTTATGTTTACGTGGTGCTGAGGATCGAACCCGGGCCGCGCATGTGCAAGACGAGCACTCTACCACTGAGCCACAACCCCAGCCCCTGGTAACTTCTCTTATCTTAGAAATGTAGACATCTTTGTGAAGCTCCAGCTCAAGTCCAGAGGCCTTGTTAAAGAATTTGTCCTTTTATCACATTTTGCATTGCAAACACTTCTGCAGACTACTATACTGGATACGTGTTTGTGAAAAACAAGTAAAGGGACGTCCAGCACTTGGAGTGCTCTGATTTCTTCCAGGCCAGTGGCCAAGTGAAATAGCGAAACACGAAAACAGAAAGCCTATCTACATTGAACTCTCTCTCTTTTTTTTTTAATATTTATTTATTTGCTTTAGTTGTACACAATGCGTTTACTTGTATGTGGTGCTGAGGATCGAACCCGGGCCACGCACGTGCTAGGCGAGCGCTTTACCGCTGAGCCACAACCCCAGCCCCATTGAACTCTCTTGTAGAGACTCTTTTGCTGATAGTCCTAAAATCAGCCATGGTGAAGATTTCTGGAGAAGCTTAGTTCAGATTTTCTGTGGAGGAGGGGGTGCTACTACAGCTGAGGCTGTCTTTGAACTTGAGACTTTCTTGCCTCAGACTCCTGAGTCTCTGGGATTATAGGTGTGCACCACTGTACTTGGCTTTCTCTGCACATTTAAATCAATCAGAGCATGTCACTGTGATCTGTGGGTCCCTTCCCCATCTTCCTCAACTTCCTTGCTCTGGTTACGCTGACCCCATGCTATTCTTTTTTTTTTTTTTTTGTGGTACTGGGGATTGAACTCAGGGGCACTCGTCCACTGGGTCACATCCCCAGCCCTTTTTTGTATTTTATTAGAGACAGGGTCTCACTGAGTTGCTAAGTGCCTTGCCATTGCTGAGGCTGGCTTTGAACTCGTGATCCTCCTGCCTCAGCCTCCCAAAGTGCTGGGATTACAGGCATGCGCCACCGCGCCTGGCGACCCATGCTATTCTAATGTGACAAGCCCATTCTTGTCTTAGGACTTTTACCCTCCCTGACCATCATATCTAAAACTGTCCACTGGCCCAAGGCACTCCTACATAGACAACACTCCAAAGGAAGAAATACACTAATAAGCATGTGCTGTAGCATTTAGCGTCAAGGTAGAGGTTGAATGATTACTCCGAATGCTTCACTCCTCTGCAGTAGTAGCATTTAGCCAAATGGCATCATAGTGATGGGTGTGGACTTCCTGCCTCCTTGACATTAGGCTTGGCAGGCGGCTTGCTTTGGCTACAGAAACATACTGAGATGATTTCATGAGCTTGCTTCCATGTCATCAATAAATGGCCCTTGATGAAGCACTTACTTATTATCTCAGTTCACCTGCAGAGAGGGCTGAGATGGATACCAGTCACCAAAGCTCAAAGACATCTTCCTTTAGTTGTCCATCAACAGTGAAAAGAAGGGACCATACCACAATTTCAGTCATGATGTATGTTGTCTAAAGCTCCTTGCACATAGTGATTCATTTAAAATTCACAGGCCAAGGGGAGGCTCTCTTATCACTTTTTCTATACTAGGCAAAATGGAAGTGCAGAATGGTCACAGCAAGCTTGTGATAAAGTTGGAGTATGAATTCAAAAGTCCCCAGCTTCCACACACTCAGCCAGGATCCCAGCTGCTTGTGGGGGCCACCTCTTTGGTTTTTAGCCTGGCTCTCAAACTCCTCCTGTTTTGTTCTGTCAGAGGAACAGTCTTGCCCTGGCTGACCATGACAGGGATTGCTTCAAAATATAAGGATTATCCATGATGCTAAAAATCAAGTCTGAAGCAGAAGATGAGTCTGCAGAGGTGTCCCCGATAGAGCTGGGCTGCCCTGCATCTGCCCAGGCATCCCCCACCTTCCCAGGCATCTCACTTGTGGGGCAGGGGCTGGGACAGCAGGCTCACTTAGCTATTACCAAGTCAGTGTGTTTTCTTCTCCATCACCAGAACACATGCACATGGGAAGCCACATCATGTTTATTCATAGAATTTGTAAGTTAGTGTGCGGGCACATTGCCTGAAGATGTGTAACTTGGTTTACCTCACACTGAGGGCAATGTGGTGCTAATGCCCAATGCAACATGCTCACCTCCATGGATTCCCAAATCGAGTCCATGCCCACCAGCTATGGAGTCATGGTGTTTTACTTGCTTCTATTCTACCCTAAGAGTCCTAGAAGCCCTCACTTAAGTCCCCCTGTCAAATCTTGTGGGACGGGCGGGGGTTGTGGCTTAGTGGTAGAGCGCTCGACTAGCACGTGCGCGGCCCAGGTTCAATCAATCCTCAGCACCACGTAAACATAAATGCATTGCATTGTGTACAACTATTTAAATACTTTAAAAAAAAAAAAATCTTAGCCGGGCGCGGTGGTGCACGCCTGTAATCCCAGCACTTTGGGAGACTGAGGCAGGAGGATCGCGAGTTCAAAGCCAGCCTCAGCAATGGCGAGGCACTTAGCAACTCAGTGAGACCCTGTCTCTAAATAAAATACAAAAAAGGGCTGGGGATGTGGCCCAGTGGTGCAGTGCCCCTGAGTTCAATCCCCGGTACCACAAAAAAAAAAAAAAAAAAAAAAAAAAAAAAAAAAAAAAAAAAAAAAAAATCTTGTGGGACACATTAGCTGGTGCGAAGAAGCTGTACCACCATCAGTTTCTTTTCTTTCTATTTATTTATTTTGAAATGGGATCTTGCTATGTAGCCCAGACTGGCCTCAAACTTCTGGGTTCCAGGCTACAGCTTCTGGCCTACCATCAATTTCTTTCTTTCTTTTTTTTTTTTTCTTTTTTATAAAAAATTTCAACAATCTAGATTTTTTCCTACCATAAATGTCTTGTAGCATCATTTGCTGAGTATCCAATCCTGTCCTTACAATCCTGGCTGTGAGACCACCATTTGTTGAAGATATAATTTCTGGCATTCAGTTTAAAATGGGTCTTTTGGCAAGCATGGCCAAAAAGCAGAAACCATCCAATGATGACAAGACTGAGTGGCCTGGTTAAATGATTACAATAACCAGCAATAGAAGAATGAAGGCAAGAAATCATCCCTTCTGGGGTTTGATACAGAACTATTTTATAAGATCGTTCCCAGGGGGAAGATAGCAAGGACATTGACACAGCTCCAGGCCTTCCAATCACCTTGAAAAGTGTATGAGTTCTAGGACATGTTTATTAATATAACATTCTATTAATATTTTGTACATTTTGCCTGTGCAAAATTAACCTCTGAACTACACTTTTAGATTTTAGAGACTTTTCTACCCTGTGGACTGGATAAACAGGTCAGCAGGTCATCTTTTTAATGTTGTGCAATTAAAAAATGTGAAGCTAATTAAATGTAAAGGATGTCATCATGCCTATTATTTCTAGGACCTCACTTCTGCTTGATTACCATGCCAGGGTGTTAAGGTGAGGGAAACTTTTGGCTGTCCAGGAAGCACCAAGTGTTTTTGAGTCTTGGTTATTTCCAAGTTTAGTGTCCAATCATAAGGAAGACAACACCACAAAGGCTTGTCTGAAGAGACTGGCTGCTTGGCTGAGGTTGAATCACAGTACCAGAGAGGAGACAGGTACAAGATCATGTATAGAGAATGGTAAAGGGCATGCAGAGCCAGCTGATGCATTCTTTCAAATTACAACACAAATGTTGGAAAACTACAAAGGAAAGTAAGGAAATGATTACAATTGAGGATAAGAGTGAAGCCCTAGGGTTGGGGGAATATGTTCACCTCCAAGGTCATCACTTTGCATCTTTGAGATGCAAACTCAGGCAGACACAGTTTGTCTGAGGTAACAGTGTGTCTTGCTTCATATGCTGAGACCTTATTTTTATTTTTATTATTCTTATTTTTGGCACCAGGGGTGCTTAACTATGAGCTAATTCCCCAGCCCTTTTTATTTTTTATTTTGAGACAGGGTCTCACTAAGTTGCCTAGAGTCTTCCTCAGTTGCTGAGACCGGACTCAAATTACAATCCTTCTACCTCAGATTCTCGACACTGGGATTACACGTGTATCTGTATCACCATAAGTCCTTATATTTTAGACTTATTTTTTATATTTTCTACTTTTCTCCCTGCAAAGATATCTATCTATCTATCTATCTATCTATCTATCTATGTGCTGGGGATCGAACCCAGGGCCTTGTGCATGCAAGGCAAGCACTCTACCAACTGAGCTATATCCTCAGCCCAAGATATATTTTTATTAATGTTTCCCCCGTTGGCCCTATT
Organism: Tamias sibiricus; assembly: GCA_025594165.1. Classification (NCBI taxonomy): domain Eukaryota; kingdom Metazoa; phylum Chordata; class Mammalia; order Rodentia; family Sciuridae; genus Tamias; species Tamias sibiricus. The sequence goes on along the minus strand of CM046663.1, from coordinate 90,346,690 downwards.
TATTTACTTATTTATTTATTTTTGTACCAAGGATTGAATCTAGGGGTGCTTAACCATTGAGCCACATCTTCATTCCTTTCTTACATTTTATTTAGAGATGGTTTTGCTGAATTGCTTAGTGCCTTGCTGAATTGCTGAGGCTGGCTTTGAACTCGTGATCCCCCTGTGTCAGCCTTCAGAGTCTCTGGGATTATAGGCATGTGCCACTGCCCCCAGCTCCTGGCCCTTGTTTTTTTTTTTTATATTTATTTATTTGCTTTAGTTGTACACAATGTGTTTATTTGTACGTGGTGCTGAGGATCGAACCTGGGCCGCGCACGTGCTAGGTGAGCGCTCTACCGCTGAGCCACAACCCCAGCCCTGGCCCTTGTTTTTTAAAATGGTTTTTATTAGCCAGGCGCAGTGGCACATGCCTGTAATTCCAGCATTTGGGAGGCTGAGGCAGGAGGATCACGAATTCAAAGCCAGCCTCAGCAATGGCGAGGCACTTAGCAACTCAGTGAGACCCTGTCTCTAATAAAATACAAAAAAGGGTTGGGGATGTGGCCCAGTGGTTGAGTGCCCCTGAGTTCAATCCCTGGTACCAAAAAAAAAAAAAAAAAGTTTTTTATTGGTGCATTGTAATTATATGTAATAGTGGGATTCATTGTGACATATTTGTACATGCACAAAAGAGAAAAATCTTTTTTATTTTTTTGGGTGCTAGGGATTGAACTCAGGGGCAATCGACTACTGAGCCACATCCCCAGCCCTATTTTGTATTTTATTTAGAGACAGGGTCTCACTGAGTTGCTTAGCGCCTCACTTTTTTTGCTGAGTCTGGCTTTGAACTCATGCTTCAGCATCCTGCCTCAGCCTCCCCAGCCGCTGGGATTACAGGTGTGTGCCACCATGCCTGGCTTTTTAGAACTCTTTATATTTATCTTTATAACTTTTCATGTACAAAATTTCTCATTCTTTAAAGGTGAGGAAAATTACAATGTACAAAACTTCAATCACAGCAAAGTCTACGTGAACCTAGGAAACAGCCCTGGATTGCTCCTGACAAACATCCTGTGAAAACCTGGTTCAGAAAAAGCTCACTTTCATAGATTGAGTTAGGGGAAAGGAACCAGCAAAGGATCTTTCTGAAGACACTGCACACCTAGGAAGTGAAGGAAGCACAGATGGATGAGTCAGAGCATTACTGCAAGATGTTTCCATAAGGATTTTAAAAAGCAGAATAAGGCATTCATCAAATGATGCCAACTGATGAAGCCATCACTGCTGCAAACCAGAGACTTGTGACTTTTTTTTTTTTTTTTTTTTTTTTTGGTACCAGGGATTGAACTCAGGGGCACTGGACCACTGGGCCACATCCCTAGACCGTTTTTGTAATTTATTAGAGACAGGGTCTCACTGAGTTGCTAAGTACCTCGCCATTGCTGAGGCTGGCTTTGAACTTGGGATCCTCCTGCCTCAGCCTCCCAAGTGCTGGGATTACAGGCGTGTGCTACCACACCCGGCAAGAGACTTGTGACTTTTGAGGAGACAAAGCACTACCTGACCAAGCTCAGTGATGGAAGAACTCAACTGATGAACCCAACCTAATTCTATCCTAAGATTGGGAGCCATAAAGTTAAGGGGAAAAAAAAGAGTTTATTTCTGTTTTATTAAGATATTTATTTGGCCTGACCAAACTCTGGGGCAAATCTTGTTTGGAATTCCTGCCTGTGCTCTGAACTCACACAGGCCTGGCTCTCCTTGACCAGATAACAACCCTCCCTAAAAACTTAGTGGTGCTTCATAAATTCCAACAGGAATCTTTTTTTTTTTTTTTTTTTAAATATTTTTTTATTTGCTTTTAGTTGTACACAATGCGTTTATTTGTACGTGGTGCTGAGGATCGAACCCGGGCCGCGCACGTGCTAGACAAGTGCTCTACCGCTGAGCCACAATCCCAGCCCCCCAACAGGAATCTTAATTTACTCCCTACCTTGAAATGTTAAGCCATGTAGATCATTAGCCAGCTATCTGCCTTTGTATCACATTTGCCAAAACCCTGTTAGCTGTAAGTTCCCAAGACATTCTCCCCCTCCCTTTTTTGTTTTTTTTTTTTTTTTTTTTTTTTTTTTTTTTTTGTAATTTTCTGTGCTATAAAAACCTTGTCTTCCTGGAGAGCGGGCTGATCCCGAGCCCAGTGTTTGGGAGGGGCAGCCACTGGCCAGCTCTCTTTGTGTACACAATATAAGCTTGCTTTAATTTGATTTAAAATTGGAGTTGGTGGTCTTTTCTTTGCATCTTGGATCAACACAACTTGGAAATGATGTGCTCCAGATCCAACCACTGGGAAAAGATTGAGTCACTCTTTTCTGTGACTTTGAGAAATATTTGACTCTTCAAACCTCATGATATAAATTTTTTTAGAGCATTCTTCTTTTTAACCATTAATTAATTAGTTAATCTTTAGGTGGTGATGAGGATTGAACCCAGTGCCTCATATGTGCTAGGCAAGCACTCTACCACTGAGCCATAACCCCAGCCCCATCATGAAATAATTTTGATTTACCAATCACAGATAGAACATATTTTTTAAAAACTGAATCTGTACTAAAATGTACAGACTTTTTTTCAAACAATATAGTATAACAACCATTTTACATAGCATATACATTGCATGATGTATTATAAGTCATCTAGAGATGATTTAGAGTATATGGCAGGAGCTGTGTGTAGTAGTGCAAGTCTGTGCTTGGTGGGTCTCTTGAGAGTTTTAGGATGGGGGCTGGCCACCCGAGGAACCAACGTATGATTATAGGGTAGGAATTTTCAGAGAAAGAAGAGGGCCTGGAGATTGCATTAATCACCAGTGACAAATGATTTAATCAGTCATAGTATATAATGAAACCTCCATAAAAATCCCTAAGCTGTGGGTCTGGGGAGCTTCCAGGTTGGTGAATCCATGACAGTGCTGGAAGAGTGGTGCACCCAGAGAAGGCAGGGAAGCTCTGTGCCTTGGGGACACCCAGGACATATGCCTGGTATTTGTCATGGAGGCATTCCTCTGAGATCAAGCCCTTGTTCTGCGGGATCTGAAATAGTGTCAGAATGGAATTGATTTGTAGGACATCCAGCTGGTAGAGAATTGGAGAAGTGATTATTAAAATGAATGAGGGCAAAACAAGTAGATAAAGAAGCCCAAAAGACAGAATTGAGTGAAGTGTGGAGGTTCAGCACTACTAGAGAACATGCAGTGTGAAGACACAAGCCTTAGGATGGAAGCATGAACAGGACTGGGAGGATAGAAAGACCCATGTGGGCCCAATTACCCAACAGCTCTGACTGTGGCTCAGAAGACTCCCAAGCCTTTGAGTTGTGGTGAGGGCAGGGCTTTTAATGAAATACCTGCTAAGGAGGACTGGGTGACTTAAAGGCTATACAGCCTGATGACCCACAGCCTGAATCCATTTCTTGATTTGCTCTGGAAGCCAGTGCTTATTACCATTTTTAAAAAGGCGATTTTTTTCATGTGGTACTGGGGTTTTGCACATGCTAGGCAAGCAGTCTACCACTGAGCTTCACCCCCCAGTCCCTAGAACAGTTTTGGGTTCACAGTAAAATTAAGCAGAAGGTGCAGAGATGTGCAGTAGATCTCCTACTCCTGCACATGCAGAGGATAATTTTTTTACTTCCCCCACAAGATTATATATTTGTTGCAATTATATATTTGTTAAATATATCACTATATTAGTACACATAGCACTTTCACTGTCCTAAAAATCTGTGCTCTATTCATTCCTCTCTTCTCCCCAACCTCTGGCAATTGCTAATATATATATATATTTTTAATTTATTTACTTTAGTTGTACACAATGCAATGCATTTATGTTTACATGGTGCTGAGGATCGAACCCGGGCCGTGCACGTGCGAGGCTAGCGCTCTCCCGCTGAGCCACAACCCCAGCCCCAATTGCTAATATTTTTACATCTATTTTTGCTTTTTCTAGACTGTCATAGAGTTGAATCATACAATATGTAGCCTTTTCATATTGGTTTCTTTCACCTAGTAACATGCATTTAAGTTTCCTCCTTTTCATGGCTTCACATTTCTTTCTAGCACTGAACAATATTCCATCATCTGCATGCACCATAGTTTATTTGTCCATTCACTTGCTGAAGGACAGCTTCTAAGCTCCTTACTCTCAGAACCAGAAACCAGAAGTCCTCACATGTTACCATTTTATTCTTGGAGCTCCACTTTCTTGAAGACGTCAAGTGAATCACCAGTGAATTGAGCCAAAGTTTCAAAGCATCTACACAGAAATGCAAGCGCGTAGACTGTTGCCAAGTGAATAGAAGGCCAAAGCGGTAAATTTGGCCAACTTTTAGAAGATAAGTTCATAAAATTTTTCCAGAAAAATCACATCTGAGTCAAGAAGGCTCTTTTGGCCCACCCACTGGAATTGGGGAAGTCCTTGACAACCTTTAGAGTTGTGTGCACACCAAATTTTCCCGGAAACAGGCCTCACTTAGGAATCACTCAAGATGCCTCCAAGAGCCAGGGCATGGTGGCACACCCCTGTAATCCCAGTGGCTTGGGAGGCTGAGGCAGGAGGATAATGAGTTCAAAGCCAGCCTCAGCAAAAAGCAAGGCACTAAGCAACTCAGTGAGACCATGTTTCTAAATAAAGTACAAAAAAGGGCTGGGGATGGGCTCAGTGGTCGAGTGCCCCTGACTTCAATCCCTGGTACCCAAAACAAAACAAACAAACAAACAAACAAACAAACAAGCCTCCAAGAAGTCAAGCCAGGAGCAGACGCTCATAGGTCAGGGATGATAGGAAGCACAGGGCTGGAATGAGCAGTGGAGAAGGCCTTAGATCTACAAAGAAAAAGAAGAAAGGAAATAACATGAACAAAAAGGAACCAGAAAGATCATCTGAAGAAGTAAACACAAGAAAAGGAGGCAAATAGTGCAGGAGAAACAACAGAAAAGATGCACTTCTCTGAAACAGGTGGGTGTCCCTGGTACCAGAGAGCCCATGATCTCCCCACCCCAGTGCCAGCTGCAGAGTAAGCTCTGGACAAGGAGGACATAGACATTGCCAACTCCTGGACAGTTTTCAGAGAAGCACATCTCAACATTGAAGTGTTTCAAAGATTGAGCCACATGAAATCATTTCCAAGAAGACCTGGGCCTCAGACAACTACTGAAGGAAGTCTTAGACTCCAAACTGACCCTATCTTCCTGGGGCGGGAGGTCTCTGAAGGCAATTCTTTGCCACCTTTTCATGAAAATATGATGGTCTTAGAATATAATCTGGGCCTGTAGAAGGGCCTCTTCCTTGCCTCCAGGGAATGGAGAACTTTAGTGTAAATGTCGTTCTTTTCAAGAATACTTTTAGCTGGATGCAGTGATGTAAGCCTGTAATCCCAGCTACTCAGGAGGCTGAAGCAGGAGGATCACAAGTTTGAGGCCAGCCTGGGAATTTAGCAAGATCCTGTTTAAAAATAAAATAAAAATAAGGCTGGGGATGTATATCAGTAATAGAGTACTTACCTAGTGTGGGTGAGGCCCAGCCAGGTACTGGGGGTTAAACCCCAGGGGCACTTTACCACTAAGCTACATTCTTAGTCCCCCTTTAATTTTTTTTTTTTTCTTCTTTTGAGACAGGGTCTCACTAAGTTGCCCAGGCTGACCTCCAACTTGTGATGTTCCTGCTTCAGCCTCCTGAGTCACTGGAATTACAGGTGTATGCAACCGTGCCTGGCTTGTTTTGTTATTTTAATGTGCTCCAAGAGAATCTGTTGCAAACCTCTAGATGGGCACCATTTGTCATAACAATTCTAGACCTGATATCTGAGGAATCAGGAGTTTATTACAGTGTTCCCTTGGAAAGGCATTCTACCTGTCATCTCATTTGTCACTCAGGGTGGTGCTGTGAGGGAGGCAGAATCACCAAGTATAAATGAAGTTCTCTCGTGACCTCCAGAGCAAAGACATCATCTATCAGGGAACCAACATTGGAGAACTCCTTGTTGAAGTTCTGAGCACTTGGCATTTCAACTCATTCAAAACTGACAACCAACAGTTTTTTTTGTTTTTTTTTTTTTTTTTTTTTTTTGGTACTGGGGATTGAACTCAGTGGCACTCGACCACTGGGTCACATCCCCAGCCCTTTTTTTGTATTTTATTAGAGACAGGGTCTCACTGAGTTGCTAAGTGCCTCGCCATTGCTGAGGCTGGCTTTGAACTCGTGATCCTCTGCCTCAGCCTCCCAAAGTGCTGGGATTACAGGCGTGCGCCACCGCGCCCGGCCAACAACAGTTTTTGGAAAGTGAGAGGAAGCCAGAGATATGGAGTCATTTGCCTGCGATTGCACAGCTAGAGCGTGGCCGAACTGGCATCTGAAATTAGGTGCTGTGAGTCAAAGTCTAGCCCTGTCCTCTGGCTTCCAGAAATTCTGTCACCTGCATCTAAAGTTCACTACCTCATGCTTCCACCTGAGACTTACTCTTTCTGGGAGGGCTGGTTCAGCCTCAGTCTCCTTAGTGACGGTCCAGGTGGTGAGGGCTGTGCTCAGTTCTAATGGAGTCTCTTCTCCACCAAAGTAGAATAAGGGATCAGCTAATGGATGCTGAATGTTTATTCGAAGAGTGGAATAGTTGGCTCAGTCAGTGCTGGGTGGGCAATGGGTTTATTGTCCCCCACCTACCTAGCAGAGGCCAGTGCCTGCTCCATGGTCACTGCTCCCACACTCACTGAGAGGTCACCCTACCTCCAGATGTGGAGCAGCAAATGAAGCTTGGTTTATATCCATCCTGAGATACTCGCATCCCCAGGTGTCCCCTGATTCCCTGGCTCAGAGATACTTGCCTCCTCCCGGAACCCCTTGAGCCTCCTCCCAGGGGTGAGCACTGCTGCCTTCATGCTTTCACCATGACTGGATCTGCTAAGGCAGGTTTTCTGTTCTCCCAGGGCACTTTGATGTTGATCAAATGGCAGTAACATCCTTGCCCTAGAACGAGCTTGTCCTGTGTACTATCAGCCTAACTCCAACTGACCACTGGGGTATCCAGCATTTGACCCAGCTAAAAGACAGCCCCAGTGTTCAAGACCAACCCCTGGATGACCCCTGGGAGAACAGTTGTCCTCATCACTTGGGCCACGTGGCAGTGAAATAATTTTTTCTCCAGTCCTCGACCATTTTCCTGATATGTGATCAGGAAACAGCTTGGTGGCTAATGGAATAACTAACCTCAACCAGCTGCCTGCCTGACAGCCACCCTGTCTGGTCCCAGGGGGCCTGGACAATGGATTGGCCCCTTCTTTTTTTTTTTTTTTTTTTTTTTGTGGTACCCAGGGGGCCTGGACAATGTTGATTGACCCCTGAGTTGCTTCTGATGCTTAGGGCCTCTTGGGGGGCCATTAATAGTCCATTAATAGTCCTCAGGAGTGGGTCTGTGCAAACAGTCTTGACTTGAGATCCATGCTTGGAATCCCATTCAATCTTGTATAGTAGGGAGATGATATTTTCAGAATTATGCATGAGGGGACGATGCACATTTTCTAAGATAACCAATTTGTTCAGCTCTCAAAAGGTCCATAAACCCTGAGGGTCAGAACCACTTACCCAAGGAGAGCCATCCTCCTCTGAAAAGCCTAAGTTCAGCCCCCTCTGGATCCCATTTTTCTCCCATTCCCAGAAGCTAAAGGGGCAGAGACTGTGGGGATTCTCAAAGCCTGGGCTGGGATAAGGGTCTGGGAGGCAGTTCAGAACCCATGGCCTCTATGTCTCATTTAGGGTCCTGCATGAATGACCTAATGACCCCCACCATAGCTTCAGGGATATGTGAAGGACACTGCTGTGCACAAGGGTGGAGAGACTTCCAAGGAGGGGCAGTGTTGGTCTTTGCTACAGGCGGGGGATAGCCCAAGGTAGCATGTTCTGAGGCCAGTAATTTATCTGTGAAGTGGTTAAAGCAGTTTTCCAGTGGGGCTTGTCCTCATTTTTCTTTGGGACTCACTCAGGTTCCCTTAGTTGCAGTCTCTTGTTCCTGGGTAAGTGGACTGAACAATGAGGTGACTTTATAGGTGACAAACACCACAATGGATCAGATCTCTAAAACCAACAACCCCCAAATTATGTACTACCTAAACAATTCTGAGCCGGGCGCGGTGGTGCACGTCTGTAATCCCAGCACTTTGGGAGGCTGAGGCAGGAGGATCGCGAGTTCAAAGCCAGTCTCAGCAATGGTGAGGCACTTAGCAACTCAGTGAGACCCTGTCTCTAAATAAAATACAAAACAGGTCTGGGGATGTGACCCAGTGGTCGAGTGCCCCTGAGTTCAATCCCTGGTACCACCAAAAAAAAAAAAAAAAAAAAAAAAAAAAAAAAAAAAAAATCTGAGGACTTTGGTGGAAGTTTGCTCTGTGTATCTGGCCTTTCACTGAGCTAGAACTGGATGGCAGCAGGCCAGGGTACAGGTGGTGCCTACCTGGAGGTGGTCTTGCCTGTTATAGCTCTTATTGGACACTTTTCTTTTGCTTTAGACCTAATGGTCTGGAGGTTGTAAGTTTCATAGCCTGGCATCTAGGTTTTCTTTGGAAGTGATACCCAAAGTGTAACCCAAAGCTCACAACACTGTGACTACTTGACTGTCTTATAGTGGTACACGTGCTCCTCAACTTAGGATGGGTTTATATCTGGATAAACCCATTATAAGTTGAAAATAATGTAAATAAAATGCACTTAATACACCTAACCTACTGACCATCATGGTTCAGCCTTGCCTGCCTTCAGTGTGATCAGAATGCTGATGTTAGCCTACGCTGGCCACACTCGCCTTAGTGTAAAGCCTATTTTTATAATAAAATGTTGAATATCTCATGCAGTTTATAAAATGCTATACCAAAAGCAAAGAAAAAGAATGTTGTATGGCCATACTTCTGTACTTAAAGTAAAAAAAGAATCACTGTTACTGAGGAAAAAAACTAAATAAACCCTCTAGCTTCACTCACTCATTTTTTATTGGTGCATTATAGTTGTACATAATGATGTGATTTGTTGATTTGTTGTAATATATTTGCACATTCTCACAGTATAGCAATATAATTTGACCAATTTCACTTGCTCTTCTTAGTTGATTTAAAAATGATGAAACTTGGGTTGGTAGAGTTCAATTCCCAGCACCACCAAAAAAAAAAAAAAAAAAAAAAAGATGAAACTTTCTGGGCATGGTGGTACATACCTGTAATCCCAGCGACTCAAGAGGTGGAGGCAAGAGAATTGCAAGTTAGAGGCCAGCCTCAATAAATTAATGAGGCCCTAAGCGATTCAGTGAGATCCTATTAAAAAAAAAAAAAAAAAAGGTGGGGATTATAGCTCAATGGTAAAGTGCCCGTGGGTTCAATCCCCAGAATAAACAAATACAGGAAGAAAAAAAAAAAAAAGAGAGAGATCTGAAAAGATAATGTGACTACTGGTATTCTTGATGTTTCTTATTCTTCAGATTGGGGATGGGATTTGTTCCTTGGGTTTAATCTGGAGTCACCTGCTGTGGCCTGAAGAGCAACTACATACTGATGATAATTGTTCTCTGTATATACACAATGGAATATTACTCAGCAATAAAAGAGAATAAAATAATGGCATTTTCAGGTAAATGGATGAAGTTGGAGAATATAATGCTAAGTGAAGTTAGCCAATCCCCAAAATCCAAATGCCGAATGTTTTCTTTGATATAAGGAGGCTGATTCACAGTGGGGTTGGGATGGGGAGCATAGGAGGGTTAGAGGAACACTAGAAAGGTCAATGGGGAGGGAAGGGACGGGAGGGGGTAAAAGGGTGACAAAAAAGATGGTAGAATGAGATGGATATCAGTACCCTAAGTGCATTTATGAAGACTCGAATGGTATGAATATACTTTGTATACAACCAGAGATATGTAAAAATGTGCTCTATAAGTGTAATATGAATGGCAATGCATTCTGCTGTCATATATAACAATTTCGAATAAAATAAAAAAAAATCTTTCTCTAGATATCTGTGTTCCAGTGTTGACTGTTTTATCTTTGTTTTATCTTCAGAGTGCTAACTGATGCTATGCAGCTGCTGCCAGGTAAATGACCCAACAGATGATCAACCTGTGAAGGGAACAGGAAATCCTCATGGAGGCAGAAACCAGGCCTCCTTCCAAGACAAGTGACCATGCAGAGTTCTGCTTTCAATCAGCCCAGGCAGGAGCATATGTGATCTTCAGGCCACAAGAGGGCGCCAAGGCCATGTCCACAGCTCAGGGTCCATGCAGATGGACGAAGCCTTTGGGGCTGCCTTCATCAGCACAGTCTTACTCCTAGGAGACAGTGTTAGTGTTCATTCCAGAAACTTCTGGAAAGATGCATCAACTCTTCAGTAAAGAGTAGGAAACAAGTTTATACCCTAGACTCTGAAGCCTCATCTTGTTGTGTTTGCTAATTCTAAACTATTATATCATGGTTCTTACCCAGGCCTAACCAGCCCCTATCCTGAAAGATCCACCCCAAACCAGACTTAGAGTCTTAAGCTTCTCAGTGCTGCCCTTTGGTTCATCATCTCAGTTTCATTTGAGAGAAAGGAAGGAGCTGAGTGCAGTGTCACATGCCTGAAATCCCAGTTAATTCAGAGGCTGAGGCAGGATACTAGATTTGAGGCCAGCCTCAGTAATTTAGCCTTACCTGCTCTTTTTCTTCCTGGTCACCATGATCAGAGCAGCTTACCTGAGCCATGCTCTTCTGCCACAGTGTTATACGTTATCTTGGGCCCAGAGCAATGGAGTCAGTCAACCATGGACTAAATCTCTGAAACCTTGAGCTCCAAATAAACTTTTCTTCTGCTAAGTTGTTCTTGTCAGGTATTTTGGTCACAGTGACAAAATGCTGACTAACAGTCATTTTCTACAATCAACAAGTGTTACATAACAAACACTAAAAGGAATGTAAAAAAGGAAATAGTGAAGAGCACCAACAGACAATTCACAGAACCAGCAGTACACATTGTCTGCTATGAAAACAGCGTTCAATATCTCGGATTATTAAATGAAAACCAAAATACTGATATTCCTTTTTTCAGTTCTCATAGGATTGCATGTACCTTTACATAACACCCAGGGTAAGACAAGACACTGTGAACTCACTTATAAATGTATATGAAACTTTTGGGTGAGACACAGGATGTGTGGAGAGGGAGATGGGGCAGGAGTTTGAGAGTTTGCTGAGGTTATTTTTGTGGTGGGAAAGAGATACTATTCAGCTTAAGAAAGAAATATAAGGGGCTGGGGTTGTGGCTCAGCGGTAGAGCGCTCGCCTAGCACGTGCGCGGCCTGGTTCGATCCTCAGCACCATGTAAAAATAAACACATTGTGTACAACTAAAGCAAATAAATTTTTTTTTTTTTTTTTTTTTTTTTTTGGTACCAGGGATTGAACTCAGGGGCACTTGACCACTGGGCCACATCCCCAGCCCTTTTTTTTGTATTTTATTTAGAGACAGGGTCTCACTGAGTTGCTTAGTGCCTCGCCGTTGCTGAGGCTGGCTTTGAACTCGCGATCCTCCTGCCTCAGCCTCCCAAAGTGCTGGGATTACAGGCGTGCGCCACGGCGCCCGGCGCAAATAAATAAATATTAAAAAAGGAAAGAAATATAAGTAAATAAATATGAGTCCTGAAGGAGAACCATTATAAAAATAAACAGAGTATGTTTCTCTTAAGGCACCAGGAAAACAAACAAACAAATCCAATAAAATCCAAACCTTGATCTAGCCATGGACACACGAGACAAAAATAAACAGACAAATCTTCTTAGTCAACTACAAGGGAGCTTCCTTTCCTTGTTAAGGGTTATATTCTAAAACCTATAATATCTACATTTAAAACTTTAGGGACCTTGAAGCTGGGTGTGGTGGTGCACACTCCCAGTGACCTGGGAAGCTAAGGCAGGGAAATCACAAGTTTGAGGCCAGAGTGAGCAGCTTAGTCAGACCCTATCAAAAAAATTAAAAGGACTGGGGATGTAGCTCAGTGTTAAAGCAGCCCTGGCTGGATTCAGTTCCTAGTACTCCCCTCAATAAAACAAAACAAATATTTAGGGACCTTGATAGATGATTGGTAAATAGATATAGAAGATTGGTAGGTAGATGATTGATAGATAGATGATAGAAACCCATAAATGAGAGGAAAGAATCGGAAGAGGGGAGGTAGTACCAATGTGACTTGCAGGCAGTGTGACCATCTATTGAGAATACCCACCAAATTTTTTTTTTTTTTTTGGTACCAGGGATTGAACTCAGGGGCACTCGACCACTGGGCCACATCCCCAGCCCTTTTTTTTTGTATTTTATTTAGAGACAGGGTCTCACTGAGTTGCTAAGTGCCTCGCCATTGCTGAAGCTGGCTTTGAACTTGCGATCCTCCTGCCTCAGCCTCCCAAAGTGCTGGGATTACAGGCGTGCGCCACCGCGCCCGGCTGAGAATACCCACCAAATAAAACACTTGTTGCTGCCTTTTGTGCTGGAGCCACCTCATGTTCCTTTTAATCTGGTGTTTTGTCCCTGTGGACATGCCAGGGTTGGCTTTAAGGAAGGAGGTCAGAACTGCTCAGAACTATGACTTCTCCCATGAGGAAAAGAAAAAGTGTTGATTTGCACCACTGGCATCCTGTGGGGATCCTTGGGTCAGCCTCAGAGGCATCAGACAGGATTATCCCAGCTCTAAAAGCCTATTTGATTCAGTACAAAAATAGTGTATGTGTGTATCATACACCCACACCCACAGACACACCCACAGACACCTTGACCAAGGAAGTGCACACTGGAATGAGGAAAATTTCATTCGTGACATCTCTCATTGTGGGCCACCAGCTGCCTCTTAGGTTTTACTTTTCAGATTTTTGTTTCCTCTTTTGTATTGCTGGTTGGAACCCAGGGCTTTGCCAATGAGTTATGCACCCTCTCCTCGCTTAGGGTGTGTGTGTGGTTTTTTTTTTTTTTTTTTTTTTGGTACTGGGGATTGAACCCAGGGCGCTTAACCACTGGGCAACATCCCCGTCCTTTTAAATATTTTATTTAGAGACAGGGTCTTGCTTAGGTGCTTAGGGCCTCACTAAGTTGCTGAGGCTGGCTTTGAACCCATGATCCTCCTGCCTCAGCCTCCCAAGCTGCTGGGATTACAGGCATGTGCCACCCCCCTTTCTCACCTTACGTTTTACATTAGAAATATTAATAATTTATAATAAGTAATCTCACAAGGGAACAAATCCAAAAAGCCAATAATGGCCAAAGGAAACTCTCTGATTTACCTTTTCTGGGGTCAATTCCAGGATTTGTTTTGTTGTGAAGGGAAATTCATGATTCCAGTGATTGTTTTCAGGAACTGAGCCCAGAGCAAGGAAGGCATTTATAATGAAAACCCTGGTTACAAGTTTCCATTTTTAGGAACAGATTTCCTTTGATTGCCACTTCTTGCCTTTCCAGATGAATCAGAAAATAATTTGATGGGACAAGTTAAGCACTTAGCCTATGTCTGATGCACGCTGAGATTTCAGTCCTCATGAATCAGATGGCACAAATGCTACAAGCTCACGTGGCTGGTCCCTTCCAGGGCTCAAGGTTGGGAAACTACAAGGGCTGCACAGGTCTGAGTATGTCATCCAGGTTACACAGGAGCACACAGACAAGTGGAAGACACTCAGTATACGTAGGTAAGAAATAAGCCAATCTGTAACAGGATAATTTATAATCTAAGCACTATCATTTTTTGTTTGTTTGTTTGTTTGTTTTTGGTACTGGAGATTGAACTCAGGGCCACTTGATCACTGGGCCACATCCCCAGCCCTTTTTTGTATTTTATTAGAGACAGGGTCTCACTGAGTTGCTAAGTGCCTCACCATTGCTGAGGCTGGCTTTGAACTCACTATCCTCCTGCCTCAGCCTCCCAAGTGCTGGGATTACAGGCGTGAGCCACCGCACCTGGCACTATCATTTTTTTGTTGTTGTTGTTTGGGTACCAAGGCTTAAACTCAGGGCACTTGACCACTGAGCCACATCCCCAGGCTTATTTTGTATTTTATTTAGAAACAGGGTCTCACTGAGTTGCTTAGCACCTCATTTTTTTTTTTTTTTTTTTTTTTTTTTTTTTTTTTGGTACTGGGGATTGAACCCAGGGCGCTTAACCACTGGGCAACATCCCCGTCCTTTTAAATATTTTATTTAGAGACAGGGTCTTGCTTAGGTGCTTAGGGCCTCACTAAGTTGCTGAGGCTGGCTTTGAACCCATGATCCTCCTGCCTCAGCCTCCCAAGCTGCTGGGATTACAGGCATGTGCCACCCCCCTTTCTCACCTTACGTTTTACATTAGAAATATTAATAATTTATAATAAGTAATCTCACAAGGGAACAAATCCAAAAAGCCAATAATGGCCAAAGGAAACTCTCTGATTTACCTTTTCTGGGGTCAATTCCAGGATTTGTTTTGTTGTGAAGGGAAATTCATGATTCCAGTGATTGTTTTCAGGAACTGAGCCCAGAGCAAGGAAGGCATTTATAATGAAAACCCTGGTTACAAGTTTCCATTTTTAGGAACAGATTTCCTTTGATTGCCACTTCTTGCCTTTCCAGATGAATCAGAAAATAATTTGATGGGACAAGTTAAGCACTTAGCCTATGTCTGATGCACGCTGAGATTTCAGTCCTCATGAATCAGATGGCACAAATGCTACAAGCTCACGTGGCTGGTCCCTTCCAGGGCTCAAGGTTGGGAAACTACAAGGGCTGCACAGGTCTGAGTATGTCATCCAGGTTACACAGGAGCACACAGACAAGTGGAAGACACTCAGTATACGTAGGTAAGAAATAAGCCAATCTGGTAACAGGATAATTTATAATCTAAGCACTATCATTTTTTGTTTGTTTGTTTGTTTGTTTTTGGTACTGGAGATTGAACTCAGGGCCACTTGATCACTGGGCCACATCCCCAGCCCTTTTTTGTATTTTATTAGAGACAGGGTCTCACTGAGTTGCTAAGTGCCTCACCATTGCTGAGGCTGGCTTTGAACTCACTATCCTCCTGCCTCAGCCTCCCAAGTGCTGGGATTACAGGCGTGAGCCACCGCACCTGGCACTATCATTTTTTTGTTGTTGTTGTTTGGGTACCAAGGCTTAAACTCAGGGCACTTGACCACTGAGCCACATCCCCAGGCTTATTTTGTATTTTATTTAGAAACAGGGTCTCACTGAGTTGCTTAGCACCTCATTTTTTTTTTTTTTTTTTTTTTTCTGAGGCTGGCTTTGAACTTGTGATCCTTCTGCCTCAGCATCCCAAGCTGTTGGGATTACAGGCGTGCGCTACCGCACCTGGCTAAGCACTACCATTTGAATGAAATAAAAACAATCTGTCAGGCTACATTGTGAGATTAAAATGTACAATTGCTAAAGAATTCTTTAGTAAGAGACATGTTTCATATAAAAAGGAACAAAAGATTGGAGTAGAACTTGAGAATGTCATATTTTCTAACTCAAAATGTTAGTTCTCAATTTACAAAGTAATAGAGTAATAATGTCTGTTTCATTCCACTATCTTTATTATAACTAATTAAAGCAAATAAAAAAAAATTTTAAAAAAGTAATAGGGAGAATAAGGGTTAGGTAGAAAGTGAGTTTTCATGTCAAATCTATGCAACATGATACTTAATTCAAATCACCTGGAAGGTTTTTGTTTGTTTTGTTTTTGTCTGTGGGTTTTGAATTCCCAGACAAGCTCTCTACCATAGAGCTCCACCCCCAAGCCACCTGAAGAGATTTTAAATCACAATGCTCTGGGTCATACCCAGAAACACCAGTGCAGGGGTGGACTAGGTAATGCATACTTTTAATAAAGTATCTCAGGGTCTTTGCATTTAAAGATAGTGATACAAGTTGGGCATTTCCTTTTTCCTGTAGGAGGGGGGCCTGGTTGAGGAAGTAGGCCATTGGGACTGCCCTTGGAGGGCATATCTTTGACCTCTTCCTCACCTGGTCTGTCCCAAGGTGAGAGACTTTGCTCCGCCACTTTGCTCTGCCTCACCACAGGCCCACAAACAATGGAACCAAGTGACCATGGACTGAAATCTCTCATATTGTGTTTTTTTTCCTCTTTTTCAGTTTTTATCAGGTATTTTTCTCACAGCAGTGGAAAGCTGACTAACACAGGATGGGAATAAGAGGAACTGCAAATGTGGTAAAGGATGTGTTCTAAAATTGGATTGTGGCGATGGTTGCACGGCTCTATACATTAACGAAAAATCATTGAATTTACACCCAAAATGGGTGAATTTCGTGGGGGAGGGAGGTACAGTCACCTCCTCTCAGGAGCAGGTCAAGTACAGATGAGACATCCCAGCAGGGGAGGTGCTGTGCCATGGAAGGCTATTGGTGGCGGGTTGGTCTGCACTGGATTCTGCTGCCGACTTGTTGGACATTGCAAAAGCCTCAGCCTCTTCATTTTCATAGGCTGGGATGAGGATCCTGGAAGACAGGCTCCATAAGAGATGCAGGATCCTGCCTGGAAGGACACCATTCACCTCTCAGGTCCAGGAGGAGCCTCCCAGCCAAACTTGGAGTTCTCCAGGGCTGTATAGTTCCCACAGGGACTTAATTTTTTTTCTAGTGACCACATTTGGAAAGCAAAAAGAAACAGGTATAATTCATTCCAATGTTTTACTTAATCTAACATATCCCAAATATCATCACTGACATGTAATTAATATGACTTTGTGTGTATGTGTGTGTGTGTGTGTGTGTGTGTGTGTGTGTGTGTGTGTGTGTAGCACTGGGGTCTAACTCAGGGCCTTTCACATGCTACGCACGTGCTTACCACTGAGCTGTACCCAACCCCTTTGATATAACAGTTATTAACAAGATACTTTATATCCCCTTTTTCTTACAAACTATTCAAAATCTAGTGTCCACTTTGCACTTATAGCATATTTCTTTTTGGGCCAGCTGTGTTTCAAATGCCCTTCAGCTCCCTGCCTGCAGTGGCCAACATGAACTTGAGCTACAAAGGGCCTGAGGGGGTTCACCAAACATGGGATGCCTTTTGCCCTAATCAGTGTGCCTTCCCCCTTTTTCTTGCCTGTGGTGGAAGCAAAGGAAGTTCAAAGCCAGGTGGAGTCTAGTCCCAGCCCCAACCCTGGCTGCCACCTAGGGTCATTGGGATTCTCCTCCCAAGGTCCAAGAATCCACTATCATAGAGGTGGACCCAGGTCATGTGGATTCCCAGACTTCCCTGGGCTTTCAACTCCTGTTGTCTTCATCAGGGCATCATCAAGAGCTTCAGAGTGAGGATGGGGGAGCCCTGGACCCAAGAAACTGGCTCTTCTGGAGAGTGCTGGTGGAAGCCCTGGATCAGATAAAACCAAAGATGAAGAGCCTACCTTCTCCTGCTCATTGTTCTTAGCAAGTCCTTTCCCCTGTCAAAGTGTTCTGGTTTGGCATAGGTTCTCACCAGGTTTGTGTTGCCCACATATCAGGAGCCAGGTTCCATTCTAAAGGCCAGAACCCAACTCCTTCCCTCCCTTGTCATCACACCTCAAAGATGAGAAGATGAGCTGCATCCATCCCACCAAGGAGTGCATTGACTCTGAACCTCACCCTGCTCCAGAGCCTACTTGCTCTCCCACACCTGAGAGCTGCTGGCAGAAGCCTCTGTGTCAGGCATTCTTGTTCTGTGCCTGGGAGATGGGGCTGTATCCCTACTCTAAGCAGGTGGACTCCTGTGGATTTGCCTTCCTCAAGGTAGTTTTCTTCACATAGAGAGCAAAATGAGGCAGGAACTTGGCACTGTCTGGGCATTCATACTTCTGGGGGTGCCGTCGAGCTGTGTCCACCCTCAGGGGTGCCCAGTAGCAGGAACAGAGCCAGGACCAGGGGGAGGCAGCTCCTCTGTAAGAGCAGCAGACATTTGCTCCCTCACACAGGAAGAAGTCTGGAGGTAGAGGGTTTCAGAGAGGGATAATTCTTAGTATTGGCAGGGTCTGGTCTATCGTCTCTGTGATTATCTTGACTTTTTCCCAAATGGCTGTCTTTGCTTTAAACATCAACTCCTCATAATGACTTTACCAAAGCAAGAATAAAAAGGAATTACTCTATGTTGTACTCCCCACCACCCCGTGGTACTGGGGATCGAACCCAATGGCACTCTGCTACTGAGCTTCATCACCAGCTCTATTTTTCATATTTTTTTTATTTTGAGACAGGGTTTTGTTAAGTTGCCCATGTGTGAACTTGTGATCCTCCTGCTTTAGCCTCCTGGACAGCTGAGATTATAGGTGTGTTCTACTTTGCCTGGCCCATTTGTCCTTTCTTGATTGAAAGAAGTGTCTTAGCTGGGCACAGTGGCACATGCCTGTAATCCCAGCACTTGGGAGGCTGAGGCAGGAGGATCGCGAGTTCAAAGCCAGCCTCAGCAATGGTGAGGCACTTAGCAACTCAGTGAGACCCTGTCTCTAATAAAATACAAAAAAGGGCTGGGGATGTGGCCCCGTGATTGAGTGCCCCTGAGTTCAATACCCTGTACCAAAAAAGGAAAAAAAGAAAGAAAGAAAGAAAGAAAGAAAGAAAGAAGTGTCTTTCAGAAAAACTTCAGAGATTACCTTTCAGGTATCACCCATGACTGGCAGTGTTGATCCTCAAGAGAGGGGATGGTTTGAGGTCAGGGAGAGGGGGTCGATTGAGTTCTTCACTCTCATGCATTGAAAACTCTTTGGAGTCCCAGATCTTTCTCTGGCAAATAAGAAGGAAGAGATATTGCTTTCTAGGTACACCTGGACTCTTTTACATCTGGAGTTAAAAGTGTTTAACATGTGCACAATGAAATACTTGAGAAAACCCACCACAAAGCCTGATACTGCACAATATAGACACCTCTGGATAATGGCATGCAAAAATTAATGTTCAGAGAATGACATCACACTGGAGAAACAGAGCAAACTCTTTTAACAATATTCATTGAACACCTACTATGTGCCAGGTACTGTTCTAAGTGGTGGGAAGATAGCAGTGAACTGAACAAAGAAATCCTGTCCCAATGACCTTTACATTCTAGGGCATGGGGGGGGGGACAGGACAAATAAAAAGGTAAATGCACATACACGTTAAAAAAGAGACTAGAAGAAAAATAAAGGGAGAATTGGTAGAGGGGTGCTGGGTCCTTGTTAAATAGGGTGATCAGAGATGGTCTCGCTGGGAGATGGATGACACCTGAGCCTGAAGCAGCTGTGGGGACTCGTCTTGGGGGCACTTGGGGAAAAAGTGTTCCAGGTAGAGAGGACACAAGAGTCCTTGGGTGGGAATGTGACATCTGAGGAACAGCAGGGAGGACATATGAAAGGTACAAAGAGCCTTGGACGACCAGGGGGTGAAATCAGAGTGGCATGGGGCCAGAGAGCCAGTGTGGGCATGGTGTACATTCCTGGTGAGGCAGGTTCCTGCTGACTTTCCAAAAGGGTCACCCCAGTACTTTTTTTTTGGGGGGGGGAGGTTTTAGGGATTGAACTCAGGGGCACTTGACCACTGAGCCATGTCCCCAGCCCTATTTTGTATTTTATTTAGAGACAGGGTCTCACTGAGTTGCTTAGTGCCTCACTTTTGCGGAGGCTGGCTTTGAACTTGTGATCCTCCTGCCTCAACCTCCCAAGTGCTGGGATTACAGGTGTGTGCCACCGCGCCTGGCACCCCAGTACTTTTGAAGCACAGATGGCAGGGTGGCATAAGGCAGAGCAGACCCTCTTGAGGAAGGTCCTCTAGTAACCCTTTGAAAGATGGGGGAAGCTTAGATCAGAGTGGTAGTTGTGGCGGTGTGTGCTGTGCAGCACTTGGTTCCAAGCCATATCTGCACAGTAAAGCCAGAGGAAGTTGTTTGAAAGACTTGGAGCCGTCAAGGCCAGTTCCGTGGTTTTTAGCCAGAGGAACCAGAATGATGGAGTGGCTTTGAAGTAAGCAACTGTAGGAGGAACAGATTTGGGGAGAGAAGATCAGAAACCGGGAACATGAGAGTGTGAAGTTACAAACGTCTCTCAGAGCTGGGCCTCGTGGTGTGCTCCTATAATCCCAGCAACTCAGGAGCCTGAGGCAGGAAGATCACAAGTTTCAGGCCATCCTCAGTAATCTAGGAAGACCTAAGCAACTTTTCAAGACCCTGTCTCAAAATAAAAAATAAAAGGGTTGGGGATGTGGTTCAGGGGTTAAGCACCTCTTCGTTCAATCCCCAGTACCTAAAAGAAACAAACAAAAATAAAAAACAAACAAACGATCCACGAATGTCTCTCAGAATTAAAGGACAGGGATCAATTACTTGATGGAGGCTGAAATTCTGGCTCCAAACAGCAACAACTAGGCAGGCTGGACATGTGTTTTGGAAAAACCTGGTTTGTGAGAATTGGCTGCTGAATGCAGAAGGTTATGAGATGGAAAAATGAGGTGGACAAATCCAGGACTGCACAAAGTGCAACTTATGGGGACTTGGGAGACAGAAGCTTGTAGACAGGAGAATCCCTGCACTTCAAGGTAGGAAAAAGGGGTTTTTATACGTAGCTGGATAAGGGTGGGCCCTGGCCAAACAGAATGTACCTGGGCTTTCTGAAGAACTATTAATATGTCAAGTGTCAGATAAAAGAAAATCCAGGCATTCAGTGGCCAGCACAAAATGCTTGGTTAACTACCTTAACAACTTAGTAGTTCATCCTACAGGGTTTGAAATGTGAGTCAGGGTGACTGGAGAGGAAAAATGGCAGTTATGACCAAGGCTGCAGTCATGTCAAGCCTACACCACTTGAGCTTGAACTGAAAACATGCACACAGTGTTTGTAATACCAAGAGAGAGTCAGGATAAGAGAATAGGCCTAGGGTCTGAGTCATCTGCACAGCAATACATCAAAATTGGGGTATAAGAGAGAACGGGAAGGGCTGGGATTGTGGCTCAGCGGTGGAGCGCTCGCCTAGCACGTGGGCGACCTGGGTTCGATCCTCAGCACCACGTACAAATAAAACACATTGAAGCCGGGCGCGGTGGTGCACGCCTGTAATCCCAGCATTGGGAGGCTGAGGCAGGAGGATCGCGAGTTCAAAGCCAGCCTCAGCAATGGCGAGGCACTTAGCAACTCAGTGAGACCCTGTCTCCAAATAAAATACACAAAAGGGCTGGGGATGTGACCCAGTGGTCGAGTGCCCCTGAGTTCAATCCCCGGTACCACAAAACAAAACAAAACAAAACAAAACAAAAAAAAAAACATTGAATAAAACGCATTGTGTACAACTAAAAGCCAATAAATAAAAATATAAAAAAAAAAAAAAAAGAAGAGAGAACGGGAAAAGGAAGCTGAGGAGGAGAGGCAGCAGAGGAGAAACAGAGGGTGTTATGGAGATAGGCAAAGGAGGTAGAAGGAAGGCATGAGTCCATGCAAAAACCCATGGGAGGTTAGTCAATGGGAAGTAAGGATTAGTTGTTAGATTTGGGGGTCTTTGAAACCTTATACCAGCAGTTTTGGTGGATGAAATTAATTATAACAGGTTCAAGAGTAAAAAAAATAAAAAAAAAAAGAAAGGGTGGGAATTAGCATAGACTGTGAATGTAGATAAATTTTTTAGAATATTTTCCTGAAAATGAGAAAAAAAAAGAGGCATAAGAAAAATAATCAAGAGGATACTTTAAAAAAAAAAAAATTTAGCCGGGCGCGGTGGCGCACGCCTGTAATCCCAGTACTTGGGAGGCTGAGGCAGGAGGATCGCGAGTTCAAAGCCAGCCTCAGCCATGGCGAGGCACTTAGCAACTCAGTGAGACCCTGTCTCTAATAAAATACAAAAATGGGCTGGGGATGTGGCCCAGTGGTCGAGTGCCCCTGAGTTCAATCCCCGGTACCAAAAAAAAAAAAAAAAAAAAAAAAAAGAATTATTTATTTGCTTTAGTTGTACACAATGTGTTTACGTGGTGTTGAGGATTGAACCCAGGCCGCGCAAATGCTAGGCGAGCGCTCTACCGCTGAGCCACAATCCCAGGCCCAAGAGGATATTTTTAAGTGCAAGATTATTGTCAAGGTATCTTACTCTGTTCAGTTTACTCTAGCCAAATACTGTAGACTGACTAATTTATAAACAATACATTTTTTCCCCCCTCACAGTTCTGGAGACTGGAAGTGCAAGATCAAGATTCCAGCAGACTTGGTGTCTGGTGAAGCCCCTCTCTCTGCTTTGAAGATAGGGCATTCTTGTGTTCTCCCAGTATGAAGGGGCAAAATATCCCCCTTAGGCCACATGTGGTGACACAAACCTGTACTCTCAGCTATTGTGAGATTGAGGCAGGAGGATCACATGTGTTGAGTCTAGCCTGGGCAACTTATTGAGATCCTCTCTCAAAATGAAATTATTTTTTAAAAAGGGGTACACGTAGCCGGGCGCGGTGGCGCACGCCTGTAATCCCAGCACTTTGGGAGGCTGAGGCAGGAGGATCGCGAGTTCAAAGCCAGCCTCAGCAATGGCGAGGCACTTAGCAACTCAGTGAGACCCTGTCTCTAATAAAATACAAAAAAGGGCTGGGGATGTGGCCCAGTGGTCGAGTGCCCCTGAGTTCAATCCCCCGTACCAAGAAAAAAAAAAAAAAAAAAGGGGTACACGTGCAGGCCCTAGGTTCAATCCCCAGTACCACAAAAGAAAACAAAAATCCCTCTCAAACTCCCTTTACTAACATTGTGTTAGTCAGTTGGTGTCACTGTGACAAAATTTGAGAGAAATCAACTTAAAGGAGGAAATATTTATTTTGGCTCACAGCTTCAGTCCATGTTTATTTGGACCAGTTGCTTTTAGGCCTGTGGGACGATGAGGGAAAGCCGCGGCTCATGACAACCAGGAAACAAAGAGAGAGCTTGCTTTTATAGCAAAGCCCTCCCTACAACAGTTAAGCTGTTAATCCCCAATGGATTAACCTACTGGTGAGGTCAGAGCCCTCGTGATCCAATCGCCCACTTCTGAACATTGCTGCACCGGGGACCAAGTCTTTAACAAATGAGCTTTTTGGGGACATTTGAGATCCAAACCATAATAGGCATTGATCCCATTCATGAGGGCTGTACTCTCATGACCTCCCAAAGACCCCACCTCTTCATATCAACATGTTAGGGATCAGACTGTAGCACATGAATTTCAGATGGACACCAATATTCGGCCCACAGCACAGAGTGTTTGAGGTGGATGTTGACGACCCAGTTGACAGGAAAAGATACTGCAGTGGCAAAAAAAAAAAAAAAAAAAAAAAAAAAAAAGGTGGGGGTATCTCCATGGAAGCCAGTTCTCCCAGGGCTGCAGTTGCCCATTGTGTTGGAACGGGCAGAGCATGTAAGGAGACAGGTGGGGCAGAAAGGTGGTGAGGTGCTGGTGTTAAATCCAGCCACCAGGAATCCTGTGGAGGCTAGAACTTTTTTCTTCCTCCTCCTCCCCCCCTCCCCTTCCCTCCCCCTCTCCTCCTCCTCCCCTCCCCCTCCCCTTCCCTCCCCCTCTCCCTCCTCCTCCTCCTCCCCTCCTCCTCCTTCTTCTTCTTTAAATTAGAGCTTTATATTTATACATAGTAGTTGGGTTCATTGAATTCAATTTCAGTTTATGATTCTGCCCTTTTCCCTCCTTTTCTCCCTCCCATCTCCCATTCTCCTTCCTCTACTAGATTTCCTTTCTCTCACCTATTAATTTATATTTGATTGGCTCTTTCTACCTATGCTTAAAGGGGAAATTCCCTGTTGTATATTTATATATGTTCATAATATGATTTTTAAAGAATTCACTCAGCATTGAGGCTGGGACTTTTCGAACAGCAGCAGGATGTGGAGCAGCTGTCCATGCTCCATTTACCTGCCTACCACTTCCACTGAGAGCATAAGAAATAGCAGTACTTATATGGCTACAGAGCTGCGATTTGGGCAGATTCAGTGCAGCCATTCCATCTCTCTCCACTCCACATCAGTCAGGGAAAGGCTGGGGCTGACTCCCTTTCTTTCTCCACGTATGACAGTGCCCCATCCCAGAACAGCTAGGGTTTGGGACTGGGCATCCTTGGGCATCTACATCTGGTGGCCACTCCATGACTCCCCAGTGTGGTGGTCTCAGGGGAGACAGGCTTCACAATTGTGAGCTCAGACTCCTAAGATGCAGGATATCCTGTGAAGGAGGTCCAGGGCAAAGCCATATTGTCTTGTAGGACAGTTACCATGGAAAAACCTAAATAAAAAGTCTAGCTTCATTTGCTTTTAATTGACTTTAAAAGCAGTAATTTTGGAGGTCACACAGCTGAGCAATATATTATTAGTCTCCCACTAGCTTTGCTGTAGATAATGCCTCTGACGTGTGGGTTATGATGTTAATGGTTGCCTAGGTTACTTTTCAGGGACTCAAAAGCCACATTTGCTGAAAACACTGACTCTTCTCTTGGGCCTTCAGATGTCCCGTGGGTGACTGGAATGGGATGAAAATGTTTGGCATATCTGGATTCATGTTGTGTCTGTCTCCTTTGCTGCTGACCTTTGGGTCAGAGTCTACTCAGCTCTATGTGTAGACATGCCAATCATTCGAGAAATATTTTGTTCAGAACTATAATATGGGGTTAATTTGACCTAGACTTGCTTAGTTTCTTTTCTTCCCCTTCAAGGCTTAAGACACACACCAATCACCATGACCAGAAACACCAGACCATAAAAGGTTGAAAAGAGGTGGCACTTGAGTTCCTGGAAGATCCCTGTCAAATCCAGGTAAGACTGTTAGCCAGTCTCTGTCTCTCATTATTCCTACCCCACATCTATACTTTTCCACTCCCTTGAAGTTGAGAAGCTGTTTTATGAGAAGAGCTCCTGTTGCTTCCTTCTTTGCTGAATAAAGTTCTTTATTCTCCTGTCACTTTATCTCTTGAGTTATTGGTCTTATCAAGTGGCAGCAGAATCAGACCTCTTCTTGGTTATAGACCTGTCTCAGAAGTCACAGGTTCTTGGTTATGGCAGTTACCGAGGGCCTCCTAGGTCAAGGGAGGAATGTCCTTATCACATTGTGGCCACCTTTGGAAATGTAATCTGCTGCAAGTGCTCCTAAATGAATGTGCAACCTAAACCACAGTCCATCCCATTGATAAATTCTTCTTTCCCTAACTTCACTTTTCACCCATGAGGCGAGGCAGAATTATTCCCACCTGCAAAGGCAGACTTCAACCTTTTGGATCTGACAGATCTGAGTTCTCATTCTTATTCTGCCACCTGTGAACCAAGGGGCCTTGGGCACGTATCCTAATTTCCCAAGTCTCAGTTTCATCATTTTAAAATTGTGGATGGAGTACCGTGGTGTATTCCTATTACTTGTACCTGTAATCTCAGCTGCTTGGGAGGCCGAGGCAGGAGAATTGCTTGAGCCCGGGAATTTGGGCCAGCTTGGACAACATAGGACACATGTTTCTAAAATAAAATGTGGATGATAATGACATTTCTTTTAAGAAAAACAAGTATTTGTTGAGCACCCACTACATGCCAGGCCTTATTCCAAACACTTGGCTACAGTGGTTGACACCCTCTCCCCAGTCCCGCCAAAATTAACCACCCAGGAGCTCACATTTCAGGCGGCCATGTCCTCATGAGAATTCAATAGACGATACATGAAAAGCCCACACAGCCCAGCCTGGCTCACAATCACTGCTTGGGAATGCAGGTGATCATCATCTTCATCATCTTCGCCATGACCATCATCATTCATTCTCCTGTCTCTGATGCTGTCCGTCCTGGACAGGCAAAATAAACACGTTCCCACAAATGATGATTGCCATGAATCCCTAAGCAAGGGACCTTGAACTTCATAGTAAGAGTCAGAATCCTTTGGGATAAAGAAAGAGAAGGATTGGCTGGGAATAAAAGTTAGAGCCTTCCAAGCACTTCATCATCAGCATTGTAATCACTTAAGAAAGGTTAAGTCAACCATGAAATTAACAAGGAGCAGAAATCTGTGTTCCTTCCACTCAAATCTCTGTGTCTGGGCTTCATGTTTGCTGAGATAAATGGCCCCCATGAGGTTACCCTGTGCCTCTAACGGGAGCATCACTTCTTGCAGATATTCTTGTTAATGTAGACAAAGTGCAGGCTTCTGCTGCTGTCCCAGTCCTGACAGTTCACAGACTGAGTGGAAATCTCCCTCCTCCAGGCCAAGACCACACAGATGCCTTCCAATTCTCTGAAAAGAAAAGTGTAACCTGCCTGTAACTGATCTGCTCCATTGCCTGGACTCTTGTAGAGGAGCATGGGGCAGGGGTGGAAATGCAGGCCTTCTCTCTGTGGTTCTGCCCTACTCTGGTTTACCCCATCCATTTCTAATCAGTGCACCCAGCCTCCATCCTCTGACTGTTGTACCCACACCATCTGCTTCCAACCAAGTGAAGCCAGATTTAAAGCTAGGCAGTGAGTGTAGATAGACAAATCAGGTCTAACATCGAGTTTCATAAAGAACATGGAGTCCATAAGGAAAATGGAGTCAGCCTGAGTCCTGGAAAAACAGAACAACTCTAAGGGAGATAATGTTCCCAAGTTTAGGGCCCATCTTAAGGAATGTTAATGAAACAGCTCCAGCAAACGGAGATGCTAATCAACTAGCCCTAAGCCCTTCCTGTGAGTCCCCCACACACTTGACATTCCTGTCCCAGGCAAGACAGAGATAGAGAACATAAAAAGAATAAAAGAAAGATTTCAGATACAAAAGGGAGAAGGCCTTTCCTCCTTTTGGATTCCTGGTTTCCGGGTCCCCTTCTTCTGGGAGAAGTCTTTTAGCTGTCCTTTCAATAAAGCTTTCCATTTTCCACTCTACGCTTGCCTCGGAGTTCTTCTTCCGCATTATTCTTCAGCGTTCGGGGGAGCAAGAACTCATCACGGTAAAAAGCGGTTTCACAAGTACTCCTGGGACCTGCCTTGGGCCTCATGCCTGTGCTATAAAACCCTGGGATAGTGGGCAGGGCCTCCACCTGCACATCTAAAATGGGACCCTTGATCTTTCCTCCCAAATAAGGGACCCACGAAATTTCATCATTACTGAAAGTCTTGGAAGATGAGATAAGGAGCACTATTTTTACATGCAAACACAGCTAAGAAGGCAATTTCAGTTAATCTCTCCAGATTGTCAACCCGCGGCCCTAGCACCTTCAGACCTACTGGTAAACTCCTTCCTGCTGCAGGGGTTAGTAAGGTTGGAGGGGCCCAAGACTCCTGGGTAAAGTCTTCACCCCCAGCCTGACATCCAAGTTTTCTCCCCTGCCAATCCCTTCCCCATCACTCCAACCTCTGCCCCTTGCGGCTGCCATCCCCCAAAGGCCTTACTCCTTCCTGCCTCTGAGATTTGTAGTCTTTTTTTTTTTTTTTTTGGTTCCAGGGATTGAACTCAGGGGCACTCAACCACTGGGCCACATCCCCAGCCCTTTTTAAAATTTTATTAGAGACAGGGTCTCACTGAGTTGCTAAGTGCCTCGCCATGGCTAAGGCTGGCTTTGAACTCGTGATCCTCCTGCCTCAGCCTCCCAAGAGCTGGGATTACAGGTGTGCACCACCACGCCCAGCTATTTGTAGTCTTATACACAATGAATTCCTCATTCCTAAAGGGGAGATGGGAAGGAAACAGCATGGTTCTCTGTATGCTTATAGCCAGCTCAGGCTAATATGTGTTGCTGGAACAAATGAGTCCACACTCCGGTGGCTTATGATGCAGAGGATTGTTTCTCACCCACATTGAAAGTCCACTGCAAGTTGGCCTCAGCTCTGCTCAGGTATGCATCATTAGGGACTCTGGATGAAGAGGCAGACTACACCTGGGACCTGATGGGCTCGTGAAAGGGGGTTAGGAGTGATGGAAGATGAGCACAACAGCTCTTCATATTCTGCTAAGGGAGGCTGAGATCACTTTCACTCAGACCTCTTTGGCCAAAGCAACACCATCTCCAGCTTTCTGTCATGGGTGGGAAATACCATATTGACGGGGGAAGGCTGCTGGACGTATAGCAGAGACCCTGAACAATTCACTGGTTTTCGCATCCACACAACTCACACAGCCCACAACAGCCTACTCCTGGGCTGGGGTTTCCTTATGCTGATTCCTTTGGGCCCCTTGAGAGAGGCAACTCCATTACGCAGGTATAGACAGAGATCAGGGACCGCAACAATCTATCCCAGCATGGATTGGGACCAGAGTGACCTGGGTACTCTGCAGAGATCCCAGCCGTAAGCAGGGTGGGGAGAGGGACACACAGTGCTCAAGGAGATGGCTTGGAGGCAGGAGGGCTCAGGTGACAGTGAGACTATTCAGGAGGGGCAGGGAGCCCACAAGTGGGTAGGATAGGGTTGTCACTAGAGGAGTTCCTGGAGAGCAATATCTCAGCTTGGGTACAAATGGGGTCCTTACATTTCAGAAAGGAATCTGAGCATGTGCCAGTCAGAGACATGGATTTTTTTAGGAAAGCAGATACACATTCAAGGCGGGATGTTGGCCATCTTGAGGGTGAAAAGCTTTTGAAGGTAGAGCAAGGAAGAATGCTGGCTATCTCCAGAGGGAGATACAGCAACACCTTGGTGTGGGTGTTAATCTTTATAGAGGGACAGTTGCTAGGACTGGACTAGAGGTAGAGTCAGGGTGGAGTTATAGAATTTCATGCCAGTTTTCCCTGTGCTGGAGTATGACTCTCACGTTACTTTTTGCAGGCAAGGGTGTGGCCCACAGGTGTGGGCTAAAGATGTGGGCTGGGCCGCTCTCCAATGCTTGTTTTGGATTTCAAAAGTTCATGGGCATTTCCTGAATTCCAATGGCACTTCTTTTTTGAGACTCAGTCTATTTTTTCCCCCCAAATTCCTATCTCAGACTGACCAAAAGAGTGATAAAGTGTCCACAGGAGGCGCATGGTGACCCTAGGAAGAGGGTGACCACAATACCCCTTGTGGACCATTCTTGCCCTGCAGACAGCTCTGGAAAGCCCCCCTGGCTCACCCCTCCAAACTCCCAGCCTCTCTCAGGACCTGGGGAGGCTTTTCTGATGGTAGAAGAGACCTGCTCTCCCCATTCTTGTTTCTCCTCTGTGATTCAGGACTTCTTGAAGGTGGGCCAGCTGCCCAAATGTAGGGGACAGGATCCACTGTCCCAAGACCAAAGGCTTCTGCTTATGGGTATTCCCTGGACTTGTGGGGGCTACTCCCCTCACCAGCCACAGTCAGTTCAGTGAACTTCAGCAACATCTTTCTCCAGGGTCCAGGGTCCCCAGGTAGAAGAGTTTCCTACCTCAGTCCAAGCACAGCCACTAGGCCCTTGAGCCCATGTGCTAGAAGAGGAAACTTAACTGCTTCCTGGAGTTACCCAACACAGAGCTCTGAGGGCTTTTAGAGACCTTAGTGTCCATCTCCCCTGAGAGGGGGCCACTCCAGCAGAGGGTGAAAAGGTCCAGAGCAAGGTAACCAATAGGTCAGGATTGTGACAGCAGGTCCCCGCAGCACAGCTTGGACGGTGCCTTCCACGCCCAGGCGCCACCAGCAGCACTTCCTGGTCCTGTGAACAGGGAGAAACATGCAGGCCTCAGGAGTTCATGGGAGACAATGCACACACAGACCCCAGGAAGGCTCCCTTAGACATGTAGCAGAGAAAATGAGGGCCAAGTTCAGAGCCACATGTCCCAAGTTCAGGTCCAGCCTCTGTCATTCATGACTGTGTGTCCCTGGGGAATTGACTCAATCTTTCTGAGCATCCATAAAATTGGAGTGGAGCTGTCTCCACCACACGGAGGAGTGATGAGAGGAATGAACTGTCCTTTCCTGTCCTGCTGAATCTCTGCATACCTGGGCAATTGAAGTTGATCCAATAGAAACATCACATTCCTTCAGTTCTGAACTACACACTTCACATCCCAGCAGACGCTCACCATCCAGTCTCAGCTTTCTGTTGGCCAGGTGGCAGCCCTAAAGGGAATGTTGCTCCTAGCTCCTCCTGGGAGTTTGAGTGGAGGACCAAGGTCCTTATAGTTTCCATCAACAAAACACCCAGGGATCTTGAGGAGTCCTGAGCAGCGTCAGAAACGTTCTGCTGACCCCTTCTGGTGAGATGAGGGAAACGTCAGCATCAGACCTTGCCTTGGGGACAAAGAACCCTTAGAAAGATGTTCTGTTCCGAAATGCTGCGTCATCCACAATCCTACTGGCTCAGAGGATGGCATCATGGGCAAAGACCTGGACATCGATGTCTCAGAGTTAGAAAATGAACATCAGCACCCCGTCTCTACGTCTCTTTTTCGCACATGCGCACACACAAAACGGTTGATATTAAGGAAGAGAAATGTGTCTTTGGGGAAGACAAAGCAAGGATTTCTTTGGCCAAAGGGACATGGTATCTCCCAAGAGCTGGCAGAGCACTTGCATTCTTACCTTTTAATGCCTCCTAGAGATTTCACAACCTGGGGATACAGCCCAGGAGTCCATGTTCAGCAGCGTCAAGACCATCAGGTGCTTCTGAAATAGACATCTACCCATATATATATATATTTATTTATTTCTTCTTGTGGGTGAGGGAGGCACCAGGGTTGCTTAACCACTGAGCTACATCCCCAGTCCTTTTCAATTTTTTAATTTTAGACAGAGTCTTGCTAAGTTGCTTAGGGCCTCAATAAGTTGCTGAGGCTGGCTATGAACTTGAGATACTCCTGCCTCAGCCTCCTGAGATGCTGGGATTACAGGTGCATGCCACCACACCTGGCAAAGTTGTTGTTATTGTTATTACTATTATTATGTGTCACTGGGGATTGAACTCAGGATCTTAAGCATGCTAGGCAAGTGCTCTGCCACTGAGCTACATCCCCAGCTCTACTACATTCAGCTACATTCTAAGTACAAAAATAACACACAAACATGTTCTGTTATTTAAAGAAAGGAACCCATATAGATGCAGCAGAAGTCCTACTGCATTAGCCACCTGCTCCCTGTCACCAAGTCCAAGGCCTCCCTGAAGGTGATGAGGTTTCTGCTTGGTGTTCGCATCCCTCTTGACTGTTTTTGGTTAATTTGCTTTTGCCTGCTTTGGGCTTCATCTGTGAGTTAACAAAAATGATTAATGTGAATGGTGTCCTACATATTCATCTTCTGCAATTTGCTTCCTCAAGACAGTATTATTTTGAGAGAACTTATCCATATCAATGCACATAGGATGACCTCATTTGTGAACTACAGAATAGTGAACATTTATTTCCATTTTTCCATGTTGATAGACATTATTTTATTTTATACATTTTCGTTGCTCTTATAGACATTGCTAAGTAAATACAGCCCTTTTAAGCATATGTGTTAGAAGTGAAAATTTTTTGGTCTAAGAGATTGCACATTTTAATATTAGTAGCTATGGTCATTTGTCCTCCAAAAATACTGTACCTACTATACTTCCATCAGTTCTAAATATCATTAGTATTTATAGTGTTTGCCAAACTGATGAGTGAAAAACATACCTTGGATCTTGCGGTTGCCTTGTATCTCTTGGTTGTTTGTAGTTCCTCTTCTTTGACTTGATTGTCCACATCCTCTTACCTCTGAGTTGTTGAATTTTCATCACTGACCTATGGAGGACAGTTTTGCCTTTTAAATGTGGCTATGGTCTCCACATTGTAACTTGTCTTTTAAGTTTGCAGTTAGTCTTTCATCACAGAGAAAGTTCTTGCTTTTAATTGGATTTGGACAATTTATTAATCCTTTATTTTTTATTGGACATACTATTTTAAAAAAATGGACATATATAATTGTATGAATTGTTTTTTTCCTTCACAAAAATACATTAATTGTACACATTTATGGGGTACAGTGTGATATTTCAATACATGTACACAATGTGTAATGAACAGGTTAGGGTAATTGGCATATTTTAACTGCTATTATCTTTTCTTTGGATATTTTATAGATTAGTGATTTGTGTTTTAAGAATGACTTTCCTACCTCAATACATTATTTTTTCTTTTTCTTTTTCTTTTTTTGGTGCAGGGGATTGAACTCAAGGGTGCTTAACCACTGAGCCACAAACCCAGCCCTTTTTATATTTTATTTAGAGACTGGGTCTTGCTAAGTGGCTTGGGGCTTCACTAAGTTGCTGAGGTTGGCTTTGAACTTGCAGTCCTCCAGCCTTATCCTCATGAGCCACTGGGATTACAGGCGTGTGTCACAGTACCCATCTCAATATATTTTTTCTTCACTTATGAATATATTTTAAACTATTTTCTTTAAATTCTATAAATTTTTTGGGACAGTTCTGATAAACATATCATCTGGATTTTAGCTTGTGAGATAGCTACCTGCCTTTATGATATTACAAGTGCATATTCAGTTAACCCAGTATCATTGTTTTGAACAAACCATATTTTTGAGGTCTTTTGGTTTATAGGAAATTCCTTGAATGGAATGGTTTTAGGACACTATTCTCATTCAAAATGAGTATCTATTTCACTTATTTATCCTTACATTTTCATCTCCTATAGTAGTTTACTATATATTTTTTGTGTACCACAGAAAAATCCTATCTCATTGCTTTCCTTTTTGTAACTGTCTTGACTATTATTGCATATTTTCCTCTTAGAATATTAGTCTGTTAATTTCATAGGAAATATCCAGCTTAGTTGTAGTTGATGCTGAATTTAAATGCCATACTACTTTTGGGGAAAGCTGACATTTGTACCATATTTTATCTTCCCATCAAGGAATACACCATGTTTATTTATTCATGTAATTTTTATTAAAATATATTTATAGACTATATTTTGCAATTTTCTCCATATAAATCCTGCCCAATTTGGGTTTACCCTCAGTATTGCAAGAGTGTTGCTATCATGAATGACATTTGTCTTATTATTATAATTCATCATTGCTAATAGCTAGAAGGGCTCACCACTTTCAATTTGTCCTGGTTATTTTTTACATTTTATTAGTTCAATTTTATAGATAGAAATTCACATTGTCTGAAAAAGTTAGGCAACATTTCAGGGTAAACCTTGTACTCTTTTGTCCATTTCCTTCCCATTTTGTCCATTTTCTTCATCTACTTGTATTTTCTTGCTCATTCTGATTGTTGCGAAGTTATAAGGGGTTGGGGTCTTTAGCACCTCCTGTACCCGGGATGGACCTCTTTTTTTCAGCAAAAGAGGCCAGAGGGGCCTACCCCAATGATGAGACTAGATTGGGAAAGTAAAGGCCGCCGCATTCCCTCCCCCGCCTTTAGAAGACCCAGGAACATACCGGGGAGCCCCATCACTGGTCAGTGCAGGAACTCATTTATTAAAGGGGTGCACAATGCTTTATAGTGGACATCAGCCAATCAGTAGGAAGATCATAGGGACACATAAGGAGCATGGGCGGATGCCATTGGCGGAGCCATTGGCCTATCCTTGGGGTGGTTTCAGTTCTCACAGCCATGCCCCCTGCTTAGCCTAGGTCCGGTAACAGGGCATGGTAATGTGGCAAGCAGCCAGAAAGCCAGAGCTTTTCCATCCCCTTGGCAGACAGTATAAGGTTCCGACATCAGATAAGTCATGTTTTCCTATAAATGATTACTATGATTTCAATAATACATACATGTTGGCCTATTATGAGTTATTTAATTTCCTTTATCTTCTTTCATCTTTTTTCTACTTTCTGTTTCTGTTTTCTCTAGTTTGCTTCTGAGGGCCTGACCAGGTTGCACCAACCACAATGAACTTACATTTGCAGCAGAGTCTTGCCTAGCATCTATGCAAATTCACAGTGCCACTGTGTTCCAAGGACCTGCTTTGGTTTTAATGCATTAATGGTATGAGGTATTTTTATTTCCTATTGAATATTTGATTTCTATTTCATTACTTTCTGCTTTCTTCTCTACCAGTCACTTTATTCAATGTTTTTTGGCTTATTTTAATGTTGGCAGACCTGTTTTTGAACTAGGAGGGTAATTCATTCATTTCTAATCTCCTTTTCTCAAATAATGTATTTAAGGCTCTGGATACTGCTTTGAAAATGTTTCAGAAGTTTAAAAAATGGAGCACTCTGCCATTCATTTCTAGGTGGTTGGTAATTTGTTTTTTTTTTTTTTTTTTTTTTTTTTTTTTTTGTGGTACCGGGGATTGAACTCAGGGGCACTCGACCACTGGGCCACATCCCCAGCCCTTTTTTGTATTTTATTTAGAGACAGGGTCTCACTGAGTTGCTAAGTGCCTCGCCATTGCTGAGGCTGGCTTTGAACTCGCGATCCTCCTGCCTCAGCCTCCCAAGTGCTGGGATTACAGGCGTGCGCCACCGCGCCCGGCTTGGTAATTTGTTTTGATGTTCTTTGAAAAGCTACTTTAAAATGTGTTTTGTAATTTTGGGGGTTACTAATCTAACCTTATTGTTTTTTTTTTTTTTTTTTTTTTTATTTGGGATTGAACTCAGGGGCACTTGACCACTGGGCCACATCCCCAGCCCTTTTTGTATTTTATTTAGAGACAGGGTCTCACTGAGTTGCTAAGTGCCTCGCCATTGCTGAGGCTGGCTTTGAACTCTCGCTCCTCCTGCCTCAGCCTACCAAGTGCTGGGATTACAGGCATGCGCCACGGCGCCTGGCTTAACCTTATTTTTTATTTTATTTTTAAAAATATTTTATTAGTTGTAGGTGGACACAGTAACTTTATTTTATTTATGTGGTGCTGACTGAGTCATAGCCCCAGCCCCAACCTTATTGTTTTGAGGCCAGTGAATATGGATTGAATTTTTTGACTTGATTAAGAAATACTTAAGAGGGGCTGGGGTTGTAGCTCAGCGGTAGAGCGCTCGCCTAGCATGTGCACAGCCCTGGGTTCAATCTTTAGCACTATGTAAAAATAAATAAATAAAGGTATTTTGTCCAATTACAACAAACAAACAAATAAATAAAGGCATTGTGTCCATCTTCAATTAAAAATTAAATAAAACGCTTAAAAAGTTTACATCTTGGGAAATTTTTGTGTCATTTCAAAGTTTAATTTTATTAATCTTTAAGACTATAATGGAGCTATTCTCTCTTTTTCTCCACACACACACACACACACACACACACACACATATATATATACATTTGCCTTTCTTCTATTTGATCTCTTGATTTATCAGTGAAGTATATGAAAAAATTCCTACTATGAGGTCAGTTATTTTAATTTCTCTTCATGTTTCTATCAGTTTTCAAAAACAGATTTATTGACATATAATTCACATAATATAAAATTCACATAGTATGCCATTTAATGATTTAAAATATTACATTATTATATTATATTATATTAATGTTTTATTTTTTGTTGGGGGGCTATTGAACTCCATCCCCATTCATACCCCATCCTAATGGCCCAGCCCTCTTTAAAACAAAACCAAAAAAAACAAAAAACAAAACCCAAAAACTTTTATTCTTTTTTTTTTTTTGGTATGGGTATTGAAATCGGGGCACTAAACTCCTCCTGCCTCAGCCTCCCAAGCCACTGGGATTATAGGTGGGTGCCACTATGCCTGGCCTTTATTTATGTTTTAAAATTATTGTTAAATATATATATATATATAGCAAGCCGGGCGCGGTGGCGCATGCCTGTAATCCCAGCACTTGGGGAGGCTGAGGCAGGAGGATCGCGAGTTCAAAGCCAGCCTCAGCAATGGCGAGGCACTTAGCAACTCAGTGAGACCCTGTCTCTAAATAAAAATACAAAAAAGGGCTGGGGATGTGGCCCAATGGTCGAGTGCCCCTGAGTTCAATCCCCGGTACCAAAAAAAAAAAAAAAAAAAAAAAAAAAAAAAAAATATATATATATATATATATATATATATATATATATAGCAAAATTTTCCATTTTGACCATTTTAAGAAGTACGATTCAGTGGCACTAATCTAACTATAATGTTGTGCAAACATCACCACTATTCCCCAAACCTTTTCATTATGCTAAACAAAAACTCTGTATTTATGAAACGAAGTTCTCTATCCAGGGCTAGTGGTGCAGCTCAGTGTAGGGCACTTGCCCTAGAGGCCCTGGTTTTGATTCCTGGCACTACCAAACCCAAAATGAAATGAAACTCTCTATACTTCCCCCTTCCCAGCTCCCAGCCCCTAATAGTCTCTAATCTACTTTAGTTTCTATGAATTTGCTATCCTGAGTACCTCATGTAAGTGGCATCATATGACAGTTGTCCTTTTGTGTCTGACTTATTTTATTTAGCACAATGTTTTCATGGTTTGTCCATGTTGTAGCATATAACAGGTTGTCATCCTTCATATGGCTGAATAATATTCTATTGTAGATAAACATTTTGTTTAGCTGTTCCCCTGCTGCCGAATGCTTAAGTTGTTTCCATTCTTTGGCTTTGTGCATAATACTGATAATACTGCAATGAACATTGGTGAATAGGTATCTATCTGTTCAAACCCCTGCTTTCAGTCCCTTTGGGTAGGTATCTAGGAGCAGAAGTGCTAGGGCATACACTATTTCTATGTTTTTTTTTTTTTTTTTTTTTTTTTTTTTGGTGTGTGTGTGTGTGTGGCGGGGTGGGGAGCGACTGCCAAACTATTATCCTTTGTAGCAGCACCAGTCTAACATTCCTACTAACCATGTATGAGGATTCTAATGTCTGTGCTTTTGGTATTTAATCCAATAAATCTTTGCCAAATCCAATGTGAAAGATTCCCTCTTATGTTTTCTTCTAAGAGTTGTGTAATTTTAGCTCTTGCATTTAAGTATTAGATATATTTCCAGTTAATTTTTATTTTTTTTAAATTTTTTAAAAAAATATTTATTTATTTGCTTTAGTTATACACAATGCATTGCATTTATGTTTACATGGTGCTGAGGATCGAACCCGGGCCGCGCATGTGCTAGGCAAGCGCTCTACCACTAAGCCATAACCCCAGCCCCCAGTTAATTTTTAAATATGATGTGAGGTAGGGATCCAACTTTATTCTTTTGCATGTTAACATTGTTTCCCAGCATCAGCTGTTGAAAAGACTATTATTTCCCTTGTAAAATTGTATTGACCACCTTTTCAAAACTCAATTGCTTGTCAATGCAAGGGTTGATTTTTGGACTTTCAATTGTATTCATCAATCTATATGTCTGTCCTTGTACCGGTACGGTACATTCTTTGATTACTGTAGCTTTGTAGTATGATTTGAAGTCAGAAAATTTGAGTTCTCCAAACTTTGTCCATCTATTTCAAGATTGTTTTGGCTATTCTGGGTTCTCTGAATTTTTGGAACAACTTCTCAATTTCTGTAAATAATTCACTTGATATTTTGAAAGAGATTATCTTTACTTTTTGGGGAATGTTCCCGTCTTAATATTAAGCCTTCCAATCCATGAACATGGGACATCTTTCCTTTCATTTTTCTTCTTTAATTTATTTCACCAATGCTTATAGTTTTCAGTGTATAAGTCTTTCACTTTTTTGTTCAATTTATTCATAAATATTTTATTCATTTTGAGGATATTGTTCATGGAATGTATTGTGGGTTGAATTGTTTCTCTGCAAAATTTACATGTTGAAATCCTAACCCCTAGTACCTCAGAATATACCCTTGTTTGGAAATAGGGTCACTGCAGATATAATTAATTGATTTAGAATGAGTTCATACTGTAGCAGGATGGGCCCTAATCCAACATGAGTGGTTTCTTTATAATTAAAGGAGAATTCAGATGTGAACACAAACACATAAGAAGAATGCAATGTAAAGACTGAAGTTACACCACCACACACACAGAGAAACTACTAGTAGGTGACAGAGGACCTTGAACAGATCTTTCCCCAGCAACTTCAGAGGGAGCATGGCACTGCCAACACCTTGATTTTGGACTTCTGGCCTCTGGAATGGTGAGATAATAAATTTCCATCTAAGTCACTAGGTTTGTAGCATTTTGTTATGTAGCCCTAGCAAGCCAATATTATGTTTTCCTAATTTCATTTTCAGGTTATTCATGGCTAGTGTATGTAGAGAGATACAATTGATGCCAGGCATGGTGGTGCATACCTTTAATCCTAGTAACTCAGGAGACTGATGCAGAAGGATTGCAAATTTGAGGCCAGCCTCAGCAACTTAGCAAGGCCCTAAGCAACTTAGTGAGACACTGTCTCAAAATAAAAAATAAAAAGGGGACTGGGGTTGTGGCTCCGCGGTAGAGCGCTCGCCCGGCACGTGCGCGGCCCGAGTTCGATCCTCAGCACTACGTACAAATAAACCCATTCTGTACAGCCAAAGCAAATAAATAAATATTAAAAAAAAAAAATAAAAAGGGCTGAGGATGAGCCGGGCACAGTGGCACATGCCTGTAATCCCAGCACTTGGGAGGCTGAGGCAGGAGGATCGAGAGTTCAAAGCCAGCCTCAGCAATGGCGAGGTACTTAGCAACTCAGTGAGACCCTGTCTCTAATAAAATACAAAAAAGGGCTGGGGATGTGGCCCAGTGTTTGAGCGCCCCTGAGTTCAATTCCTGGTACCAAAAAAAAAAAAAAAAAAAAAAAGGGCTGGGGATGTAGCTCAGTAGTAAAGCACCTCTGGGTTCAATCCTCAGTATTAAAAAAGAAAAAAAAAAAAAAAAGAAAAACAAGTGATTTTTGTGTGTGTGTATTGGTCTTGTACCCTGTAATCTTTTTTAAAAAATATTTATTTATTTGCTTTAGTTGTACACAATGCGTTTATTTGTATGTGGTGCTGAGGATCGAACCCGGGCCGTGCACGTGCTAGGCGAGCCACAATCCCAGCCCATTGTACCCTGTAATCTTGATAAACTCATTTAGTAGCTTTAATAGTTGTGAGTGTGTGTATTTGTGTGTGTGTTTGTGTGTGTGTATTCCTTAGGATTTTCTATATACAAGATCATGTCATCTGCAGAGATGGTTTTAGCTTTTTTTTCAACAAGA
Source organism: Tamias sibiricus (assembly GCA_025594165.1). Classification (NCBI taxonomy): domain Eukaryota; kingdom Metazoa; phylum Chordata; class Mammalia; order Rodentia; family Sciuridae; genus Tamias; species Tamias sibiricus. Next base: position 90,307,765 of record CM046663.1, on the reverse strand, counting down.
ATGCCGTCAAGATTTGTAATTGAATATTTTCTCTGGCTTCCTATGCACTCACATCTCTCTGGGGATATTCATTATACTTATTCCGAAGTCTTATTCTGTTTGCTCAATTAACTCTGGGTACTTGAATGCTGTTTTCCATTGGATGTGCTATTTTCCTCTTTTGTGGTGTTTATTTTCCTTGGGTGTGTGTTAAATCTCAGTGATTCACTACTGTGTGGTCATCCTTGCCTTTGCCATTTCCTGTTTACCCAGTGCAGAACATTCTAGTTCTTCCTGCATCCCCCTGCCCAAGGAACATGGGGGCAGGGTCTAGCCTTGGGGTCAACTGTATTTGTAGGGGTTCCTTGAATGGGGCTACTCAGCTTGTTGGGGTTTCTCAGGCTCCTTGTGACCTCTGAAGTCCAGGTGCCCACACCTACTAATCCTATCCTGGGGCAAATGAAGAAGAGGTCCCAAAATCAGTATCCCAGGTTTCTGTTTTCCTCCCTTCAAAGTCTTGAATACTTGAATATAACCCATTACCTGCAGAAGTCTTTACCTGTTTTTTTTTTTTTTTTTTTTTTAAAGATATTTTGTTATTCCACCAGTTTGTGGCTACAAGGAACTAGAAAACTGACCTACTTGGCTTCATCCTCTCTTTGGTAAATGGGTATGCTATTTCTCCTTCCAGAAGTCACCATGGTAATGAACACAGGGCACATTTGGAAGGGCACTTTGAGCACTGAGGTACATTTAGAGTCTGATTATGCACATAATCTCTTGGCAAGCAAGATGGAAGGTACCTGTAACACACTGGCCTACTGGTGACAGCCAGAGTCTGGAGAAACTCACAGAAGCAGAAGAGGCCAAGGTCTTAGCACCCTGGGTCCCAACCCTGTGAGATTTCCAGAAACTCCTACCAGCCTTAGGGACTTCACTTGTGGTGGGCATGTGTCCACAAGCACTGGTAGGTTTGGACATGCATCTCTGTGTGTGCATGGCTCACATGCCTTATTCCCATGCATGCACTCTTGAGACAGTGAGCTGGCCTCTGCCCTGTGAAGCACCCAGCACAGACAGGCACACACCTGGGCTCCCCCACAGAGAGCCTGTGATCCTCCCCAAGAGTGAATTATTTTTTCTCCCCTCATAGTTAGCTCTGCTGCTTCTTCATCTTTCCCTACCCTTTCCTGCCCTTTCTCAAGGAATTCTTTATCCTTCAGCCCCAGTCCAGTTCCTTGCATCATCAAATCAGCCTCAGTGGGCTGTGAGAAGAGCAGGGAGGCAGACTCAAGTCCGTGTTCCTTAGGCCAGGTCCACTCCCCTGGCCAGAAGGGGAGGAAACTTCAGGAGCCAGGAGGTGGCAGATGACACATCATGGTAGATGACAATGGTGGGAGTTCTGTGGGAGTAGGTGATCACATCACCAGACAGGAAGCAAGCAGACTGAGGGGGCCTGGAGTGGGGTGGGGACACACATGGTAGAAAATCAGAAGTAGAGGCTTGCCTACAGGTTTCTCATAGCAAAGTCACCATCTACCCTGGGTGAGGCAGGATGCTCACTCTCTTGTCCCTCATCTCTCTGGGGCTGGCGTTAAGGAACCACCCTCTCCAGGGTCTGACTGAAGTTCCTCCTTTGGTCCGCTTTGGAAGAATGGCTGGGGGTCTGTTTTGAACAAGTCAAGCCACCACTCCACCCCACACTCCAGTCTCTTTTCTTGAAAACGATTGCTATCTTCCTTATGGGATGCAAGTATTCTGGGACCTGAGCGGCCATCTTGCTCAGCTAAGCATGGTCCTTCTCTGCATTTCCCACCTCTGCTCCTGCTTCCTCCACTAATTCATTCATTGACTCACTAATTCATTCAATGAGCACACACTGAAAGTCTGCCATGAGCTGGGCAGCACACTGTGAACTGGGGCATGGCAGCACAGTCCAGACCCAGCCCTTTGAAGTGCCCCTTGTACATGCTTTCATAGCACCCCTCGCCTTCTCTAGTGTATGCGAGCTTCCAACTCAGATCCCATTGGCTGCTTCTTGGAAGCTGACATTTCAGAGCTGAGAAATCAGAAGGATTGAGAGGCCTTTCTAAACAGTTATGATCTATTTAGATGGAAAGCAAATATTGTTAACAACAGCACCCACGAGGAGCTTTTTATTCACATGAGAGGTTTTTTTTTTCTTCTAAATTTCAAGTAGAAATGAGTCATTTAATCTATGAAGAGGGACAGCCGTTGGAGTTTGATAAACATATCAACCTCTGGAAAGACAAGAGTGCTCAACACTCTTTCCCCCTCAATTAGCAGCAAAATAGCACATGTACTTCCCTCTGCATGTTGTTTTTCTCTTTCCAGTGGAGAAAGGAGGAGGGAAAAGAGAAAACAAAAAGGAGGCCTCCATAAACTATGAGCATCTTTTGATTGTCCACATGACTATGTTCTTTTCTCTTCAAGACCAACAAACCCCACAGTATCAGTCAGCTTTTTGTTGCTATAACAAAATACCCGAGAAAGTCTCCCTTTACAAGAAAAGAGGTCTATTTAGCTCATAGTTTTGAAGGCTCAAGGGCATAGCACTCACGTTGACTCAGTTCAAGAGAGAGCCCTCTGAACTGCATCACATCATGGTAGATGACAATGGATGGGAGCTCTGTAGGAATAGGTAATCATATCACCAGACAGGAAGCAAGCAGACTGAGTGGGGCCAAGCTCCAGCTTTTATAACAACCCTCTCCTGGGAGCTACCCTAACCCCTTCCAAGTGTAGGGCCTCCAGTGATCCAAAGACCTCCCAATAGACCTCTTAATGGGTCCATAGCACCTCCCAAATACTGCCAGTCTAGGAACCAAGCTCCTAACTCACGAACCTTTGGGGGTGTTATGGTTTAGAAATGAGATGTCTTCCAAAACTCATATGTGAGACAATACAAGAATGTTCAAAGGTGAAATGATTAGATTATCAGAGTTGAAACCTAATCAGTGGGTCAATCTACTGGTATGGATTAAGTTGGTGGTCACTGTAGGCAGGTAGGGTATGGCAGGAAGAGGTAGGTCGCTGGAGGCATGCTTTTGGGGTTTATGTTTTGTTCCCAATGAGCAGAGCTCTCTGCTTCCTGTTACCATGTTCTGAGCTGCCTTTCTCTGCCATCTCATCTTCCACCGTGATGTTATGCCTCACCTTAGGCCCAGAGCTATGAAGTTATCTATGGACTGAGACCTCTGAAACCATGAGCCAAATAAACTTTCCCTCCTCTAATTGTTTTTTTTTTTTTTTTTTTTTTTTTTTCGTACTGGGGATTGAACTCAGGGGCACTCGACCACTGGGCCACATCCCCAGCCCTTTTTTTGTATTTTATTAGAGACAGGGTCTCACTGAGTTGCTAAGTGCCTCACCATTGCTGAGGCTGGCTTTGAACTTGGGATCCTCCTGCCTCAGCCTCCCAAGTGTGTGCCACCGCGCCCGGCTCTCTAATTGTTCTTGTCAGGTCTTTTGGTCACAGTGACAAAAACAAACAAACAAAAAAAAAGCTGATTTAAACAGGGAGACACTCAAATCATATCCAAACCATAGCAACTAATCCTCAAAGAGGCCCAATACATTGTATGGGAGGCAGGACACCAACCATACTTCCTGAGAAATGCTTTGAGCCTTCTAAGTTAATCATTCTTAAACAAATGTTTCTACTATTCAAAACCCAGTCTCTGAGAGCTTGCCCTGCTAGGTTGGGTAAGGATGTTTGGGGAGGTTTTGTGTCCATGTATGTGTGTGTACAGGTGTGTGTGTGTGTGTGTGTGTGCAATTGTGTGTCCCTTGTGTCTTACATGTTACCTCCCCTTCATTTGAAGAGGTGACCTTAGTTGACTCCACTTTATTGATGTTGAGATGGTGGCTTGGAGAGCACTAGGAAGTTGCCCACATTCACACAGCCAGTACGTGGCAGCACTGGGACTAAAATTAGCTTTGACCATCTCTGAGTTCTCTGTTCTGCTGGTGCTGCTAAGGACCCCGTCACCTTTTGGTTCAGAACACCAGTACTTCCTTGCAAATTTCCAGGCTTTGTGTGGGTTCCAAGTGGTTCTCTTGCTAAGAGGCATCTTGAGCTTCTAAAGAAGAGAACCACATGGTCAGGGTAGCCCCATTGTCAGCCTTCCCAGAAACCTGCCTGGAGACCTGCTGGTGACTCAGTGTCTGGCAGGACTAGGTTGATTCACAGGTCCCCCACAGGGAGCCGGGAAGGAGGTCATGTTTGTTACGTGTGTGCACTGAGCCAGAAACTTTTCAATGGAATTTCTCACTTAATACCCTGGACAGTGCTATGATTGACTGTCATGGTTGTCATGCCCCCTCATAGACAGGGAGAGAAACAGGCCAAGAAAGGTTAATATCATAGAATTATTTGTGCATTTGGGTTAGCATTCCTCACTGGACTCTCAGCTTCAGGACACAGAGACCTGGTAAGCCCAGCACAAATCATGGTTTGTTGACCCCCAAATCTTAAGTGAACTCTCACAGCTTAGAGAAGACAGGTACTGGGGTTTATTGTAGTGTGTCCTTTACCCCAAAATCCTTGTCCCAGGAGACCTCTGCCCTTGGAACCATGCAACATGGCACAGGAAACTTAGCGTGAGAAAGACCTGGGTTAGAGTTCCAAAAACCACCACCTACTGGCTGTAACTTAGCCTGTGGGTCCCAGTTTCTTATTTGCAAAATGGGAACAACAGTAGTACCCACTCCACAGTTTTCTTTGATGATCAGAAAAGAGAATGTCAGTAAAAAGCAACTAGTATATGCAGAATATGGAAAAAATCAGTAGACTGTACCCCTCAGCAAGCTAAGAAGAAGTGTATTGCTGGGAACAGAGAACTTTGATTCAAATGGATCTCTACTCTGACCACAGCAGAGCTGTGTTAGAACTTGTGGCAAGAGTTGGGGGCACCCTTATCCCAGTGGGACCTTCTCTTGCAAAAACTCTTGTTGCTCTAGGGATTTTTCTATATAAAGGTAGACTAGTAGAGGTACTTCTTCTTATTATTCTTTTTAAATACTTATTTATTTGCTTTAGTTGTACACAATGTGTTTATTTTTACGTGGTGCTGAGGATCGAACCCGGGCCACGCACGTGGTAGGCGAGCGCTCTGCCGCTGAGCCACAACCCCCGCCCCTAGTAGAGGTACTTCTATTCCCACGCCAGGGGCCCTTGGAAAACTCAGCAGCCCAGGATCAAGAGCATAAGTATGCAAGCCAGAGGGAAACATGTTCTGAGGCAGGAGGAGGAACCACGAGGTCAATCTATGTTGGTAGGGCAAAGTTTGCCACTTTGGGGGATACATTGCGTACAACCTGCAGGGAGGTTGTCTAGACCCCAACCCTCCCACAGCATCAACTTGTCCTAATGTTTGGTCTCCTAGCCCCTAGTCCTGGCTGTGCTAATAAGGGGACCTAACTGCCTATAGCATTCACAAAGCACTTAGGTACAAACCTACCCTCAGCCTGACCATTCCTGATGTAAGTAAGGAATTCCTTCTGGCTTGACACCTGATATCCTTGATGCTAATGGCCTACCTCCTTGAGGCGGGGCTGCTAAATAGGTTTTCCAATCTTCATATATAGCTGGGTGAGGTGCTGAGGAAATAAGTCAAACTCAAAAGGTCAAGGGTTTTTTTTTTTTTTCTTTTTTTTTTTTCCTCTCTCCGATGTGGAAGCTAGAGAGAAAAAAGGACAAGAAAGGTAGAGGGTGAATCTCATGAAAATCAAAGGGAGATCAGTAGAGGAAAGGGAACACGGGTGGGAGGGTGAAAGTGCTGGGGAGTGATATTGGCCAAATTATATTGTTACAGTGTGTGAATGTACAAATATGCAACAACAAACCTCATCATTATGCACAACTGTAATGCACCAATAAAAAATGTGGGAAAACAAAAGAAATGGGTGCTGAGGCCCTGTGTGGATCTTTTCTGTGTAGGACAGCTGCAAGGGTGCACTTCCCCTCCCTGACCCTTCAGAGGCAGAAGCTTTCCAAGGTGGAAGTATATCAGTCTTGACCATTGGGGTAAATAAGAGTTGCTTTGGTGTTCTCTTTCCATTTTCATGTAATAAAACAATCCTTACTATGTGAACTGAGAGAAATTGGACATTCTTCAGGAGACAAACTGAACCCCAACATCAGGTACAGCTGGAGCGGGGTTTCCCACCACTTCTGGGCCAGGTCCTTCTGGCTCTGCTCCACTTTCTGGCTCAGGATGAGGACTGAACCTCAGAAGCACCTGCACCCCTCCCACAAGGGTGTACCTGTCTCAATTATGCTTATTTTGCCCATGAATGTCTGACCAGGATCTGGACCTTGTTTCTCTCTCTCTCTTTTTTTTTTTTTTTTGACCTTGTTTCTCGAATAGATCCTTTCACAGAGCTATTTGGGTGAAGAGGGAATGAGAGCCCTGGGGCCTTACCTCCGGCCTCATCCCATTCCTCAGGGATCCCTAAAATTCACACTGAAAACCATGACACAAGAAACTTTTAAAAGACAGCCTTTGAATGGGTGTAGGTGGGATGAACTGAAAAGTTTAGCCTGAGGACATTTCAAAGGGCTCAACCTCCTCTGCCTTCCAGCTCCTCCTAGCCCTGCTAGTTTGTCAAAGGTGAATACTATGCAATAGCTTCAGGTGCAGATTTTTAGCCCAAATGAAAGAACATTTCAGTTCAGAGAACTTGCCTATAACCATGCTCTAAAGGCAAGAAGAATATTCAACTTTTGTTTTCAATACAACACATTTCCAGATAAAATGGCTACATTTGTATGCAACTCTAACTTCCTTCCAAATTGCCACTGAAATTAAGGACAACAGAATACTGAAATAGGAAAAGTAGGCATCAATGCTAGGAATTGGAGAAGCATGACAGCAACAAATCAGATATTCTGGTGGTGGTGGCCCATATTTGTAATCCCAGATACTCAGGAGGCAGAGGCAGGAGGATTGCTTGAATAAAGGAGTTTGAGGCCAGTCTGGGCAACAGAAAGAGACACTGTTAAAAGAGCAATAATGACTACTATGTATAACCATAAAGCTCTAGTAAAAGATAAAAAAATAAAATGTATTGTTAAAAAAAAAATAGAAACTGTATCCCCATTATGAGGTGTTAAGAGCAAGTGGGACCTTTGAAAGGTGATTTGCTCTTGAGGGATTAATGGGTTAATGGGATACCTTAAGAGTGGGTGTTGGATTCCAGGCAGGAGGCCACACCTCCCCAGGTGCTTTGTTAAAAACTACACCTCCCCAAGATCCTCAGCGTGACCAAAAAAAAACCTGACCAGCAAATGCCCTGTCCACTACCCCCCGCCCCCGGGACCTCTGCTGCCCTATAGGGCAAGGACTCACTCCAAGGGGGTTTTATGACCCCCACTCTATTTAAGCCAGCCCCGGACTGAAATCGCTCTCTGTTCCTGCTCTCTGTTCCTGCCTCTCTCTGTTCCTGCCTGTCCCTATTCCCGTCCATCCTTACCCCCCTTCCCTTCCCTTCCTTTCCCTACCCTTGCCCACGTGGCACCGCAATAAAACCTTTTATTTCACTAACACAGTGTTCCCGGCTAAGTTAACTATGTTTCAGCATTTTTCTAACAGTGGGTCTGGGGCTGGGGTTGTGGCTTCGTGGTGGAGCGCTTGCCTAGCATGTGTGAGGCACTGGGTTTGATCCTCAGCACCACATAAAATAAATAAGTAAATAAAATCAAGGTATTGTCTTTATCTATCTATCTATCTATCAAGTGGATCTGTTATAAAAGCCCATTTGGTTCTGTCTCCTTGGTCCATTTTTGCCATATGATGCCTTGTGCCCCCTCAGGACTGCTGGGAAGTCCCCATCAGCAAGATGGACCTCATCAGATACAGCCCCTGATCATGAACTTCCCAGCATTCAAAACTGTGAGCCAAATAAACCCCCTTTCCTTGTGAATTGGGGGGGGGGGGAGGGAGAGAATGAGAGAAGGAGGAGGAGAAAGAAGAGGAGGAGGAGGAGATCTTTCTAGAAAATGGAAACTGATGGGACAAGACCAAATAGAAAGAAGGACTGTTCCAGTCCACCAGCACCCCCTATTCTGGAGATCCAGGAACTAGAAGTGAAGGCATCCCTCTGAGAAGGGACTGGAGCAAAAGTTGGGCATAAAGTTGCACCTGATTTATGTCCAATAATAAGAGCAATTGCACTAAACAAAGAATGAGGATACCACTCCAACAATAGTTGCCATAACAAAGATGACAAAGGAACGACACTGATCAAGTTTAGAAATGTCGATTTTTCATTTCACCCTCCACAGCTGAGTGACCAAAGTTACTTGATCATCACTGAACCTATTCATCATCAATTTTGTTTATCAGTAAGGGTTATCTTAGAATCCACTTCATAGAGCTGTGAGAATTAAATGAAATAATTCATGTTACAGACCCAGCAAAGGGCTAGTATTCAGGAAATATTAGTTCTCAATGATAGTGGCTTCCAATGTTAGGCAAGCCAGATGGAGCATTTATATTTATTTTTCTAAGATAAGGAAATTCGGCTTAATAATGGCTTTATATAGACTGATGCTGGCATCTACCTTGATCAAATGTTGGATTTTGGTTGTGCTGACAAAAGTCCATATGGGGAAAGCAGGAGCCTTCACTGCTGGGAGAGAGCGAGGGATCCTCACATTTCTCTATTTCAGAATTTTGCACCTATTGCATTTTCCATGGACCCAGCAGAGGACTTATATAGATTATATATTTTCTTTTCTTTCCTTTCTTTCTTTTCTTTTTTTTTTTTTTTTTTTTTTTTTTTTTTTTTTGGTACTGGGGATTGAACTCAGGGGCATTCAACCACTGGGCCACATCCCCAGCCCTTTTTTTGGATTTTATTTAGAGACAGGGTCTCACTGAGTTGCTAAGTGCCTTGCCATTGGCTTTGAACTCGCAATCCTCCTGCCTCAGCCTCCCAAGTGCTGGGATTACAGGCGTGCGCCACCGCGCCCCTGCAGATTATATTTTCTTAAATAGTTGAATTTTTTCTTGTCAAGTCTTTGTCTAGTTTGTTATACAGACCTCACAGAATAAGTTAAGACATGTTCCCTCTGTTTCTTTTTTCTGGAACAGATTGTAGAGAATTGATCATTTCTTCCTTAAATGTTCAATAGAATCTACCAGGGAACCCATCTGGGCCTGGTGATTTTGCTTTGAAAGGTTATTTATTTCAAAGGACCCAGCACCTCACATGTGCTAGGCAAGCGCAGATTCAATCTGTATAATAAAGGTTTATTCAGATTATTTGTTTCCTCTTGTGTGAGTTTTGGCAGATTGTGTTTTTAAAGGAATTTTGTCTATTTCAACTAGGTTATTAAATTTGTGGGTATAGAGTTGTTTATGCTTATTGGCTTTTTAGTGTCCATGGGATCTGTAGTGATTTTTTTTTTATTCCTAATATTAGTAATCTGTTTTCTTTCTGTTTTTCTCTTAGCCTGAGTAGAGGCTTATTGAGTTTTTATTATCTTTACAAAGAACCAGCTTTTGGTTTTTGATTTTCTCTATTGATTTCCCATTTTCAATTTCTTTGATTTCTGTTCCTTAATTAGTTATTTCTTCCTTTTAATTTGAAATTACTTACTTTTCTTTTTCTAGTATCTTAATGTGGAAGCTTAGATTATTGAATTTAGATACTTATCCTTTTCTTTTTTTTTAATATTTATTTATTTGTTTTAGTTGTACACAATGCCTTTATTTTTACATGGTGCTGAGGATCGAACCTGGGCCACGCACGTGTTAGGTGAGTGCTCTACCGCTGAACCACAACCCCCAGCCCACTTATCCTTTTCTAATGTATACATCCAATACTATAAAATTCCCTCTAAGCATTGTTTTTGCTGTATCCCATTAATTCTATTTCATTTCCATTTAGTTAAGATATTAAAAAAATTTTTTTGACCCATATGTTACTTACATTGTGTTGTTTAATTCTACTTATTTTGGAATTTTCTTGCTATCTTTCTGGTTTTGATTTCTAGCTTAATTCCATTGTACTCTGAGAGCAGACACTGTATAATTTCTATTCTTTGAAATTTGTTCATTGCGTTTTATGGCCTAGAATTCATTCTAGTGTGGTGACTGTTCATGTTGAATGAAGCAGGCTATTAATGTTGGTTGTATCTAGTTGATTGATGGTATTATTGAGTTCAACTATATCCTGACTGATTTTCTGCCTGCAGAATCTGTCATTTCTGATAGAGAGATATTAAAGAATCCAACTGTAATAGTGGGTTCATCTACTTCTTTTTTTAAAAAAATACCTTATTTTATTTATTTATTTTTATTCATTTTTTAAATATTTATTTATTTTGCTTTAGTTGTACACAATGCATTTATGTTTACGTGGTGCTGAGGATCGAACCTGGGCCGTGCACGTGCTAGGCGAGTG
>CM046663.1:89668917-89697252 GCA_025594165.1 Tamias sibiricus | reverse complement strand
CTCTGGGACACTATGAAAGCAGTGCCAAGAGGAAAGTTCATTGCCTGAAGTTCATTCTTCAAAAAAAGAAAGAGTCAACAAATAAATAACCTGACATTACAGCTCAAAGCCCTAGGAAAAAAAAAGAACAAACCAACACCAAATGTAGTAGAAGACAGGAAATAATTAAAATCAGGGCAAAAGTCAATGAATTGAAACTAAAGAAAGAATTCAAAAAGTTGACAGAACAAAAATGCTGGTTCTTTGAAAAAACTGACAAATCCTTAGCCACTCTAATGAAAAGAAGGAGGGAGAAAACTCAAATTACTAAAATTTGTGATGAAAAAGGAAATATCACAACAGACACTATTGAAATACAGAAGAAAATTAGAAAGTATTTTGGAAATTTATACTCCAGTAAAATAGAAAACCTCGAAGACACCAACAAATTTCTAGAGGCATATGATCAACTCAAACTGAGTGAAGAGGACATACACAATTTAAACAGATCAATTTCAAGCAAGGAAATAGAAGACACCATCAAAAGCCTACCAACCAAGAAAAGCCTGGGATCAGACAGATTCACAACTGAGTTCTAAGAAACCAACAAAGAAGAATTAATACCAAAACTCCTCACATTCTTCCATGAAATAGAAAAGGAAGGAAACCTTCCAAACTCAGTCTACAAAGCTAGTATCATCCTGATACCAAAACCAGGCAGAGACACATCAAGGAAAGAAAATTTCAGACCAATATTCCTGATGAACATTGATGCAAAAATTCTCAATAAAATTCTGGCAAATTGCATACAAAAATATATTTTAAAAATAGTGCACAAAGTATACAAGCAGTTGTATGTAAAAAGATACTATACTTGTGCATGATGAATAAGTAAATAAATAATAAAAAATTAAAAAAAAAATAGTGCACCAACCTAGCTATTGTGAATTGTGCAGCTACAAACATTGAGATAGCTGTGTCACTGTAATATGCTGTTTTTAAGTCCTTTGGGAATAGACCCAGGAGTGGGATGGCTGGGTCATAGGGTGGTTCCATTCCCAGTTTTCCAAGAAATCTCCATACTGCTTTCATAATGGTTGCACCATTTTGCAGTCCCACCAGCAATATATGAGTGTGCCTTTTTCCCCACATCCTCTCCAACATTTATTATTGCTTGTGTTCTTGATAGCTGCCATTCTGACTGGAGTGAAGTGAAATCTTAGAGTAGTTTTGATTTGCATTTTCTCTAATTGCCAGTGATGTTGAACATTTTTTCATGTATTTGTTGATTAATCGTGTAATCTTCTTCTGAGAGGTGTCTTCTCAATTCCTTAGCCCATTTATTGATTGGGTTATTTGTTTTTTTTTTAGTGTAAAGTTTTTTGAGTTCTTTATATATTCTAGAGATTAGTGCTCTATCTGATGTGCATGTATTAAATATTTGTTCCCAATTAGTTGGCTGTCTATTCACCTCACTGATTGTTTCTTTTGCTGAGAAGAAGCTTTTTAGTTTAAATCTATCCCATTCATTAATTCTTGGTAGTAATTCTTGCGCTACAGGATTCTTATTAAGGAACTTGGGGCCTAATCTGACATGTTGGAAATTGGAGCTTACTTTTTCTTCTATTAGGCATATTGTCTCTGGTCTAATTCCTAGGTCCTTGATCCATTTTGAATTGAGTTTTGTGCACGGTGAGAGATAAGGGTTTAATTTCAATTTGTTGCATATGGATTTCCAGTTTTCCCAGCACCATTTGTTGAAGAGGCTATCCTTTCTCCACTGTACATTTTTGGCACCTTTGGAACCAACCTAGACGTCCCTCAGTAAATGAGTGGATTAAGAAAATGTGGTATATACACACAATAGAATTTTACTCAGCAATAAAAGAAAATAAATTAATGGTATTTGCAGGTAAATGGATGAAGTTGGAAGACATAATGCTAAGTGAAGTTAGTCAGTCTCAAAAATCCAAGTACCAAATGTTTTCTCTGATATAAGGAGGCTATTTCAAAGTATTGTTGGGTGGGGGTACATAGGAGGATTAGAGGAACACTAGAATGGTCAAGGGAAGGGAGGGTAAGTGAGGGAGTAAGAGGGGAGGGAGGGGGAGAAAAAAAAAAAGGTGGTTGAATGAGACAGATACCATTTTCCTTAATGCATGATTGAAGACCTGAATTGTATGAATATACTTTGTATACAAATAGTTATATGTAAAAAGATACTAAATATATGCACTATGAGTTGTACATATTAAAAATTATAAAAATAAAATTAAATAAATAAATAAAATAGTGCACCAAAATCAAGTGGGGTTCATTCCAGGGATGCAAGGTTGGTTCAACATATGAAAATCAATAAATATAATTCATCACATCAGTAGCCTTAAAGATAAGAATCATATGATTATATCAATTGATGAAGAGAAAGCATTTGACAAAATACAGCACCCTTTCATATTCAAAACCCTAGAAAAACAAGGGATAGTAGGAACATGCCTCAACATCGTAAAAGCTATCTATGTTAAACCCAAGGCCAGCATCATTCTAAATGGAGAAAAATTGAAAGCATTCCCGCTAAAAAACTAGAAAAAGACAGGGATGCCCTCTTTTACCACTTCTATTCAACACAGTCCTTGAAACTCTAACCAGAGCAATTAGACAGATGAAAGAAATTAAAGGGATATGGATAGGAAAAGAAGAACTCAAACTATCATTATTTGCTGACAACATGATTTAGTACTTAAAGGATCCAAAAAACTCCACCAGAAAACTTCTAGAATTAACTAATGAATTCAGCAAAGTAGCAAGATATAAAATCAATACCCACAAATCAAATGCATTTCTATACATCAGTGATTAATCCTCTGAAAGAGAAATTAGGAAAACTACCCCATTCACAATAGCCTCAAAAAATAAATTTGGGAATCAACTTAACAAAAGAGGTGAAAGACCTCTAAAATGAAAACTACAGAACACTAAAGAAAGAAATTGAAGAAGACCTTAGAAGATGGAAAGATCTCCCATGCTCTTGGACAGGCAAAATTAATATTGTGAAAATGGCCATACTACCCAAAGCACTATACAGATTGAATGCAATTCCAATTAAAATCCCAACATCATTCCTTATAGAAATAGAAAAAGCAATCATAAAATTCATTTGGAAAAATAAGAGACCCAGAATAGACAAAGCAATCCTTATCAAGAAGAGTAAAGCAGGAGGCATCACAATGCCAGACATTAAACTATACTACAAAGCTATAGTAACAAAAATGGCATGGTATTGGCACCAAAATAGATATGTAGACCAATGGTACAGAATAGAAGACACAGAGACAAACTCACATAAATACAGTTATCACATACTAAACAAAGGTGCCAAAAACATACATTGGAGAAAAGATAGCCTCTTTAACAAATGGTGCTGAAAGAACTGGAAATCCATATGCAGCAAAATGAAACTAACCCCCTATCTCTCACCATGCACAAAACTCAACTCAAAGTGGATCAAGGACCTAGGAATTAGTCCAGCGATCCTTTGCCTAATAGAGGAAAAAGTAGCCCCAAATCTCCATCACATTAGATTAGGTCCTGACTTCCTTGACAAGACTACTAAAGTGTAAGAAATAAAATCAAGAATCAATAAATGGGATGGATTCAAACTAAAAAGCTTCTTCTTGGCAAAGAAACAATCAGTGAAGTGAAGAGAGAGCCTACATTTTGGGAGCAAATTTTTGCCACACGCAGGTCAGATAGAGAGAGCACTAATCTCCAGGATATATAAAGAACTCAAAAAACTTAACATCAAATAACCAACCCAATCAATAAATTGGCTAAGGAGCTGAACAGACACCTCTCAGAAGAAGAAATACACACAATCAACAAATATATGAAAAAAATGTTCAACATCTCTAGTAATTAGAGAAATGCAAATCAGAACTACTTTAAGATTTCATCTCACACCAGTCAGAGTGGCAGCTATCAAAAATATAGACAACAATAAATGTTGGCAAGGATGTGGGGGAAAAGGCACACTCATACATTGCTGTTATGACTGCAAATTGCTGCAACCAATTTGAAAAGCAGTATGGTGATTCCTTGGAATGGAACCACCATTTGACCCAGCTATCCCACTCCTAGGTCTAAATTCTAAAGACTTAAAAACACCATACTATAGTAACACAGCCACTTTAATGTTTAAAGCAGCACAATTCACAATTGCTAAACTGTGGAAGTGAACTAAATGTCCTTCAATAGATGAATGGATAAAGAAACTGTGGTACATATACACATGGAATATTACTCAGCATTAAAAGAGAATAAAATTATAGCATTTGCAGGTAAATGGATGGAGTTGGAGAATATCATGCTAAGTGAAGTAAGCCAATCTCCCAAAACCAAAGGCTGAATGTTCTCTCTGATAAGTGGATGCTGATCCATAACAGGAGGGGGTAGGCATGGGAAAAACGGAGGAACTTTGATTGGGCAAAGGAAAGGGAGGGTAGAGAGGGTGCATGGGGGCAGGAAAGATGGTGGAATGAGATGAACATCATTACCCTAAGTGCATGTATGACTGCACATATGGTGTGATGCTACAGTATGTACAATCATAGAAATGTAAAGTTGTGTTGCAATTGTGTATACAATGAATCAAAATGCATTCTGCTGTAATATATACCTAATTAAAATAAATAAATAAAAATTTTAAAAAACATATAGAGGGAAAATTTTTCAAGAAATTTAAAGAGATTGCTCTATATTAAAAGCATAAAGCCATATAACAAGAAATATCCTCTTTGGTATGAGCATAAACAAAGAATTCAATGAAACAAAAGTCAGACAGATTATTAAAATGAAAACACATAATCACAATGGTGCAGGTCTATCTAATAAGATATCTAACAAAGGTATCAATATTACATGGTCTTGTGCAACACTGAGACCCCATCTATCTCTGAAATGTTTCCATGTGGTATCTTTGTTTTCTTTAAGCAGACACATTTTCTCAACAGGATTATTGGCAGTTCCACAGTCAGGAACCCACAGAACATGATGATTTTCTATTACAAAAGCCCCAAATAGGGCACTTATTGGTCCATCTTAGATTTAAAAATGTCCTTCCCTGGAATCAATGTGGAGCCAGCAAGATGTGGAATCTCTGGGATATTTGCCAGCCTTTATGTTATGAGAGCACAGTTGGCTACTAAGAGAATAAAGGGATTGAGTGTGAGCTGAAATAATTACTACAAATTATAGTTTAGTATCTGAGAAGACAGTACTTCAAATGGGTGGAAAATGAATGAGTTAATCAGATAGCATAGAGAGAACTGGCTTTTCATTTGGGAAAACAAAGTTAGATCCTTATCTCACTGCAACATAGAAACAGATCAATGAACAATTAAGTTTAACTCAATATTTCATATTTTAAATGTAGGACATATATAAAGTAATCATAATTTTCAAGCCTTGTGCTGATACAATAAAGTCTCAATGAAGTATACATTTGTTTCATACAATGGGAGAATGGATAAACTTACTAATTATCAAGTTTGCTATATGAAGATTTACAGGATTGAAATACAGCAACCCCTGAATCAACTTCTCATATAAACATATTCTCTCCTGAGATAGTTGAATGTTAATGTTTCTGAACTAATAATTTCAGAAGGCATACCTGAGTTGCTTAAGCCACTGTCAGTTCTAAGAAATAGAAAATTCCAACTCAATTGATGTTACAGTTTGGTTCTGTCCCCCAAGGGTCCATGTGTTAGAGGGGTGGTACTCAGGGTGGCAGTATTGAGCACCCGAGGTGGTAGAGTTTTTAGACTTGGGGTCTAGTGGGAGGTCTTGGGACTTGGAGGTTACAGGATAAAGAATTCCATAAGCAGATAAATTACAATAAGTGGAATTTACAATGAGGTACATTCAATCAGAAATATATAGTAAAAATGTGACGCGGAGAACAAGTAGACAGGGGTATTGTTCCAAGAAATTATCAGAGGATGACAACATTTAGAGGATTAGAGCCTAGGCTACCTTTGTTAATCTTACCATAACAAAGACACTGTAATTCTCCGGGCTCATGCTCCTGTACAAGGTCCCTCTGAGCAGGATCCTGTTGTCCCCACTCCTCTTAGGTAAAATTCACAGTCACAGCCTCAAATGAAATTGATCTCTGTAATAGCCATATGTAATCAAGCAGAAGTGTTAAAAAGATGGCATAGAAAAGATATTTAGGAAAAAGTTCTCTGCCATGTCCACTGTTGAGCTTATTAGAAATTAGTTTTATAATGAGATATTTACTATATTCCCTGTTTTGCATTTATATTTTGTGGGAGAAAGAGAAACATAACAAAAATACCCAATAACTTACTAATTTATACATAATCCAGATACACATACATTCAAACATAAAACATCAGATGCATAAAAACTGGTCTGTTCAGGGAATGAATTATATGTTAATTTTGGGATCATTCTTTTTAGAAAAATAACTTCCAAGGAATTTGATGACTCAACTTTGCCAGGAAAAACTTTAAGCATCCACAAATTTGTAGCAGCAGATAGCTATACATAAATATATATGTATATAAAGTGGTTCATGTTTTACATAGTTATGATATTCAAAAACCTCAGTAACCATGGTTTAATAAAATAAAAACAGTCACCAAGAATACTGCTCAGATTTACCTTGGCATATTATTTATAAACTGCACAAACAAGTTTTGCTGCTAGCTCTTCTGTTCACAAACCACTACACTATAAATAACAGCTGTGCATCAAGGTCAATGACCAATCAAGTCATTTTTTCAAAGTCTGCCAGTAGCTGCTTACTACACATCTGTTACTTTGTTCACATGCAGAAACCAAAGTATGTAATTGTGTTACCTCTTTATCTCCCAGCAATAAACCCATAAGACATTTTTGCAAAAATAGTTTATTGGCAAAGGGAATTGGTCAATGAAGATGAAAGAGTGAAATGAAAAGTGGTTACACTGTAAGTGAAATTCAAATCAAATATAAGTTGAGGTACAGAATAGCTGATGATGGGACTATTGACCCTGCTGCCCCTTATAACACTGTAGGCATGCAGCCAGAGGGATTTGGTAACAGGGAACTTTGTACTAAGTAAATATTAGTTGTCCTATTTTTTCTTTTTCTATATACATTTATTATGAAGAGCCATCTGTGGACTATGTGTGAACCAAAATCAGCATCATAGCCAATGAATAGGAAACTCTGGTGTCTGGGAACTTCCAGTGGCCATCCCTCTGGTAAGATGGCCCCATACATGTGAAAACCTATTCAGCTCTGCCCCAGGTTTCACAAAGCACTGGAGATGGGGGTGACCTGCTACAGTCACATAGAAACACAGCCTCTCAGAGATGGGTGTAATCTGCCAAGATGCCAATCAACCTGTTTGTTGATCCAAGACGCAAAGAAAAGACCACCAACTCCAATTTTAGATTAAAGCAAGCTTATATTGTATACATATAAAGAGAGCTGGCCAGGGCTGCCCCTCCCAAACACTGGGCTTGGGGTCAGCCCCGCTCTCCGGGAAGACAAGGTTTTTATAGTTCAAAGAGTTACAGAAAATCTTGGGAACTTACAGCTAACAAGGTCAGACAGGTGTAATTCAAAGCAAGTAGCAAACTAATATCTACATGGCATTGCATTCCAAGAAAAAAAGGGGAGTAATAGTTAAACCCCACATCAAAAGTTTATGAGGCACCGTTAGTTTGAGAGAGAGAGAGTTGTTATCTGGTCAAGGACAGCCAGGCCTGAGCGAGCTCAGGCCTGGGAATGAATGCCAGACAATAAGCTCAAGCCAAATAAGAATCCTAGCATTTCATAGAAAACTGAAGTGGGCTTTTCATAACTTTTTGACAGGATGGCTCCCAGTCTTAAGATGGAATTAGGCTGGTTTATCATTCCCCCCCTTTTTTTTTTTTTACTTTTCAAATCTTTGAAAGGGAGTAATCATATAGGCTAATTTTATCGATGGTACATAATAGAATTAAATTGCAGCCTAATAAACCGGAGCATATAGTTAATAACACATGGGACAATAACTAGTAAGAGAAGGATACAAATTATAGGACCTAAGAGAGAAGTTAACTATGGAAACCAATCTCCCAAGCCTAACCAAGAATTACTCGTTTTAATTTTGTTAATTTCCTGTCTTATCTCATCTACCTGTTGTTGGATAACGTTAGAATAATCTGTAACATTAAAACAGCATATGTCTGGGAATTGTTGGCAACCTAAGTGATGTTTCAATAAAAGAAAATTAATAACCGCTCTATTTTGTAACATTGAGGTTTGAAGTTTTTTTTATCTCTTGATTAATTTTTGTCAAAACTTGTGTAGTAAGGTTAGCTGTTTTGCTAAAACTACAGGCTAATTTTGTGATTTTTTTTTGTATTTCTACAACTAGACCCGGAAGTGGCAAAAGAAAGGCTGCTGCAATTGCAGTGTCTAGTGGGTCTAGGAGGATTAAAATTGTCATCGTAGTTGGAGGGTAGACTTTGGACCATTCGGTGGGGAGCTGTCAGAGATGGCAGTAAAGGAAAGATCTGTCCAATAGAACAGATCTCAGAAAAGTTTGTAGGCAAAGCCTGGAAAGTTGCTTTATTACAGAGAAAAACCCATCTTGTTGGCAGTCGTTTGCCATTGGGTAGGGAGATATTTTGCTCAATAGAACAATTGGGGGGGGATCGGGGAAGGATGCAATCTATGCATAAACAATGTTTTTGAATAACCAGTGAAGCTGGCAAAGCTGGCTCTGCATGGTATACTGGCCAGTCTTGCTGCGTTGCTTTATCACCAGTGACTTTAACATAGTCAGTATATTTTACAGATAGACCCATAAGATTGTTAGCTAGCAATTGATGGATGGAGTTTCCTTCTTGTACACAGAAGGAACTTTTGTCCATAGTGTCAACAGCCAATTGTAACCAAAAATTTTGAGTAGTTACAGAATTTAGGGGACTCATAGAAACATCTACTTTTAAAGTAGCTTTTGAATAAACAGTATCTATTGGGGCCCCTTTTTTTAGCTTAGTACAGGAATACTGTCCTGAATCTTGAGGGTGAGCAGAGTATTTATAGATTTTAAAATTTATATTATCTCTTCGAGATTGGTCTGTAAGATTTCTCCATGGTCCCTCCCTGAATATCTGACTAAAAATTTCTTGGTTATCTTTATATCATTTGATAGGGCCAATTATTGGATCTTGACAAGAGTAAGTACAATTTAGTATTAGTGGAGATCCTGCAATAGCAGGTTTTTTTTGGGCTACAGATGGGGTACAAGGTTTGTTGAGGCCAGCATAGCTAAAACTCAAGGATATATGTATACTCTAACAGGCAAAAATTATTAGCATAATGTTTATAATAACAGGGAAAGTAATAAGAATCTAGTGACAAAATATTAAACTTTAGTAATTTTAACTTTAAAAGGCCCACGTTCAGTCACTTTCCACCTCTGGCTGCTGGATTTTCTTCTAGTGGGTTGTTCCTCCGTGGTTTCTGTAGGTGCCTTTTTTAGCTGTGAGTGATGGATCTAGGCAGGAATACCAGCAACTTTGACGGCAGTAGGAGTGCGGAGAATCACGATGTAAGGGCCCTTCCACCTGGGCTCAAGGCTGTTAGTTCTCAAACGTCGTATCAGCACAGCATCGCCTGGTTGGAATGAATGATCGGGCAGTCTGTGTCCAACGGGCTGAGCAGCCTGGACCTGGGGAAAGATCTTATCTATGATTAGTTGTAGCCCTTTGAGTGTTTCTGAGATTGGAATGTCTCCCACCAGATCTTGGTGTACTCTGGGAACCAAAGGCGGTGGCCGCCCATAAATTATTTCATAAGGGGTAAATTTTTCCCGGTAAGGAGTGTAAACGGGCCCTTAAGAGAGCAAAAGGCAGGAGATCAACCCAGTTACCACCAGTCTCAAGTATTAATTTAGTCAAAGTTTTTTTAATGTTTTATTTATCTTTTTTATCTTTCTTGAACTTTGAGGATGGTACATATAATGTAATTTTTAATTTATATTTAGGGCTCTTGAAATTAATTGAGATAATTTGGCCATGAAGGCCGGGCCATTGTCAGACCTCAAAGTTAGAGGAAGGCCAAATCTAGGAACAATCTCAGTTATTAGTTTTTTAACTACTATTTGTGTTGTTTCTGTTTGAGTAGGAAAGGCTTCTACCCAGCCTGAGACAGTTTCAACAAAGACTAACAAGTATTTATATCTATATAGTCTTGGTTTAATTTCAGTAAAGTCCAATTTCCAAAATTTACCAGGTACAGTACCTTGACTTCTGTTTCCCTGTGGAAGATGGTTCTTTTTAGCATTTACCTGTGCACATGTCATGCAGCGATTTGAAATGTTTTGGAGTATCTCTCGGTGTCCCGGGAACCAAACGTGGGGTGAAATTAGTTCTGAAGTCTTTTTGGGGGATAAATGCATCGCCTGATGAAGATCAGTTTAACCACTTTCTTTCTAAAAGCTTAGGCATGCAAATTTTCCCATCTGGGAGAGTCCACCAGCCGTGACAGTTTTGTTGGGCTCCCATAGAGGAGTATAAGTTTATCTCTTCAGTAGTGTATGAAGGAGTTTCTTCCTCAATTTTAACTGGGAGTTTGGGGCAATTTGAGAGTTTAAGAATAGTTTGACATTTTGACTCTCCAAGGGCTATTTCCCTGGCTGTTTGATCGGCCAAGTTATTACCTTGGGTCTGGGGGCTATTGTCTTTACGGTGTCTAGGCCAGTGGATAATAGCCAGTTTATCTGGCAACCAGATAGCCTCCAGTAATTGAAGGATTTCTTGTTTATTTTTGATAGTCTTTCCCATCTGAAGTTAAAAATCTCCTTTGTTTGTATATCTGTCTATGCACATGTACTGTAGCAAAAGCATAATGGCTGTCCGTGTAAATGTTTACCCCGTTTTCCTTCTGCCCATCTCAATGCCTGTGTTACTGTAATGATTTCTGCTTTTTGGGCTGATGAGCCTCTGGGCAAAGCCTGTGCCCAGATAATTTCTTTTTGGCCCGTAACAACTGCTGCTCCCGCATACCTTATTTCATCTCGGACATAACTGCTATCATCGGTGTAAAGGTCTGCGTCTCTGTTGGTGAGAGGAATGTCAGTCAGGTCTGGTCGGGTACCTTGGATGACATCTAGCATCTCTGAGCAGTCATGAATTGGCTCCTCTGGTTATCATCAGGCAGCAGGGTTGCAGGATTGATTGCCAGGGATTTACTGAAGGTTAATCTGTCCTTGTCTAGAAGGAGAGCTTGGTACTGAGTGAGACGGGCATTTGACATCTATCGACTGGTGGCCTCTCTCAATAGGGTTTCCACTGTGTGAGGGGCAGTCACAGTGAGAGTTTGCCCCAGAGAAAGTTTGTCTGCTTCCTTTACCAGTATTGCAGTAGCCGCTATGGCTCGTAAACAAGGGGGCCATCCTGATGCTACAGGATCCAGCCTTTTTGAAATGTAGGCAATTGGTCTTTTTCATGGCCCTAAATTTTGGGTAAGAACTCCTTTAGCAATACCCTTTTTTTCATGAACATAAAGATGAAAGGGCTTAGATATATCAGGGAGGGTTAAGGCAGGGGGCCTGAACCAGAGCCTCTTTTAAATTTTTGAAGGCCAATTTATTTTCCTCAGTTTAAATTAAAGGTGACTTGCCTCCTGCAGTTGCAGTATATAATGGCTTGGCAATTTCAGCAAATCTAGGTATCTAAAGGCGGCAGTATCTAACTGCCCCTAGAAATTTTCTAACCTGCTTTTTAGTGGTTGGGGTTGGGATCTTCATTATGGCTTCTATGCGGGATTGGGATAACAGTCTTTTTCCTTTCCTCAGCTCATATCTCAAATAAGTAACCCGAGAGGAACAGATTTTTGCCTTTTTTTTGGAGACTCGGTACCCCAATTGAGCCAGGGTTCCTAGCAAACCCCGAGTGGCCCTTAAACAGTTCTCTTTGTCTTTTGTTGCTAACAGAAGATCATCTACATATTGGAGCAAGGTTACCTCAGGGTACTTACTGCGAAACAGTCTCAGATCTTGATTGAGAGTTTCATCAAAGATAGTGGGGGAATTTTTAAATCCCTGAGGTAGTCGAGTCTAGGTCAGTTGTCCCGATATCTCCATCTCTAAATCTGTCCATTCGAAAGCAAAGATTGGCTGACTCAGTTTTGACAAAGGGATGGAGAAAAAAACGCGTCTTTCAAATCTAATACAGTATAAACTGTATGTTCTGGTGGCAACAAACTGAGCAAAGTGTAGGGGTTAGGGACAGTTGGGTGTATAGTTTTTACCCGTTTGTTCACTTCCCTTAAGTCCTGTACTGGTCTGTAATCTTGAGTCCCAGGCTTTTGGACAGGCAACAAGGGGGTGTTCCAAGCTGATTGACATTTAATTAGTATCTCCACTTTTAGGAGACGCCTGATGTGGGTTTTAATTTCTTCTTTGGCTTCAAAACTGATGGGGTATTGTTTAACCCGGATGGGCATAGCCCCAGATGTTAGTTGTATTACAACTGGTGGCACATGTTCAGCTAGCCCTGGAGGGTTATCCTCAGCCCAAACTGTAGGAATTTTTTGAATTAATAATTTCTCTCATTTTTTTTTTTGAAGTTTGGATAGGATTTTGAAAAAGCAGATATTTCTCACTTAATGGGCAGGTTATAGTTAGGGCCTTTGCAGGATTTCTCAATTCTAATGTAGGCATATCTCTAGAAAATGAGATAGTTGCCTGAAGTTTGTTTAAAAGGTCCCGTCCCAGCAACGGGAAAGGGCATTCAGGGATAACAATGAAGGAGTGAGTTACAGTTCCTCGTCCTATGTTAAACAGTCCGGTCTGTAGTCCATTTATACTTTTTAATTTTTTTTGTTGCCCCTTGTACTTTCATGGTTTCATTAGTGAGGGGTCTTATGGGCTTCTGTAACACTGAATGTGAAGCTCCTGTATCCACTAGGAAATTTACAGGTTGGCCCCCAATTGAGAAAGTTACCATGGGCTCTCGGGAGCCTAGTTTGAAAGAGCCATGGCCCCCCTATTCTTCTAAAGTTAAAACTGGTTTTGGCTGAGGAGCTCTGGCCTGTGATCGGGGCAAGCTTTTCGGATTACGTTGGGGGCATTTATTTTTTTAATGTCTAATTTTTTTGCAATAAGCACACTGGTTTTGTAGCAGAGAAGACCGCTTTTTGTCTCTGTTGTATGTAGTCTGCCTTTGTCTAGGATTCGAGGTTTCAGAAGCCTGTAATGTGGCCACTGTGGCCCTGTTTACTTTCCTTATCAGTAGATCATCTCGGCTATCTCTATTTTCAAACACCTTTTGGGCTATTTCCAATAATTTTGACCTGGTTTTTCCTGCAAAACCATCTATCTTTTGAATCTTTTTACGGATGTCTGGGGCTGACTGAGTCACAAAAGCCAGATTAATCGCCTTGAGGCTTGTTGGGTCCTCAGGGTCTATAGGAGTATATAGACGGTACGCCTCCAGGAGGTGCTCGAGAAACGCTGAAGGCGACTCATCTGGCCCTTGTTTCACATCTGCCACCTTAGAAAGATTTGTGGGTTTTCGAGCTGCCCTCTTAAGGCCCTCTAACAGAGTCTGGTGGTACTCACCGAGTGTTCTCCTACCTTCAGTTGTCCCATAGTCTCAGCTTGGTCTTCTCCTAGGTAAAGCTCGTTCAATCACTTCTGTTTTTTCGTCGCTTGTAAGAGCACTTATCTCAGGCAGCGCTTTAGCCGCTTCTGCCAGGATTCGCTCCCTTTCCTCCGTGGTGAAGAGAGTATGGAGAATCTGTTGACAGTCATCTCAGGTGGGGAGGTGATTAAAGAAAACGGAATCAACCAGAGAAATCAAGGAACTAGGATCCGTGCTAAAAGGGGGATTCTGGTTTTTCCAGTTATAAAGGTCTGTTGTGGAAAATGGAACATACACGTAGCGACCTTCTGGAATCTGGCGGAGAGGAAGAACAGGGGCCGGAGTCGGTTCCACTTCAGGGATATTAATAGAAATGGAGCCGGCAGGTCGGCCAGGGGAAGCAATTGAGTCAGGCCTTTCATAAGGGTGGCCCTGTCGGGTATGGGGAGGAGAAAGAACAGGGCTGGCTTCTTTGGGAAGACTAGAGTTGGAGGAGTGGTTGAGTGGGGCGATTGAGGAAGCGGTTGAGGGGAGGGAGAGGGAGATGGTGGAGTAGTTAGTGGAGCAGCTGCGACTGCACCCGCGGCAGGAGGATAAAGAGGAGCCGAAGCATCTGGGGGAAGGAGGGAATCCTCCGGAGAGTCCTGTAGGACAGGGCTCTTAGTGGATTTATGGTTTGTTTTTGAGGGACCCTGGGGAGTTCTCCCAGCCATAACCAGGGCTTGCCCTCCCTGTCCGTTCCGGACCATCCAAACCTTCATCCAGGCGGGGGGAATTAGTTGTTGCTTCCGCCCAGGGTAGAATATATCTTATTTGATCTGGGTGGCCAGGATTACCAAGAGTGATGTTAGATATAGCCCATGCCACTTGGGGATCAAAGGTGCCCTCAGGGGGCCAGCCGACTCCGAAGGTGGGCCATTCTACCTCACAGAATGTTCGGAGGCATTTCTTGGTGATGGGATAATTATAATCTTGTTTAACAAAATGGGGATAAAGTTTGTCAAAATTTCTTAAAACACAGTTCAAAGGAGTATCAGGCTTACTTGTCTTATTACTCATGTTGTTTAATTTTTTACATTTACAACAGAGAAGACACAATGAGAAAGCAGAAAACAAAAACAACAAAACAAAACAAAACAAAAAAAACAGAACACAGGACAATACACAAAAGAACAAGAACCAGGCGCCAAACCAACCAGGGAGCAGTGCAACGTCTTGCTAATGCTCCGGACAGGAGTGCGTATGTGCCTCGTCAGGCACCTCTCTGTCCCCAGTAGGAATTCCCAACCAGAACCAGAAAGCAGTACGACCTTTCGCTACTGCCCTGGACAGGAGTGTACGTGCCTCGCCAGGCACCTCGCTGTCCCCAGAAGAGATCTCAAAACCAGATACCAGATGTTACTAGGGCGCCACTTACCTGTGGAGGTTTTTTTTTTTTTTTTTCTTTCCACTGGATGCTTGCTAATTTTTGATGCGGCAGTTCACTCCAGTAGTCCGAAGGACTGAAGGCACACCCTGGGGCCTTGGAACGTCTCAAGGTGCGCACCCCCTAGGGTAGCACTCCGCCCCGGAGTCCCCAGAGCGAAGGTCCGGCTTCAGAATTTGTAGTGGTCTGAATCTCGCTGCGGCCTCCAAAAATGTTGATCCAAGACGCAAAGAAAAGACCACCAACTCCAATTTTAGATTAAAGCAAGCTTATATTGTATACATATAAAGAGAGCTGGCCAGGGCTGCCCCTCCCAAACACTGGGCTTGGGGTCAGCCCCGCTCTCCGGGAAGACAAGGTTTTTATAGTTCAAAGAGTTACAGAAAATCTTGGGAACTTACAGCTAACAAGGTCAGACAGGTATAATTCAAAGCAAATAGCAAACTAATATCTACATGGCATTACATTCCAAGAAAAAAAGGGGAGTAATAGTTAAACCCCACATCAAAAGTTTATGAGGCACCGTTAGTTTGAGAGAGAGAGAGTTGTTATCTGGTCAAAGACAGCCAGGCCTGAGCGAGCTCAGGCCTGGGAATAAATGCCAGACAATAAGCTCAAGCCAAATAAAAATCCTAACATTTCATAAAAAACTAAAGTGGACTTTTCATAACTTTTTGACAGGATGGCTCCCAGTCTTAAGATGAAATTAGACTGGTTTATCACTGTTGACTGCAAGACATCATGAATCAAGACTTCACCCCTGAAACCTTATCCTTGCCTTTCATGTACCCCCTTAAAGAAACCACTGGAGCCATTTTTTAACTGTTCAGCTCCAGCTCTTGTGTGGGCTGGACCTATCAGGTGCTCTAAGCTCCCTTTAAACTATAATTCTGACTCTGTTTCTTCACTAATTATTTCAGACTTTAATTTCTCTGGTGGCTTACAACTTCTTGGGCAGGAAAAAGTCCTTGCAGCCTCGAGTGCTCGCAGCCTCGAGATAACTTATAGCCAACAATGAGAAAGGTCTTTTTAATGCTATAGGAATAACTGCAGCTTTCCCCATTGACTTAAGATTCCTTTGTTTGGTTTCAGCTTACATAGCATTTTTTATAATTCCACACTACTGTGCTAAGATAGAACTGCCTGTATGTGCTGTGTGCATGTCCCTGTATGTGTTTAGTATATAGTATATACTGCTTCCAAATATAAGCTCAAAGTGGGCAGTATGCTGACTAACTGAAGGACTATCAAACCACCCCAAGAAGTTACCATAGTATAAGCACAGCTGAAGGCTGAAGGATAATGCAAATTAAAATGTTTTATGTAAACATGAGTTTACATAGAGTTTACATACACTTGAGAAGCTCTGACAATGGCTACCAAAAGTTGATATTGATTTTAAGGCAGATCATCATGGTCTAACTCCATTGAAGTTGGAAGATATGGGGAATGGAGTCTTGTAGATCACTCAGCAGAAGTGTAGCTCTTATGACACTGTGATTTCAGACTTATCCAGAACTGTGAGAGAATAAATATCTGTTGTTTTAAGTCATCAAGTTTGTGGTAAATTGTTATAGAATCCACCGGAAACTAATATACCTACTTCTTGCAAAAATCCTACAGAAAGTCCAGTTTCTTTTGCTCAACAACGGCATATCTGACTGGCAATAGCTTTCACTTAGGCAGTAAGGACTTCATATTTTGAGTGGTTGTCCCATCCTTTGTAATAGTTAAAAATGCAGGGACTGGGGGTGTGACTAGGTGGCACAGTCCTTCCTAGCATGCTTGATACCCTGGGTTTGATCCCATGCACCAAAGGCGGGGGAGGGGGAATCCAGAATGTGCAATCAGTCAAATTAAAGAATTAAAATGAGTCAGTGGATACCTGAAGATAATCTATGTTAAAAAGCAAGATGATCCAATGAAGTAAACAGAAGAAATCAACATCTTGAGTCAGCTGAGTTTATTTTGGCTTTCTGTCTTCTGCACCCACTAAAGAACAATCGGCGAAAACTGTAGGCAGCATTCATTTCAGACTGTTAACTGAGGATGTCAACTATATCAATTTCATGAAGACAATATTAGACATTTTTCAGACTTCAGGCCAGGAAATATTTATGTCCCAAGAAGAATTATCTTTGTTTATTCTATGGTTAAAACAAAGCATTTCTTTATGCAGAGTATCAGAGATAAATTTGAACATTATTCAAAATATAGTTATGTAATATGTATTATAAATATACACTAAAATAAAACTATGATTATATTCACCTGATCAACATGTTGACTTTGTCCTGATTTAGATCTGCTAACTATATTCCTTGATTTTTTTTATCACTTTACTCTTTTAAAAAATTTTTTTTAATTGTAGATGGACACAATGACTTTATTTTATTTATTTTTATGTGATGTTGAGGATTGAACCCAGTGCCTCACACATGTTAGCCAAGCACTCTACCACTGAGCCACAACCCAAGCCCATCACTTTACTCTTTTATTTTAATCTTTTGTTGTTTTATGCAATGAAAAACAATGTGAAAATCAAGTAAGCAACTTGCCTGAGATATGCTCTTTTTCTGTTGGTCTTGGGTAAGTGCAGGAAAGGTTGAT
This sequence comes from Tamias sibiricus, assembly GCA_025594165.1. NCBI lineage: Eukaryota > Metazoa > Chordata > Mammalia > Rodentia > Sciuridae > Tamias > Tamias sibiricus. The sequence goes on along the minus strand of CM046663.1, from coordinate 89,679,585 downwards.
TTGACAAACTAGGAGAGAAAAAAAAAAAATAGAAGCAAATCATGCAAGACCTAAACTATGACCATAGACCTTTGAGATTTAATGTTTTAAAAAATTTCTGCCCACCAGCTGGCTAAATGATCTGCTAACTATATTCCTTGATTTTTTAAAATAATTTTACTTTTTAAAAAATATATTTTAAATTGTAGATAGACACAATGACTTTATTTTTATTTATTTATGGTCAAAAGTTTCTTTGATTCTTAAGAAGGGACAGCAAGAAGTATGTTGAATGAGAATTCACATATATGACCCTGACAGGATCTTGAAAAATTTGGCTGTGCACTTTTGTTTTTTATTGGGTTCACTTCCAAATGCTCAATTTCATTTTTTTTAAACACAGACTCAATATAGTATTAATTCAATAAATAACATTACATAAGAACACAAATTGTTATCTTTCATTATCAATGTTGTGGGAAAAATAGTCAAGATATTTGTTGACTTGCTTTCCTACTGTTTTGCTTACCCTTAGAAAAATTATTCTGCAGAAAAGGATGGGAGTGCTCTGGGGAAATATTTTTAAAACTTTTTCTAACTCAACTGCAATGGAACCTGGCAGGTGACTTACCTGTTATAATGTGGAAAGAGGTTTTTTTACTCCTGACTCTGCCACCAACAAACAAGATGATTCTGGACAGGTTACTTATACATTCGTAATTTAGTTTTCTCAGCTTTGCAATGAAGTGGTCACAGATGACCATACTCTGATTCTGTAAGGTCAGGGTAGAACAAACAATAGCATAATTCTAGAGAGCACATGCTGTAATGGGCATGTATGAGGACAGCTCAAAATCTGAAAAAAGTGAGTGCAGGTTGAAAGCAGGGTATGTTTATTAAAGATTGGAGATAGAATTCCTTTAGCTGTGTCTAGGAGACCATGCCCAGGCCAACCTTCCAAAAAACTTACTATTTACTTGAAGCCTCCTCTTTGTCCACTTTTCAGTCCCCACTCACGCATCTTTCTGAACCACGGTCCAGACCTTTGGCCATTTGTGGGAAGCCTTCTGTATGTGATGACATTAGCAGAACATCACTCAGTTATGAGCAGGGTGAAAAATTATTCAGGCTGTCAAGTATTCAGGCTCTACCCTTTCTGGAAGCTTTCTACCTTTGCTCTGTTGTGCTGAGGCATTTCACATCAGAGGAGTTGTGTGATTTTGGTAAGATTATTTCACCTCTTGGAATCTGTTTTCCTATTTCTTTTTTTTTAATATTTTGAAAATTCAGTATTTATTTTATCAATAGCACATATTAATTGTAGAAAAGTAGACAATATATATTCACAACAACACCAATATCACTTAACATCTGCCCAGGCAACCACTGTTAATAGTTACATATCCTTCTGTTGTGATTTGGATTTAAAATGTCCCCCAAAGGCCATGTACTGAAAGCTTGGTTGCCAGCCTGTGATGCTGTGGTGCAACCTTTGGGAGGTGGGGCCTCGTTCCAGGAAGTAGATCCCCAGGCCTGACCTTCGAAGGGTGTATTTTCTCTCCAATACTTCCTTCTTTCTCAGTTTCCTGGCCGCCATGAGGGGAGCAGCTGTGCCTCACCACTGCACTCCCCCACCACCTTGTTCTGCCTCAACAAAGGCCAGAAGTGATGGAGCCAACTGACCATGAACCAATAAATGGGATTCAAACTTAAAAGCTTCTTCTCAGAAAGCCCAACAATCAATAAGGTGAATAGAGAACCAACTAATTGGGAACAAATTTTTAACACATGCACATCGGATAGAGCACTAATCTCTAGAATATATAAAGAACTCAAAAATCAAAAAAAAACAAACAACCCAATCAATAAATGGGCCAAGGAACTGAAAAGACACTTCTCAGAAGAAGATATACAATCAATCAACAAATACATGAAAAAATGTTCAACATCTCTGGCAATCAGAGAAATGCAAATCAAAACTACTCTAAGATTTCATTTCACTCCAGTCAGAATGGCAGCTATTAAGAACACAAACAACAATAAATGTTGGAGAGGATGTGGGAGTAAAAGGCAACTCATACATTGCTGGTGGGGCTACAAAATGGTGCAGCCATTATGGAAAGCAGTATGGAGACTCCTTGGAAAACTGGGAATGGATCCACCTTATGACCCAGCCATCCCACTCCTGGGTCTACTCCCAAAGGACTTAAAAGCAGCATACTACAGGGACACAGCCACATCAATGTTTACAGCAGCTCAATTCACAATTGCTAGGTTGTGGAACCAACCTAGATGCCCCTCAGTAGATGAGTGGATAAAGAAAATGTGGTATATATATACACAATGGAATATTACTCAGCAATTAAAGAGAATAAAATCATGGCATTCTCAGGTAAGGTTGAAGTAGGAGAACATACTGCTAAGTGAAGTTAGCCAATCACAAAAATCCAAATGCAGAATGTTTTCTCTGTTTTCATATTTCTTGACAGGGAGATAGTTAAACCCACTGTCAAAAAGAGTGGTGAGTACCAAAGCGATCTGAAGGAAAAAACTCAGAACTGTGTATTACTAAATTTACAGTTCAGAACAATGTCCTAAGTCAGGCCAGGCACCTTTGTACAGAAAAGGAAATGAAATTTCCCACGGTTAACAAGGTCATTCCTAGGGTTTTTAAGGAGGATCTGGGACTGAAGCCCAAGCCTGGTCCTGCACCCTGACGTCACAGTCGCTAGGGCCCCTTGTTCCAACCGACCCTGGCCTTCCCCTGACAGAGATGCCACCCACGCAGCCCCCTTTGGCTCACCCTCGGTTCCCCAGCAAGGAGGCAAGGTTCTCCTGCTGCTTCCCAAGCCAAGTAGCAGATGGGAATTTACAAATATGGGGGCGGGAGTGCGCATGTGCAGAAGGACTCACTGTCTCCCCACCCCCAACCCCAATACCAAATTTAAAACCACATTTTCCACAACAAGCCTTTGCTCCTGTTGTTAGAAATTCTGGGCCCCCAGGCCACACCTCCCATGTACCTTAAAATAAGACATACCTCCCAAGTGCCTTAAGCTGGCCACACCTCAGGTGCCTTACTGAGCCAATTAGGCCACACGGGTTCCCTTTTCTACCCCAGGCAACCTATGGAGTTGGGGGTCCCTCTGGGGGGTCCCTCGGACCACCAGGTCATTACTTAAACCCTCGCCAGGCTGAAACTGGCCTCTTTTTTCTTCATCGCCCCGTCTTCATTCCTCCCCTCCCACTGGTTTTCCTCACTCCCTTTCCCTCCACGGGTCCCTCGGTCCGACTGTCATGGGCCGGTTAATAAGCCCTTTAGCTACACGGTGGTTTCTGGCATGGATTTTTTGCCCTTCACCTGTACCCCTGGAAAGGGTCAGATTCTGGTTTATTTTAAAAGTTCCCTGTTACCTTGTTAATCCATGATGCAAAAGAAAAAGACCACCGACTCCAATTTTAAATCAAATTAAAGCAAGCTTATATTGTGTACACAAAGAGAGCTGGCCAGCGGCTGCCTCTCCCAAACACAGGGCTCCAGATCAGCCTCATCCTCTGGGAAGACAAGGTTTTTATAGCACAGAAAGTTACCAAAAAAGGGGGATGTCTTGGGAACTTACAGCTAACAGGGTTCTGGCAAATGTGATATAAAGGCAGATAGCAGGCTAATGATCTACATGGCTTAACATGTAGGTAGGGAGTAAATTAAGATTCCTGTTGGAATTTATGAGGCGCCACTGAGGTTTTAGGGAGAGTTGTTATCTGGTCAAGGAGAGCCAGGCCTGTGTGAGCTCAGAGCACAGGCAGGAATTCCAAACAAGATTAGCCCTCGGAGTTTGGTCAGGCCAAATAAATATCTTAGTAAAACAGAAATGAATTTTTTTTTAAAAACTTTATGACTCCCAATCTTAGGATAGAATTAGGTTGGGTTCATCAACCTGATGCCCAGGTTTTCTAAATGCAATGCTACTGACAAATGGTATTGTTAGTTTTTGCTTGGATCTGATTGAAACAAATCATCTGAGAACATTTTGGAACAAAATAGATACATTGTATTAAAATTAAACTATTTATTAGAGATAATAAGAAATCATTGTTATATTTACTAACTGCAAAAATAATATACATTTTGGTTTTTGCAGAAAATGCACTTATTTCTAGAGATACAATACTGAAGTATATAAAATTTTTGTGCAAAAAGTAATGAAGAACAAACATAGCAAGGCCTAACATTTAGGCAATGAATAAAGATATTCATTTTTCCATTGTCTTCTTTAATATATGTTTGAAGGTATTCCTAGTATTTCTCCCCTACACAATGACAAAAACCAAAAACTTGGGATTTACCTATAATCTGTGTATGCATGAATACCCTACATCTTAAGACTAGTTTTTCACATAAGAAAAATTACATTTTAGGGAAGATGTATCCTTAACATATATTTACAACTACTGTAGCATATCTGTTCTTTAATGTAATTTTTATTTTGGCATTAATTAACAGAATGCAGTCTCATTATGTTATTTGTACATTGCATGACAGTGGTGATTTTAATAGCTTAAAAAGCAAACTTCAGTTCCTAAAACTAAAGCTATTAGGAATATTTTCTCATCCCTATAACTAGCATTACTACTTAATAATTGAACAGAAAACACTGTTATATATTATAAAAAGGATTTTGAATTATATAACACTATATATTAAAATTGCAGGTCATAAATTATTCACATTTACAAATCTATAAACAAAAATATGTGTGGTTTATTCACAAGCAACAAAATAATAGTTAATTCTCCCTTAGTAGCTAAATAGCTGCCATTTTATAATAATACATAAATATTACTTGTTTACATTTTGTATTTCAGTTTATCCATTGATCCAACACAAATATATTTTAATTTAGGCGTATCATTTCAAATTCTGTGTACCATTATCCAAAAGAAGAAAATAAGTTGAGGTAGATGAATAGATGAATTCTTTCTCTTCAAAACCTAGAAAAAAAACTAGATGAATTAAAACAATAATACATTCAAAGACAATGTGGATGGATTAAAGCAGTGAGGATTAAATAAACTCAATCCCAGACAAGAGGAATCCCACCTGAGCACACTGAAGGTCTCTGGCTTTTTCTTCTATTGGGTCATTTGCCATTTCTACACATGGACTGAACCAAGGCAGAGAGTACCCTACAGGAAAGGGATGATTTTTTACAATAAATGGTACTGGAGAAATTGGTTATCTTAATGGACAGGAAGATACCTTATACCCTTCTTTGAATCATAATCAAATCACAATATGCTCAAGATGAATCATAGGCATAAATGTGAAAGCAAAAACAATAGTGCTTCTAGAAGAAAACGGGTGAATATCCTCATGACCTGAGGATTGGCAAATACTTCCCTACGAAAACACAAAGGCACTGATCTGAAAAGAAAGGTTTGATAATTGGACTTCATTAAAAGTAAGTTATGGTCTGGGGTTGTGGCTCAGAAGTAAAGCGCTTGCCTAGCATGCATGAGGCACTCAGCCCCACATAAAAATGAAATAAAGGTATTGTGTCTACCTACAACTAGAAAATAAACACTTAAAAAATAAGTTATCAAAAGACAAAACGGATACAGTGAAAATTAAAAACAAAATTGGAGGAATATATTTGCATAATATTTATTTGATAAATAATTGAGTTCAGATTATATAAATTATTTTCTATAAGTCAATGAAAACCAAGATCCAATCAAAATGGGGACTGGAGATATAACTCAGTGATACAATGCTTGCCTAGAATGTGCAAGGCCCTGGGTTTTGATCCCTAGCATTATAAATAAATAAATACATAAATAAATCCATTAATTAATTAATTTTAAACCACAAAACAAAAGGGATGAAAAGAAGGGCTGGGAATGTAACTCAGTCAGTAAAGTGTTTGCCTACCATGCACGAGTCCTTGGGGTTTCTATCCCCAGCACTACAAAATAAACAAATATAATAAAAAAGAGGAAAGGACTTGACAAAAGATATTACTCAAATATAAATAAACACATGAAAGATACTCAACATTGTTATTCATTAGAAAAGTATAAATTAAATTACAATAAAATACAGCAATATGTATTTTCCCACTAATAGGTGAATAGTGGTATCTCATTGTTTTTAATTTGCATTTTCCTGATGACATATGATGTGGATCATCTTTTTTAAAAATATTTTTTTAGATGTTGATGAACCTTAATTTTTATTCATTTATTATATGCAGTGCTCAGAATCAAACCAAGGGCCTCACACATGCTAGGCAAGAGTTCTACCACTGAGTCACAACCCCAATCCTGATCTTTTATATTCATATTTGGCACCTATGTACATTCTTTGGTGAGTTGTCTGTCTAGGTCTTTCGCCCAGTTAAGTTAGGTGGCTTGCTTTCTTACTATTGAGTTTCCTTACTTTGTATAGTTTTGATAAGAGTATTTTCTCAGGTATTTTTGGTAAATATTTCTCCCAGTCTGTGGTTTGTCTTTCATTCTCTTCATAGTTTCTTTCACATAGCAAACATTTTTAAATTTAATGAATTCTAGCTAATCAATTCTTTTCATGGATCATTGGCAAATCAGGAACACTAACAAAACCAAATGCTGGCAAGGATGTGGAGCAATGTAAAATCTCATTGGTGTTGGGAATTCAAAATGGTACATCCATGTAGGAAGACAGTTTTGGGACATCTTAAAAAACAAAACATACCGTACCATTTGATCCAGCTATCACAATTCTTGGCATTTAAATAAAAGAGTTGAAAACTAATGCCTGTAGGAGCCCTAATTAAGGAGATAGCTAAGATTGCGGTTAGCTGTGAGCCATAAAATATGTTCAGGCATTACCACCTTGCATGGTCTCGCGAGACTTGGCCCGGGACATTGCGGATTGGGTCGGTGCCATTTGCATGATCTTGAAAGACTTGGCCCGGGCCAAGTCTCGCGAGACCATGCAAGGTGGTAATGCTTGAATATCTTTATGGCTCACAGCTAACCGCAATCTTAGCTATCTCCTTAATTAGGGCTCCTACAAATGCCCAAACAAAAATCTGTACATAGATATTTATAGAAGCTTGATTTACAGTTCCCAGAACTTTGAAGCAACCAAAAGGTATTTCAGTAGATAAATGGGTCTGGTTTATCTAGACAATAGGATATTATCCTATACTAAACAAAAAAGAGCTATTAGGAATCGATGATGTCAAATTATCTGTGTTTGCAGATGACATGGTCTTACATGTAGGAAAACCTAAAGACCACAAAAAAAAAAAAAAAAAAAAAAAAACAGAACTAATAAATAATGGAGGAAAGTTACAAGTTATAACATTAACATAAAAATCAGCAGCATTTTATACACTAATAATGAAATTTCTGAGAAAGTAATCCCATTCACAAGAGTATAAAAAATAGCTTGCAAGATAAACTTAAAATGAATATTACAAAACCCTAATGAAAGAAGTTGAGGAGGACACACACAAATTGGAAAGATCCCATGTTCGTGGATTAGAAAAAATCAATATTGTTAAAATGTCTATATTATCCAAAGTAATCTATAGATTCAATGCAATTCACATCAGAATATCAATGACATTTTTCACAGAAATTAAAAAATATCATCAAACAGTTTTCAGGGTTATAAACCATTATTGGAATGTGTGTGGGGAGGGGTAGATTACTGTTTCATTTAAAAGAGAAGATGTATATTTTAACATTGCTTCCTTTTACTCTTCCTTTTTCTCTTCCAAAATGTATACTTGAATGACTTTAAAAGTTTATTTTATCAGAGATTTAAAATTTGCTTATGTGTAAGTGAAAAATGCCTTCTTCCACTACGGATTTGAAAACAATACCTAGAAAGGTGATGGCAGAGGTGAAGTTTTCATTTAATTCATAAATTTAATTTAATTTAATTCATAAGGTGAATTAAAAACTGAACAGTGATAACCCCTCACCCATGGATGGAGAACAGTCACTATGAAGCAGAATGTTTTGAGTAAATGGAAGAAGCACTATTTTTTTTTTTTTTTTTTAAAAAGACCAAGGCAGATTTGGAAATGGCCAACTCAATCTTCAGAGGAGGCAACATGCAGTTCTCCCCTCCCTGTGGCCCCAAATGAAGCTCTCCATGCTCTGTCCTCCCTGGAAAAACTGTATACACTGTTTATATAGTTTACTATATACTGTATACTCCAGGAAAAGACTAACCCCTTTGCCCAGTCTTCTCAAAGTCCCTACCTGACTGGGTCCTCAGTGCTTATAATCTCAGAGATGGGTACAAGGAGACTATGTAAACTTCAGGCCCTCCCAAAAAGGAGTTTGTTGTTAAAAGCAAATTTTTGAATAGAGACAAGCAAGGCCTGAAGATTCTCTGAGAAAAGCCAGTTAAATCTTGAAAATAACCTTAATCTTGCTTCAGTTGCAAACATAAGGGAAACTTAACTTGGGCTGCTTCTTGGAGATGTTTGTATTAGAGAAAAACAAAATTTAAGCTTAACCAATCAGAAGCAGCCAACTAACTAATGTAACTAAGGACTTTCCACTGAGGTGGAAAAAATAAGGCAACTTTGTAATTGTAACCAATCAATTTTTTTTCTTTGTTTTACTTCTGCATTCATTCTGTGAGAGCCAGTCCCTTGCCAGGCCCAGTGGCACACACCTGTAATGCCAGCTGCTTGGTAGGCTGAGGCAGGAGGATTAAATTCATGGCCAGCCTTGGCAATTTAGCAAGACCCGGTCTCAAACAAACAATAACAACAAAAAAAAAAAACCCACAATCCTCAGGAATGCACACAAACACAAAGCCAGTCCCTTATAATTCTTCAATGGAGCCCCCAAACTCTTTCCATTGGGTGCTTCTCAATTCATTAATAACTGCTCAAGCTCTAAAATTTTTTATTGAGTCTTTTTTTCCTTGTACTTGAAGTATGTAAGGAATAGTTGGGTCAATGTGCATGATGAAACCATTCTCTGGGATAGAAATATTGTAATATTCTACATACATGATGTTTATATTTGTATCTTGTGTTGTTCTAAAAAAAATGGTGGGTGGTCAGCTACACAATGTTAAGAATACTAATAGCACATATAAATATATTTCAGAAAGACCCAGAAAATGTTATTTCAGACAAATAAAAGTTTCACTGAATAAAATCATGCAACATTCAGACATTTGCATTCACATAATGAATTTGAATACACTCAGTACAAGCATGGACATACAAGCATTTGTGTACAAGCATTTGAGTATTTGCTTTCATTTCTCTTGTGTATGTTCCTAAAAGTAGAATTGTGGAATAATATAGTAACACAATGTTTTAATATTTGGGGGGTGAATAACATTTTATTGTAAGTATATACCATTTTTCTTTAACCATTCATCCATCATGGACACTTGAATTGCTTCTGTCTTTTGGCTTTTATGAATAATGCTACTATGAACAGGGGCTTCCTTGCTTACATTTCTTTTTTTATTATTTTTTTAAAAATTTTTAGTTGTAGGTGGACACAATACCTTTATTTTATTTATGTGGTGCTGAGGAGTGAACCCAGGGCCTCACACATGTGAGACGAGCACTCTACTGCTGAGCCATAGCCCCAGCCCCCTGCTTTCATTTCTTTTAGGTACATACTCAGAAGTTGAATTAATGGATAATATAGTAATTCTATCTTAAATTTTTTGAGTAATCACTATAACAGATGCACCCATTTCACATAGCAGCAGTAGCATTTTACATTCCGATATCAATAGTGCCCAAGTGTTTCAACTTCTCCACATACTCTGTGACACTTGGTGTTTTATTTTGCAAATGTGATTTGCAGGTATTTTCTCCCATTTTGGGAGTTGCCTTATTACTTTGTTGATATTGTCTTTTGATGCACAAAGTTTTTAATTTTTATGGAATCAAATTTGTCTATTTTTTTTCTTTTGTTGCCTGTACCAATAAATCATTCCTAAATCCAATGTTATGAAGCTTTTCTCTAGTTTTATTCTAGGAGGTTTAAAGTTTCAGCTCTTTCATTTAGGTCTGTGATCCACTTTTTTTTTTTTTTAAGTTAATTTGAGAATACAGTGTAGGGTAAATGTGCAGCTTTATTCTTTTGCATGTTGATATAGATACGAAAATATCCTTTAAGACTGTCCTTTGTCATTAAATGGCCTTGGCACCGTATTAGTCAGCATTTGTTACTACAATAAGATACATGAGACAGTCTACTAAAGAAAAGAGGCTTATTTAGCTCAGAGTTTTGGAGTTTTCAAAGGCATGGAAATGGCATTGGATCAGTTCAAGTAAGGGCCTTCTTGACTGTCAGATTGTGGCAAGTGACAATAGTGGTATGTGTGCAGGACCAAGTAATCACATCTCAAACCAGGAAATAGAGAGGGAACAGGTTGGTCCTTTTTATAACCACCTTCTTAGGAGAACTACCATGGGGTTACATATGAACTACATTAATGCCTTTCAAGAGTACAGTATTAGTCCCACAGTAGGAACCAATATTTTAACACATGTGCCTCTGGTTGGTACTCAAACTATACCCAAATTATAGCAGTACCCTCGTCTAAAATCATTTACCCATATGTGTGAGGAATTATTTCTTGTTTCCCTATTTTATTCCATTTTTCTATATGTCTGTCTTTTTGGCAACATCACATTGCTTTGATTA